>CM035344.1:12077917-12474823 GCA_020226455.1 Prunus salicina | reverse complement strand
GCTACTCATAATGGAAATGAAACTTAAACATAAATGAGAAACATAATGAATGCAACAAGAGTAGAAAAACCCCATTATGAAGTTGTTTGTGGTGTCCAAGGCTTCTCCAAGCTTCTCCACGTCTAATGCTGCTCCAAGAGTTTCCTCACATCTAGAGTATGGCAACTAAAGAGGTGATTTGGGATGAGTTTGGGTGAGTGGTGATGGAAAAGAAAGAGGAAATTCGTAGGGAATTGGAATGGAGGCTTGTTGGAGCTATTTTTGGTGTTTTGGGGATGAATGGAGTGTTTGTGGAAGGATGAAGTGAATGAGATGAATTGTGAATGATTTGTGTTTAGAATTGGAGTGCTATTTATAGGGAGAATGGAAGGGGAATATTTGAATTGAATATGGTTTATGCCAATAGCACTTGTAATTAGAAACTCATTCTTTTGGCTAGTGCATTTCACCAACAAATCCCATTGTAATTAGAAACTCATTCTTTTGGCTAGTGCACTTCACCAACAAATCCCATTGTAATTAGAAACTCATTCTTTTGGCTAGTGCACTTCACCAACAAATCCCATTGTAATTAGAAACTCATTCTTTTGGGTAGTGCACTTCACCAACAAATCCCACTAGATAGTCATGCATGACATAGTCAGCTTGTGGGCCGATTTTGGGCTTGTTATTCACTCCAAAAAATTCTGGAAAAATATGGATCTTCAAGCCCTTTGTCTTATCTTTCCAAGCATATGCAGCCCAACTCAAGGAAAAATAGGAAAGACCTTCAAATGTCATTTTTGGCCCAGTAACGCAGATGCTGCCGAATTTTGACCTTGAGCTGCTAAATCATGGATAACTTCCTCTAGAAGACTCCAAATCATGAACCGTAAAATGCTACGGAAACTAGACTTCCATATCTTTCCAATGATGTATGGGTCATTATCTGGTTCTTCTTGAGCAAGTACGGGTTAATCCGTGAATGTGACTGATCTGCAGACACTGTTTTGAGCTAACTTGTCTTCAAAATGCATGTAATGAGTCTCATCCTTATTACACTGAAACATACACAAACTTTATTAAAAGCACAAGTTTAACTCAAAAACATAAACAAATCATAAGTTATAAGGGTACAAAAAGATATGTAATTATGCACCGATCACCTATCGCCGTAAAAATATATGCATTTTCCATCACTTTCAATGATTCACTTATCACATCACATAATTAATTTTTTTCATGTCTCATCAACTCAATAGCAAGTCGCATATGTTGTACATTAGAGTCATACTGCAACTAACAAAAAGAAATATTCAGCATTTAATTACGTATAAAATATTTTTACCAAAAAAATGACACATACACAATGCATACTCGGTCATACCACAACTAACAATAATACTGCATGTATCTTATGACAAAATGCCACACCATTAGGTTGGACAGGATTGGCATCCAATGAGGACACAATAGAAAAGGAGGAGAACCCCGTTTCAAATACCGACAAGATGTGATCATGACAAACGGAGTCTAGGTACAACAACTGTTGCATGAACAACATCATAGTTGACATAAGTAACATTGAGGAAAAGAAAAATGTATAAGTGTATTGAACAAAAGCTTCTCCACTTACAGTAAGTTGGCAATCGTTCTCATGTTTCTTATTATGATGCAAATCAGGTAAACTATCTCAAATTTATGTTTTCTTATGAAAAATGTCACAAACCAAAAGATACCAATGACCAATTACATCGTCGTGCATCGGAATATATATATGCAAAAAAGTGGTCTATACATTATTATCGATAATTCACATAATTGGAGCTTGCATACGAAACCCACTTGCATGCAGTCTGTCAATCGCCCATCAAATCTTGCCATAAGACAAATCTTATGTGTCCTAGCACATGATGTCATACGATCACTAGGACATACCAACTTGGCGTCTTCCTGCATTTTATGAGGTATAACACATCACCTTTAACAAAAAATATTCTCATTTAATCTTATTCATTTACTTACCGACCAAAAATATGTAGGTATGAACCATTTTGTGGAGGTGGTATCGTATAAATATTCTATCATTACATTGATTACCTATTAAAACATAAGACACGATTGTTAGCATCATAGTACCAACATTCTAAACATATATTCATAAGTAGTCAAATACGTATTGAATTCATAACCCTTACATCATCAAAGAGAGACGACTCAGGGGCAAGGCTTCCAAAATGGTGATGAGTTATAGCTATACACAAATGTCGACGAGTAATTCACTACAACAACAAAAAAAAGTCTTGTAATCAATTTTTCTTATGTTATTATGATAACATGACACATATTGTGGTAGAAATTTTTGTGTATGTGTGGAGACGGATGATATAATAGTTATTTTCACAAATTTGGTTTAGGGCATACATCCAAGGTTTTGGATCCAATGGATTGCAACGAAATGCAAAACTTAATAGATCTCTATCATCTTCGGAAATATTGTTGGTCATCTGGAATGGACCGACATTCAATCTCCTCACAATTCGCTCATGCACAATTTCTTATCAAGTTTTTGCATTTACTTAAACTTTCAACGCATTGAAGTCTTCATAAGGAGTTCTCTTGTGGGGACCTACCTTTTTATTCTTTGTTGCACGAGTCACTACCTGATCCCTTGTTGAATTAGAACCACAATTCTCTATTAACAAACTTCTTACGTCGTTGTGACCCATTTTATCCTAGTGCCCATAAATCATTACAAAATAGCATTTACAAATCAATCTAAGTGAAACAAAAAAACATTAGATGATACAATGAGTCTGCATAAAATAATGACATCTAACTTTGTTATTACATCGGGAGAAAAGCAAATAAAAATACAACATAATTTATAATACAATGATTTCTACAAATCAAATACTCAATGCATGATTGTCATCATCCAACCATTACTCATCAAACATGTGAAATTATAATCAAACATGTAAACCGACAAGTGAAATTATTAAAACACATACAAACAAGCTACAATCATTACTCATCATACCTCATTGTTGTTTTGCATATTTTCTCTCATGGTTGACTTCAACAGAGGGAGCCAAAGTTTTATCAAGATTTGCAAATCCTTTGACATTGTCACCTTGCTCATTGGGAGTTTCGCTTTTTTTGTCTTGCCTACTTTTTGGAGGTTTAGTATTTCCAGGGTCTAATTGTCCCTCATCACACCCCATATCAAACATGTTATATCATGTTCCTCATTCAGTTTAACTTCGTGTTGATGAGGGTGTGAAGTGCGCAATGCTCTATCTTTCTCTTTTTTTTTTATGCTAACTCAGAAATAACCTTGGAGAGTGATTCATCCATACGAGCAATAGTGCCACCAAAGTTTCCATATCATTTTTTATTGTACGTAACTCTTTGGCAAAGTGAGTCATTGTTTTCGTATAATCTCTGAGAGCTTCATATTCAGCTTTGATAACGACTACCTTGTAACTTTCAAACCCTCCTCTTTTCTTTAGCCACTTCTTCATTTTTTCGGTCTCTACTTTCTCCCACACAGTGAGTGATAGCACAGACGTATCTACAAGTAGGCTACCATGAGCTATAGCATCAAAGTAAAACAATTGAGGAAATAACAAGCAAACACCAATATAAACTTGATTGTTACCCTTAAATGACCTGACACTATCCAATAAAAATTTGAATGAATAACTTGTGCAGTTTCCTTGTTATCTCTTAACGGAAGCAGATATTTTAGATTCACATACATGGATGTGGTTGGACATAGCAACGTGCATAGAGTAAACATGGCAAAACCAACTTTGAAAAAGTCATCTACTTATTATGTCCCCACCATCATCTGCTTCAACTCATTATTCTTTAAAAGCTTCTTCCCAACCAAAAAAGAATTTCGCATCTTTACAATGTGTTGCTCTCTATGGATATGGTGAAATCAACTTCCTCTCCTCCATCCTTAACACCCATTATGTGCACAAAGTCATCCACAAATATCTGAAGTGTTTTCTCATGTAGCATGAGCACGATTGATGATTCAGAAGGATTGAGTTTATCAATCAAAAAAATGACACATTGAATAAGATTGTTTTCCACACTTCATTTCCAACAACGAAACAAATCTCATTTCTTGAATGACTGTTTTTTTCTCATCACTTAAAACATTTATAGTGTCATTTGGATCCTTTCAACTGCATCGTGTGGCTATCTTCAAACAACTCTTATTCGAGGCGTTCGTTGAAGGTTTTTTAGGTTCATACTTTGCTTTCTGAGTAACATACAACTGTTGCCACATATCAGCGATTTCCTTCTTAGTCTGAGGAAGAAAAAAAATAAAATTCAATCAATTCATTATAAGTTGTGAGCTGTAACGTCTCTATTTAAATGTATTCTTGCCAATTTATCACATTAATATCCACCTTCTCCACTATTTTTTGTTGCTTCATTTCATCACCCTTTATTTTCCTATTTAAAACATTCACATTTAGTTAGTCTTATAAAAAGTACTTAATATATTGGAAGAGATATTTAACACTTAAAAATAGTTAAATTACCTGGTCTTGGGACCAATCACCGTCTTTGACTGGTCTTTTGTTGTTTTTGGCTCTTTGCCCTTATTATGCATATCACTGTTCTTTCCTACCATTTTATAATTCCAATTAATGATGACCTGTATTAAACAAGAAAAACATTGTATCATATCAAATAAACTCAATCGAAAATAATAACATATCAACTTATATACAAATTGTCAAATTATATCAAACAAACTCAATGGGAAAATAACATTTTAACTCATATGCAATTGCCAAAGGGGATACGAAATTGCAGGACCCTTAGGCATTGCATATTTGTGCTCTAATATATCTCCCTATATGCATCCAATGCAATTCTCAGGCATCCAAAACTATTTCAATGCTTGTTCTCATGCTATCCACTTTCATGAAAATTTTACAATTTTTAATAATATGTGAATGAAATTAAATTCATATTAGGTTACAACCCATAATTTTTAAATCTTTCAACTCATTCCATATTTAGAACATCCAAGAATACAACATATTAAACAAAAAAAATTTAGTCATATCAAATAAACTCAATCGAAAAATAACATGTCTCATATGTCAATCGCCAAAGAGGTGATATGAAATTGTATCACGCCTAGGCAATTGTATTTTCGTACTCCAATATATCACCTTCTACATATCTAGTATAATTATGAGGCATCAAGAAACTCTTTCAATGGTTATTCTCAGCCTACTGACTTTAATGACAATTTTTCAATTTTGAATAAAGTTACCCACCCACAGAAATTAAATTCATATTACGTTTTCAAAAATTAACTTAGGCCACCTCCAAAGCAGAAGAAGCAGCCCGGGCAAGCCCAAGGGCAGATCTTGCCTGGGATTCAGCCCAAAGGCGCTGACGTCATCGAGCAAAATTCAAACTTTTTTTTACCATTGGCGCTTGAGTTTCACATGCCAACAGTAAAAAAATTTGACTTTCGCTCAATGACGTCAGCTCGACGTCACCGCTGATAGAATCCAACGGGAAAACGCCACGTGTCGCAACCCGAAAGCTCCGATCGTTTTTTTTCCAGAAATCCAACGGTCCTTGTTTTTTTGGCTAAAAAAATTCTGAAATTTTTTAAAAAAAATACCAAAAAATTATGGATTTTTTTCCCTATAAATACCTAACAATTTTATTCACTTTTCACACCAAATCTTCATACAATTTTTTCTCCTTCCAATATTTTTTACTTTCCACTCACATTATTCATTTTCCACACCAAATCTTCATACAAACTCTTCTCCTTCCAATATTTTTAACTTTCCACTCACATTTTTCCACTACTTTCCATATGTATCAAAAAACAAATGGCATCTTCTGTCGAAGCCAGAGGCACGTGGACAACTCAGGAAGATATTGCGTTGTGTCAGTCTTGGGTGAACGTTAGTCATTGCCCTGTCACGGGTAATGAGATGAAGTTCTCTCATATGTGGAGCAAAATTCATGGAAAATTTTGTCAAAGATCGGGTTCCATTCAGACCGAAATGGTGTTGTCTAGTAGATGAAAAATTCAAAATAAAGAGTTAGGGAAATAGAGAAATGCGTTGACAAAAGCAAAGGAGAACATTCGAAGCGGTCAAAATCTATCCGATGAGGTAAAATATTTATAATTGCCATTTTAGTCTATTTAGTGTGACTTTTTTTTTATTGCAAATTCTTTTTCTTTTTCTCGCATAATCTTTTATTTTTTATTTTTTTTGCATTTCCAATTTGTCTATATTTTCTTGCATAATCAATTTTTTTTCTTGCATTTCAAAATTGTTTATGTTTTCTTGCATAATCTTTTTTTTTTTCTTGCACTTCCAATTATTTATTTTTAATAGATCATACAAGCACAAGTTTGGTTCGGTGCCATGGGCCAAGGCAAAAAAAGTTTCTTGCATTATGAATGTTGGGAAGTTGTGAAGGATTATTCGAGATTCAAAATTATTCCCACAGGTCTAGCGGTTGTGTTGAATGAGATGCCACTCCACGATTCGCCATCAATCGATTCGCCATTGGACTCCCCAATGGAAATGGAGTCACCACTCCCACGTCCGCCGAGACCTATTGGGAGAAAGGCGGCAAAGGCCAAAAGAGGGAGCACTTCGAACAATGAATGTGTACAAATTTTGGAGCAAATAGCTAAGAACACCGCACTAAGAATTGAGAGAGACTTGAAAAGAGAAGAAGCGGACATGGCACGACAGGAAGCATTTGCAATTCAAAAGCAGCAGGCACAAGAAAAAGACATGGAGGATAGAGAGATGAAAATCATGGCCATGGATACGAGCCATATGTCTCCTGAAACAAAGGCCTATTGGAAGCTAAGACGAAGGGATGTGATGAGAAGAAAACTTTTCCATGACGACGGACCTAGCAATACGGATTGGTTAAATGATCAAAACCATTAGGTTGTATTGAAAGATTTGCCATATGTATTAATTTGTTGTATTGTTTCCTTTTTATTCAGTAAAGAAAGCATTAAATAATATGACTATTTATTAAAAATATTTGCGCATCAAAACAAAGATTAATTAAAAACAAACCTTAATTTATTGCAAACAACACACAAAACTAACCATACTTAAAAGCATAATAAAAAAAAAAGCATAATTCCAAAAAACACCACACACAAAATAAAGCATAATTCCAAACAAAGCATTAATCTTGACTTTATCCACTGTGATTGCCTTTCATCTCCCACAAGTGCTTGATCAAGTCAACTTGACGTCTCTCGTGAACATATGAAGATTGCATTTCTTGATAATGATCAATCATGGGGTTGTTGTATCGACCATCCCGAATTAACGGTTCGGGCTGCATTGGTTGTCCATTTGGTTCCATCGGCCTTTCATATATTCTTGTCAACGTCGTGTTCATGGGATCGGGTTCAAACACCTTTGGAGCATCATAATCATACTCATCCTCCACAATCATGTTGTGGAGGATGATGCAAGTCATCATAATGCTCCGTAGCACCTCCTCATCTAGCATCCGAGCAGAACCCCTAATAATTGCCCAACGAGCTTGCAAGATACCAAAACACCTTTCCACGTCTTTCCTGTAACCTTCTTGAAAGGCAGCAAAGCTTGTTTCCTTCTTAGATTGAGGATTCGGAATTGTTTTCACCAATATCGTCCACCTAGGATAAATTCCGTCGGCAGGTGGTACGCACTAGAGTATACGATATTGTTGATTTCGTACATGATCTAGGGGGAATGAGCTCGCAATACCTCGTCGAACATCGGAGATTGACTAAGGACATTGAGGTCATTCTGAGATCCGGCAACCCTAAAGAAGGCATGCCAAACCCAACAGTCGAATGAAGCTACGGCCTCCAAAATTATACTTTTTTGGCCATTCCGATTCCCGTAGTCTCCTTGCCAATCAGTAGGACAATTCTTCCACTGCCAGTGCATGTAATCGATGCTTCCAATCATTCATGAGAAACCTCGAGCCTCAGCTTTTTGTAGAAGCCTTTGCAGGTCTCTTAGCGTGGGTTTGTGAAGGTACTTCCTTGTGTACAAATTTTCCACTGCATCATAGAATCTTACCAAGCACTCTAGGATAGTTGATTTTCCCATCCTTGCAATCTCATCCACCTGCTCTGCAGATGCCCCATAAGCAAGCATCCGCAAAGCAGCTGTAAGTTTTTGCTCCGGGAGAAGACCCAAACTTCAACAGCATCATACTTTTGAATGAAGTATGTGTCGTAATTACAAATATCATGCATGATTTTTTGGAACAAATGTGGCTGCATTCTATATCTCTCTCGAAACTTAGAAACATGATATAACAAATTTGGGATAAAGTTGATCAGTTCACAATTGTATATCATTTTGTACCCTTATAGTTTATGTTTTGCTTACGTTCTTAAAGAAAAACTTGTGCTTTTAATCTATTTTGGTTTGTTATTCAGTTCATTGGGCCTTAGGTTACAATGGTGGCTTTGGATAGGAAAATATGCAAAGTGGTGCAAAAACGTGCAGACTGAGTTAGCAGTTCACTTCGGCCTTAACTTCTTTTTCTGAACTTGGATTGGCCCAAATAATATGTGGTTGGAAAGATGAGAATCTAAACTTCAAGATGGACTACTCAAATGCAGCAATTGATTAAGTTGAGCCCAATCTGTGAGCCCATCAAAATACACACCAGGTTAATTGCAGTTTCCACTTGGAGGAGCCTTGGATCCTCTTTTGAGCCATGTGCTTCATTAGCCAAAGGGGAGACAAATCAGATTGGAGGAGCCTTGGATCCTCTTTTGAGCCATGTGCTTGATCAGCCAAAGGGGAGCTTCACACTCTATAAATAGAGAGCTTCACACTCATTCAAGCACATCACAATCCATTCAGCCATCCTCTAACACTTCCATCCTTCCCCAAATACTCCATTCTGTCCAAAATCACCAAAACAGCTCCAGCAAGCCTCCCTTCCAATTCTCTACGAATTTCATCTTTCTCTGCCATCACCACTCACCCAAACTCATCCCAAATCACTTCTTTAGTTGCCATACTCTAGATGTGAGGAAGCTCTTGGAGCAGCATTAGACGTGGAGAAACACTTGGAGAAGCCTTGGACACCACAAGCAACTTCATAAATGGGTTTTTCCACTCTTATTGCATTCATTATGTTTTCTCATTTCTGTTTAAGTTTCATTTCCATTATGAGTAGCTAAATTCATAACTAGGGCTTCGATGTAACATAACATGAATATTCTGGGTTTATAAGTTGAAGATTTGAGTTTCAAGTTTGATTCATGATTCATGTTCTTATTCATTATGCTTATCAGTTATATTGCTTGTTTGGATGATTAATCACCATTAGAACTTGTATATTAACTATATTGGTTTGAATCAAGAGTAGACACCATGCTTTGATTTGAATTGAACTATGAATAAGAAGAGTATGTATGGACATTCGACAACAGGGATTAGATACATGCTTGGTTGTTTAAATTGTTCTTCTATGCTTAATGGGTTCCTAATGCTTAATTTAGGTTAGACAACAAATGATCAAGTTAGGGAATTAGGAACACAAGGTTAGGACCAGACACCATGGCATAATCATACTTTAGCTAGAATCAATCTTTGAATCCGAATTAGACTTGTCACTTGACGCCTTATAACCCAGAATTGAATTGTTATGGTGAATCAAATGCCCTAGTCTCCCAATCTGTTTTCCAGCCCACAAAACATTCTTTGTTACATTTGCTCACTTTGCTTTTGTTTACAATTTCGGTTTGCTTCATTTGTTCAACAACTACAATCACTCTTGCTTTAAATTCTGTTTTAGACTTAACTTCCTACTTTCTTGAATTTGGTAATCTAAGTACATAACTAATATTAGCTTCTCAGTCCTCGTGGGTACGACCTCGTACTTGTCTTGCTATACTACTAACTGGCCTGTACAATTGCGAGTTAACATTTCTAACAACAAATTTTGGCGCCGTTGCCGGGGATTGAATGAAAGTTCTTCCCTGGTTATGTGCCCAAGGTTACCCTATTCTTTTAGTAGTCCTAATTAACTCAAGTGATTTTCTGTTTCAGGTAGTTTATGTCTAGAAATCCCTTCCTTGATCAAGTGAGGTCTTCATTCCAACGTTCGAGACCTTTGAACGCAGGGCCATCTTTGCAACCAAACCGGGTGATCTCTGAAATTCAGAATCGTATTAAGATGAGAAGATTTAAGCTCATAGTTTCGAGCTGCGGTGGGCAGCAAGATGCTTGAAGGGGATGCTGGAATTGTCGGGATATCAAGGTCTCCCATGAACTCATTGGCAGCCATCTCTTCTTCTTCTTCTTGGTCTGAACTTGATTCTGAATTGGAAGGTGAAGAACCTGGGAGGTCAGTGTGGATAGCAAGACCTTCAAATGTGGCGATGGCTTGCTCTTTTGCAGTTGCCAACTTCCTTTTATGGTTTACCTAATGAAGATCCATTAACCCATATAAAGGATATTTTTAATGCTGTGAGCTCTTTTCCCTTGACAGGTGTGACCGAAGATCAACTTCGAATGAGAGTGTTTCCTTACACTTTGAAAGATAAGGTGAAATATTGGTTGAATTCCTTGAAGCCTGGTTCACTCACGACTTGGGGAGCCATTCAAAAGAAGTTCTTGGAGAAATACTTCTCCACGCAAAAAACCGACATGCTTAGGGACAAGATCTTTCTATTTGCACAACAAGATGATGAGTCATTTTGTGAAGCATGGGAGAGATTCAATGGGCTGCTCAATCAATGTCCTCATCATGGGATTCCATTGAAGCTTCAGATGCGTATGTTTTATAAAGGACAAACCCCCTCTAGTCATAATATTGTCACTAATTTTGCAGGTGGTTCTTATAAGACTAAGACGCCAGAAGAAACATATGAACTCTTTGAGGCGATAGCAATGGAGACCCAACACACCGATATAAGAGGTAAACGTATTGTTGGTGGTTCTAATGATTCTTCCAGTGTGCAGATTTCTAAATTGGAACAAAAGCTAGATGTCCTCCTTGCATTAAGCTCAAGAAACCCTTCAAAGGAAGTGTGTAGCATTTGTGAAACTCATGATCATCCTACCATTTCTTGTCCCCTTGGGGCTGCATATCCAGAATTTATGCAAGAGCAAGCTAAGTTGGTAAATTCTTACAACCAAGGTCCAATAAATGATCCATATTCTCAAAGTTATAATCCAGGTTGGAGGAATCATCCAAACTTTTCATGGAGGAATGCACAGAATCAAGCGAATCCCCCTTCACTCCATAGGCCACAACAATCATCATCGTTGGAGGATATAGTGAAGCAAATGGCAATCAACCAATCCAATTTCTAGCAAACTACACAAGCTGACCTCTCCAAGTTGGAAGTCCAATTAGGCCAGATAGCTGCTGAAATAGCTCAAAGAGAGCCTTGGAAATGGCCAAGCCAAACCGAGATTAATCCAAAAATCCATGAAGCCAAGGCCGTTCATGTGCTCAGATCAGGTAAGATTGTTGATAACGAAGTTGGTTCTGATCTATCAAATGATGTTGTGGTTGTAGAAAATGAAGATGAAGAGGAAACCACAGCTGTGGAAGGAGAACAACCCAAAACATCTCACTCTACTCCTAAGGCCAAATCTGATTCTCAGGAACCCAATCCATTTCAATTGCATAAAAGAGATGACAAATTTGTGCCACCACATCTTTGTGAAGATAGATACATTCCACCTCCTCCATATATTCCACCGATTCCATTTCCAGGCCGTTTGAAGAAAGCAAATCAAGATAAGGCTTTTAAAGAGATTTATGATATTTTGAGTAAAGTTAATATCAATTTGCCCTTGCTTGATGTTGTTAAACAGATCCCTGCATATGGAAAGTTCATCAAGTACTTGATAACTCACAAGCTCAATTTTGCTCCAAGTGAAGAAGTAAAGCTCAACAAAAATGTGAGTGCTGTGTTGCAAAGGAAGCTCCCACCAAAACTAGAAGATCCTGGCAGCTTTGACATTCCCATTAACATCGGAGATAAGAAGGCTGGAAGAGCCATGTTGGACTTGGGAGCAAGCATCAATGTAATGCCATATTCAGTTTATCAGGAGCTTGGCTTAGAAGGGATGAAGAAAACGTCAATTCGCCTTGAACTAGCTGATCATTCTATCAAATATCCAAAAGGTATTGTAGAAGATATTTTAGTTCAAGTTAATACACTCATTCTTCCGGCTGATTTTGTAGTGATGGATATGGAGGATAATCCACATGAAGACCGTGTTGATCCCATTCTCCTCGGGCGACCATTTATGGCCACTGCAAACACAATCATCAACGTGAAAGATGGCACTCTCTCCATGACTGTTTTGGGGGAAATTATTGCCTTTAAAGTGTTTGATGCCTTGAAGCCAAATGTTGTACAAGAGTGTTTTCTAATTGAAGTATTTGGTAATTCAGGAAAGGACAAATTTGATGGTCTTCCACATTCAATCGAAGCATGCTTGTTGCAAGGAGTAGACAAGGAGGAGTATGTGGCTGCCCACATGTTCAATGCTATACTTCCTACACATAAGGAGGAGTTGCCCATATTTGGAGATTCTTTAATCACTCCTCCAATTCTTTGTGATTCTATTCATAAAAAAAGAAAGAAAAGGAAGGCAGCAAGGAAGCGACGGAAAAGGAAAACAAGCCTAGTGAATAATCTTGCATTGCATGTGATGCCGATTGAGCCCAAACCACCCCATTCAATATAGCAAGTTTGGTTGTCCGGCTGAGGACATAAAACTTAGCGCTTCTTGGGAGGCAACCCATGTGTTGAAGAATAAGATGCTTGGTAGCGGTCGACCTAATCGCATCAAGAGGGAGTTTCTCTAATCCTTTGTCTTAAACTTTCCCCTTATTATTAACATGTTCTCACTCATCTTATATGCTTTCACATTGAGGACAATGCTCCATTTAAGTTTGGGGGTAGGGATTGACAATTTTGTTAGGTTTTGTGTTAGAGTTAAGTTGTGTGAGCTTTGTTTTGCTTAGTATAATTTTGTTCAATGTCTTGCATGCCTATGAAAAAAAAAAAAAAAGAGATTTTTCGTATGAGTTGACTTCTGGTAACTCCAATGAGCACCTCTGTTAATACAGTGTCTAGGAGTTCTTTAGGCGACACCTTCGGTGTCTAAGAAGTTTGGTTTTTAAGCAGGACCATTGTGACCTCTCCAAACTTCCCGGATCCCCTGGCTGTGTTTTCTGAGGTTCTTAATTGGTAATCCGTGAGTCACTTGTATATTCGTGTGTTTTTAAAATAAATTTTTCTCTTTCTTTTTTTTTCTTATTATTTGAAGTTTATGTTTCTTTTATATGTGAATGTTTATTAGTGGCTGGATATTACGTTATTGTGGACTGCCAAACACTGAAACACTACCCACATTAACCCTAAAATTAACTCTCCATTTATCCAGCCGCCCTCTAACCCTTGAACATCTGAACTTCCTCTTCCTCCTGAACCAAACCTTCTCCATATTGTTGTTTATTGTAGATCTCGCCAATGGAGAAACTCCAGGAGGCCGTCGGTGGAAAGCTCAAAGTGGAGGAGTCCGAATTGAGCATGGTGAAGGTGCCTAGCCCAATGGTTCTGTTGAACTCACTGCCAGCTATCCCACCAGAAGATCTTTTGGGAAAGGACATCATTATGCAACCAGTGTTGGAGGTGATTGAGGTGCTCGTGGTTGTGTTTGCCATGGATCCCTCAGAAGTTACCATAGATGCCTTTCTGTTTCATAGAGGTAGGGTGATAGAGGAAATTGAAGACAGGATTCCAAATTGGGATCTGAATTGTGGATTGGAAGAGATACAGCTTGCAGCGCTGGCACGTTGTCTAGATACTTGGAGGGAATATCTGCTAGATAGGAGGTTTGTGGCAAGAACTGTTGTGGTGAGCAGTCACATGTATTGTACAGGTAACATTCGAGACGAGTTTGGCATTTACTTAAGTATGCTTGACGAGTTTCACTTCCAATTAGTGTACATGACCACAAGGCTCCGAGACTTCGTGGAGCAGATGGATGAGTTGATAATAGATGGAGCCCAATATGATTCTTCTGTTTCAGACCCTTCGGAAAGTGAGTCAGAAGAAGAGCCATGGGTGAGCTCAGCCATCGATAGCATTTTGAGAAATGCTATGTTTGAAGGATGAACCGTGCAGTGCCAGGTTACCCTTAAATCCTTGTTTTCTGTTTTCTTATATGCTTTCACATTGGGGGCAATGTTAAATTCAGGTCTGGGCGGGAGGTTTTCAATTTTTGTTCATTTGATTTGTGTTTTCAATTTTTGTTCAGTGTCGCTATTTTTTTAAGAATGTCATATAATCAATGCTATGGAGCGGCCATTTCGATTTTCATATGAGACATATTACACTTCACAAAGCGGTAGCTCTTAGAATTCTGGTGGATAAAGTACCATGCTCAGATTCTTGAAGGAGAATAGTGGAGACTACCCTAGTGAGCTATTTCGAGCCTAATTGCTTTCTTGAGAGGGTTTAAAGTGTTTCTATTCCTCATCTCTACTTATTTTCTTCAATTCACTCTAAATGATCTCATTGTTCCATTTTGATTGAATACTAAGGATGATTCTCTTTGCAGATATCAGGTGCATGCTCTCACTCATGAATGAACTCATTGAAGTGATGCTAGGCTATGTGTGTATAACAATTCTCTGTGCTTTCTTTTCACCCTACCCGTTTGTGTGTTCCATCAGCCCTCTTGCAGCCAAACACTTTAACCCATTTTCTTCTATCACCCTCATGATTCCCCTAACTTTGTATCTCAATTTGAGATATTTAACCTATTATAGCCATACCCTATAGCTTAGAAATATACCAAGGTGTGCCAAGATAAAGTTTGAAGTAAGGAAGTTGCTGCCACATGCCTAAATGTAAATTTGTGTGAATCTGTGCAATAAGTTAAAGAAGAAGTAGATCAAGTCAGCAAATAAGAAAAGAGAAAGTGTTTCGATTTGATCTAAATGTGAAATATAAGTTCTATGCCAGATGATGCTATGAAGTTGCAGCCATACCATTCTAAATCAATGATACCTTGCAGATCAATGAAGAATGCAACCTTGGTGTGTTCTTAAGTTAATTGTGTTCCTTCCAATTCTTCCATTTCCCCTAACCCTAGCCTTTAATTACAAACTTGTGAAAGACCTAGCTGATCTTTGAGGATGTATTCATGGGTGCTGGTATGTATGTGTGTATCTCTATTCTTAGTATTTGATTCCCTTCATGAGATCTAACCAAATATTGTGCTTCTATTTCATATACTCATTTTGCTTGTTTGAGAGAATAAAATCATAGGTTCTGAGTGATTGAGTGCTTTATGTGAGAATTAGAGTTGAAGCATGTTCTCCCTTCAAGATTTGAGTATGTTTACTTTGAAGCCGTGTGCCTTTAAGCTATAGCTTCCACTGTACACACTTATTGATCATCTATCTTGGCAACTCTATGGTGTTGGAGGTATGACTAAAGTTTTCTTTCATTTTCATTAGTTGTTTTCAAACCTTTTGTTTTGTAGAGTCAGTAAAGCGTTTGTGGGTATCGTTTCTGTTAAACCCTCAGGAGACACAACTCCTCTTGCTAGGGATACCTAGAGGTTTAAAGGCTTGTTGCATATGCTTAATGCAATTGTGTTACCTACAGAAGTGGTTTAGTGAACTTCTTGTTTTGTTTACTTTGTTTTCTTTTGTTTTGCTCGAGGACTAGCAAAATCTAGGTCTGGGGGTATTTGATCAGTTCACAATTGTATATCATTTTGTACCCTTATAGTTTATGTTTTGCTTACGTTCTTAAAGAAAAACTTGTGCTTTTAATCTATTTTGGTTTGTTATTCAGTTCATTGGGCCTTAGGTTACAATGGTGGCTTTGGATAGGAAAATATGCAAAGTGGTGCAAAAACGTGCAGACTGAGTTAGCAGTTCACTTCGGCCTTAACTTCTTTGTCTGAACTTGGATTGGCCCAAATAATATGTGGTTGGAAAGATGAGAATCTAAACTTCAAGATGGACTACTCAAATGCAGCAATTGATTAAGTTGAGCCTAATCCGTGAGCCCATCAAAATACACACCAGGCTGATTGCAGTTTCCACTTGGAGGAGCCTTGGATCCTCTTTTGAGCCATGTGCTTCATTAGCCAAAGGGGAGACAAATCAGATTGGAGGAGCCTTGGATCCTCTTTTGAGCCATGTGCTTGATCAGCCAAAGGGGAGCTTCACACTCTATAAATAGAGAGCTTCACACTCATTCAAACACATCACAATCCATTCAGTCATCCTCTAACACTTCCATCCTTCCCCAAACACTCCATTCTGTCCAAAATCACCAAAACAGCTCCAGCAAGCCTCCCTTCCAATTCTCTACGAATTTCATCTTTCTCTGCCATCACCACTCACCCAAACTCATCCCAAATCACTTCTTTAGCTGCCATACTCTAGATGTGAGGAAGCTCTTGGAGCAGCATTAGACGTGGAGAAACACTTGGAGAAGCCTTGGACACCACAAGCAACTTCATAAATGGGTTTTTCCACTCTTATTGCATTCATTATGTTTTCTCATTTCTGTTTAAGTTTCATTTCCATTATGAGTAGCTAAATTCATAACTAGGGCTTCGATGTAACCTAACATGAATATTCTGGGTTTATAAGTTGAAGATTTGAGTTTCAAGTTTGATTCATGATTCATGTTCTTATTCATTATGCTTATCAGTTATGTTGCTTGTTTGGATGATTAATCACCATTAGAACTTGTATATTAACTATATTGGTTTGAATCAAGAGTAGACACCATGCTTTGATTTGAATTGAACTATAAATAAGAAGAGTATGTATGGACATTCGACAACAGGGATTAGATACATGCTTGGTTGTTTAAATTGTTCTTCTATGCTTAATGGGTTCCTAATGCTTAATTTAGGTTAGACAACAAATGATCAAGTTAGGGAATTAGGAACACAAGGTTATGACCAGACACCATGGCATAATCATACTTTAGCTAGAATCAATCTTTGAATCCGAATTAGACTTGTCACTTGACGCCTTATAACCCAGAATTGAATTGTTGTGGTGAATCAAATGCCCTAGTCTCCCAATCTGTTTTCTAGCCCACAAAACATTCTTTGTTACATTTGCTCACTTTGCTTTTGTTTACAATTTCGGTTTGCTTCATTTGTTCAACAACTACAATCACTCTTGCTTTAAATTCTGTTTTAGACTTAACTTCCTACTTTCTTGAATTTGGTAATCTAAGTACATAACTAATATTAGCTTCTCAGTCCTCGTGGGTACGACCTCGTACTTGTCTTGCTATACTACTAACTGGCTCGTACAATTGCGAGTTAACATTTCTAACAATAAAAGTAATCTTCCAAGTGATTCTTACCCCGAGACTTCCTACATCTGTCCACATTCGGGGAACGAGGACAGCGGTGTCTCCTTGATTGATTAAGCATACACACTGCTGCTACAAGCATTTCTTCCTCTTCTTCATCAACCTCCCGATCTTCATCAGCACGTCTGCCCCAGATTTCTTCCTCTTCTTTTTGTTGCCTCTCCAACACCCTCCTCAAGTTTGACATTGAGAATAGAATATGTTTTGTAAAATCTGAGAAATGAAGGAATAGATAAGAGATGGTGTGAGAGGTATAAGTTGATGGTGTAGTTTTATAAAGGGATTCAGAAGATAGAGATGACATGTGGCACAATTTTAGAGGGTGAAAATCTTATCTGAAATATGATATTATAATTTTTTTTAAATATCTGAAAATCTTATCTGACATGGGACACGTGGCACAATTTTATATGGTGAAAATCTTATCTGAAATCTGAGATTATAATTTTTTTTTAATGAATATTCAAAAAATTTATCTGGAATAAGACACATGGCAACCGAGATTCTCATCCGAAAATCTTTTCTGAAAAATGATGGACACGTGGCAACCAAAAATCTTATCCGAAAATTTAATTACAAAAGATTATCAAAATTAATGGTTTAAAGTATAAAAAAATAGGAAATAAAGTACAATGAATAGTAATTGCCTTAGCCTTAGCCTTTTGGGGTGGAACCACAAATGGCAAGGCTAACACTACTTACGTGAATAGTAGCAGCCCTTGCCTTAGCCTTAGCCTTAGCCTTAGCCTTTTGGGGTGGATATGCTCTTAAAGGTAAGGTTAGGTTTAGCAAAACATAGGTCATATTACGCAATACTAATTTTACAAAGGGTTTATCAAGAGATAAAATGAGATTCCTCAGTACTATCCTTACAAAACTTCAAACCCAGTGCCAGGTTAAATTGGTTGAATGCGGACTTTCCTATGTGTTGTCTCCATTATAGGCTCACAAAGTAGTGGTACACATTTATAATATTCCTCACCTCAAACATGATTAATATTCTAGATTCTAGAGTTTAGGGTTTAGGAATGTCAAATATATATATTTTTCTTTCTTATCATATATATTTTTTAGACATGGATGTCATATATATTAATATATATATATATATATATAGGGGGCGGATCCGTGGCACCACAAATTTGACATAAGTTTTGACACAATTTTATAGCCTTAGATGCAAGCATTTTCAAGGGCTAAGATTAAATGTGATTTTATTATTTATTTATTTTATTTCGATAACATAACAAATAAAATAAAATATTAAACTCGTCACTTTTCAAGGTAGCATAAATGTAGGCTAAAATCTCTCCATCTCCTCCAATCTCATTTATTCTCACGTTTTGAGTTTGAACTTTTTTTTTATTTAATTTTTTTTTCCTTTATCTGGAAACAAAGTTCTAAGTTGATCTCCAATCACGCAAGGATCTATTCCAGATTTTTCCACTCCAACACTTCATGCAATTTTCACTAAATATTCTGGAGATTGTTTGAAAATATTAATTGTTAATTGTGCTAAGAAGCTATGGATATTTTGTGCTGCAGTTAGATGCTAAACTGTTTGAGAATGAACTTGAACTTCTCATGGTAAAAGACATTAAGAAATCCACAAATGTAAGAGGAAAAAGAAATTCAAATAGAACGTAATGCAAGGATTTAGAGACTCAAAGCTCAAGAAAATAACAAAAGAACCAACATACAAGACTGCAAGATAAACCTCTCCAAATTTTGCTGCAAGATAGAGAGAGACAGTAGTTGAACCAAACCCCAAACGAATAAAAAAAAAGATGGGGAAAAAAAAATTTCATACCCAAAGAATTAGATCATACCATTTATTTATTATATTGATTGAAATCTTAGGGGGGAAAAATTAATGGCTAACATTTGAAATATGGGAGAGAGAAGAGCTACTTCTTGTTTAGTAATGGTAGTGATAGAGAAATTGTTAAAGGCAGAAAGAAGATTTGGAAGAAGAAGAAAAAATAGAAGTAAAGGCATGATCGGTGCATAATTACATATCTTTTTATACCCTTCTAACTTATGATTTGGTTATGTTTTTGAGTTAAACTTGTGCTTTTAATAAAGTTTGTGTATGTTTCAGTGTAATAAGGTTGAGACTCATTATATACATTTTGAAGACAATTTAGCTTAAAACAGTGTCTGCAGATCATTCAATTTCACGGATTAACCTGTACTTGCTCAAGAAGAACCAGATAATGAGCCATACATCATTGGAAAGATACGGAAGTTTAGTTTCCGTAGCATTTTACGGTTCATGATTCGGAGTCTTCTAGAGGAAGTTATACATGATTTAGTAGATCAAGGTCAAAATTCGGCAGCATCTGCGTTACTGGGCCATAAATGAAATTTGAAGGTCTTTCCGATTTTTCCTTGAGTTGGGCTGCATATGCTTGGAAAGATAAGACAAAGGGCTTGAAGATCCATATTTTTCCAGAATTTTATGAATGTATTAACAAGCCCAAAACGAACCCAAAAGAAGAGTGCAATGCATTGTCATGCATGACATATGCATGATGAAATGCATTATCTAGTGGGAATTGTTGGTGAAGTGCACTATCTTGTGGGAAGGTTAGATGAAGCATATTCAAGTCTTATAATTGAAGTGGGAGTTGCAACACTAAGTTTAAAGAAAGAAAAATTGTTTTCAAATGTAATGGTGTGTTAGGTGAAGTTGATGAAGTGAGTGGAAAGCAATATTTAATTTAGATTTTCAACTTCCTTAGGCCTATAAATAGTGAGGTTTCCCAAGCTTGTAAACACACCCCAAGGGGGGGAGCTCTCAAACATTTCTCTAGAGCTCCCCTCCCTTCTCTCCCTCAAATTCTCTTAGTTTTCCTTTCTAGTTCTCAATTGTTGTAATAAAATTCTTTTGCTACATGTTTCTTTGAGTTTTTCTAAGTTCTTCTTAATTTTCCATTGTAATGTAAATTCTTTTCTTTAGTATTCAAGTTTGAGTAGTTTCCAAGTTTCAATTATGATTTTTGTTCTTATTCATTATGCTTATAAGTTAATATGCTAGTTTGAATTATTGATCACCATTAAGGCTTGCATGTTAGCTATCTTGGTTTGAATTAAGAGTAGACACCATGCTTTAATTCGAATTGAACTATGAATAGGAAGAGTATGTATGGACATTCGACAACAGGGATTAGATACATGCTTGGTTGTTTAAAATGTTCTTCTATGCTTAATGGGTTCCTAATGCTTAATTTAGGTTAGACAACAAATGATCAAGTTAGGGAATTAGGAACACAAGGTTAGGACCAGACACCATGGCTTAATCATACTTTAGCTAGAATCAATCCGTTAATCTAAATTGAACTTGGGAACTTATTCGCTTGAGTTAATTTCTTTTCCTTCTTTCTTGCCTTATTCATTTCCTTTCTTTTTCATTTCTGTTTTGTACAGGGAATTGAATTAAATCAATCTATCATCAATCCTCGTGGGATCGACCTCGCACATACATATGCTAAACTACCAACGGCTCGTGCACTTGCGAGTATCACAAGTTGAGGATGCAGCTGAATCTATTTTGGTGCAGCTGAATCGACGCAAAAAGTTTTTGACGCCGTTGCCGGGATTGGCAACATAGTTTGGTTCTATTTCTTTTCCCTACTTGTTTTATTTTATTATTTTTTTTTTTCCTTTTCATGTCTTCCTAGGCACTTTCATGTTTTAAAATTAATGATGTTAATTGACAAGTTGTGTTTGTAGTCCAACGGAACAGGACAATTGCCTAACAAGCAAGAGAACTGGGTTTAAGTCCCGGCTTACACAACACAAAAAAAAAAAAAAAATTACTTTGAAGCATGGAATTAGATGTGTGTTGTTTTTTTTTTTTCTTTTCATTTTAGTTTTTATGTCCTAATCCTTTTAATTCTCTTTCAAGTTTTTGTTTGTGTTTGTTTTAGCAATTTAGATAGCTAAATAAAAAAGGAGAGAAAATGCAACTCCAATCATGATGAGAAGTGTGGAGTAGTAGGAGAAGTCGCGACCTCCAAATACATCTATGCTCGACCTAATTGCTTCAAGGGGGAGCATTCTAATCCTTTCTCTTAATTTATTTTCTTATTATTTTAAAGTTTATGTTTTTTTTTATACAAAATTGATAATAGAAAAAAAAAAGATTTTTCATATGAGTTGACTTATGGTAACTCCAATGAGCATCTCTGTTAATACAGTGTCTAGGAGTTCTTTAGGCGACACCTTCGGTGTCTAAGAAGTTTGGTTTTTAAGAAGGACCATTGTGACCTCTCCAAACTTCCCGGATCCCCTGGCTGTGTTTTCTGAGGTTCTTAATTGGTAACCCGTGAGTCACTTGTATATTCGTATGTTTTTAAAATAAATTTTTCTCTTTCATTTTTCTTTTTGAATTAAAAAAATTAAAAAAATTAAAAAAAAATTAAAATTTTATTTTATTTTATTATTTAGTGTTTCTTTTTTTTTTTTTTTTTTTAAATACTAATATTTGAAAATGTTTATTAGTGGCTAGATATTAAGTTATTGTGGACTGCCAAACACTGAAACACTACCCACATTAACCCTAAAATTAACTCTCCATCTTTCATTTTATCTAGCCGCCCGCTAACCCCTGAACATCTCAACTTCCTCTTCCTCCCGAATCAAACCTTCTCCAAATTGTTGCTTATTGTAGATCTTGTCAATGGAGAAACTCCAGGAGGCCGTAAGTGGAAAGCTTAAGGAGAAGGAGTCCGAATTGAGTATGGTGAAGGTGCCTAGCCCAATGGTTTTGTTGAGCTCATTGCCAGCTATCCCACCAGAAGATCCTAAGGGAAAGGATACTATTATGCAACGGGTGTTTGAGGTGATTGAGGTGCTCGTGGTTGTGTTTGCCATGGATCCCTCAGAAGTTACCATAGATGCCTTTCTGTTTCATAGAGGTAGGGTGATAGAGGAAATTAAAGACATGATTCCAAATTGGGATCTGGATTGTGGATTAGAAGAGATGCAACTTGCAGCGCTGGCACATTGTCTAGATGCTTGGAGGGTATATCTGCTAGATAGGAGGTTTGTGGCAAGAACTGTTGTGTTGAGCAGTCATATGTATTGTACAGGTAACATCCGAGTTGAGTTTGATATTTACTTAAGTGTGCTTAACGAGTTTGACTTCCAGTTAGGGTATATGACCACAAGGCTCCGAGACTTCGTGGAACAGATGGATGAGTTGATGATAGATGGAGCCATATATGATTCGTCTGTTTCAGACCCTTCGGAAAGTGAGTCAGAAGAAGAGCCATGGGTGAGCTCAGCCATCGATAGCATTTTGAGAAATGCTATGTTTGAAGGATGAACCATGCAGTGCCAGGTTACCCTTAACCCCTGTTTTCTGTTTTCTTATATGCTTTCACATTGTGGACAATGTCCAATTCAGGTATGGGGGTATTAATGGAGGTTTTCAAGTTTTGTTCACTTGTATTTCATTTTTTTTTTTTTTTTGTTAATTTGTGTTTTCAATTTTAAATTTTTATTCATTTGATTTGTGTTTTCAATTTTTGTTCATTTGTGTTTCCAATTTTCGTTCAATTGTCACTAATTTTTTATTTTTTCATACAACCAATGCTATGGAGCTGTCATTGAGATTTTCATATAAAACATTTTACACTTCACAAAGCTTTTGCTCTTAGAATTCTGGTGGCTAAAGTACCATGCTCAGATTCTGGTGGCTAAAGTACCCTAGTGAGCTATTTCGAGCCTAATTGCCTTCTTGAGAGGGTTTAAAGTGTTTCTATTCCTCATCTCTACTTATTTTCTTCAATTCACTCTAAATGATCTCATTGTTCCATTTTGATTGAATACTAAGGATGATTCTCTTTACAGATATCAGGTGCATGCTTTCACTCATGAATGAACTCATTGAAGTGATGCTAGGCTATGTGTGTATAACCATTCCTTGTGCTTTCTTTTCACCCTACCCATTTGTGTGTTCCATCAGCTCTGTTGCAGCCAAACACTTCAAGCCATTTTCTTCTATCACCCTTATAATTCCCCTAACTTTGTATCTCAATCTGAGATATTTAAACCTATTATAGCCATACCCTATAGCTTAGAAATATACCAAGGTATGCCAAGATAAAGTTTGAGCAAGGAAGGTGCTGCCCCATGCCTAAATGTAAATCGTTATGAATCTGTGCAATAAAGTTAAAGAAGAAGTAGATCAAGTCAAAAAAAAAAAAAAGATAAAGAGAAAGTATTTCGATTTGATCTAACTGTGAAATATAAGATCTATGCCAGATGATGAATGAAGTTGCAGCCATACCATTCTAAATCAATGATACCTTGCAGATCAACGAAGAATGCAACCTTGATATGTTCTTAAGTTAATCGTGTTCCTTCCAATTCTTCCATGTCCCCTAACCTTAGCCTTTCATTACAACCTTGTGAAAGACCTAGCTGATCTTTGAGGATGTATTCAGGGGTGCTGGTATGTATGAGTGTATCTGTATTCTTAGTATTTGATTCCCTTCTTGAGATCTAACCAAATATTGTGCTTCTATTTCATATACTCATTATGCTTGTTTGAGAGAATAAAGCCATAGGTTCTGAGTGATTGAGTGCTATATGTGAGAATTAGAGTTGAAGCATGTTCTTCCTTCAAGATTTGAGTATGTGTACTTTGAAGCCGTGTGCCTTTGAGCTATAGCTTCCACTTTACACACTTATTGATCATCTATCTTGGCAATTCTATGGTGTTGGAGGTATGATTAAAATTTTCTTTTTTTTAGTTGTTTTTAAAGTTAGTTTTCTAACCTTTTGTTTTGTAGAGTCAGTAAAGCGTTTGTGAGTATCGTTTCTGTTAAACTCTCAGGAGACACAACTCCTCCTACTAGGGATGCCTAGAGGTTTAAAGGCTTGTTGCATGTGCTCAATGCAATCGAGTTACCTACGAAAGTGGTCTAATAAATTTCTCGTTTTGTTTTTATCTTTGTTTTCCTTTTGTTTTACTTGAGGACTAGTAAAATCTAGGTTTGGGGGTATTTGATCGGTGCATAATTACATATCTTTTTATACCCTTCTAACTTATGATTTGGTTATGTTTTTGAGTTAAACTTGTGCTTTTAATAAAGTTTGTGTATGTTTCAGTGTAATAAGGTTGAGACTCATTATATACATTTTGAAGACAATTTAGCTTAAAACAGTGTCTGCAGATCATTCAATTTCACGGATTAACCTATACTTGCTCAAGAAGAACCAGATAATGAGCCATACATCATTGGAAAGATACGGAAGTTTAGTTTCCGTAGCATTTTACGGTTCATGATTCAGAGTCTTCTAGAGGAAGTTATACATGATTTAGTAGATCAAGGTCAAAATTCGGCAGCATCTGCGTTACTGGGCCATAAATGACATTTGAAGGTTTTTTCGATTTTTCCTTGAGTTGGGCTGCATATGCTTGGAAAGATAAGACAAAGGGCTTGAAGATCCATATTTTTCCAGAATTTTATGAATGTATTAACAAGCCCAAAACGAACCCAAAAGAAGAGTGCAATGCATTGTCATGCATGACATATGCATGATGAAATGCATTATCTAGTGGGAATTGTTGGTGAAATGCACTATCTTGTGGGAAGGTTAGATGAAGCATATTCAAGTCTTATAATTGAAGTGGGAGTTGCAACACTAAGTTTTAAAAAAGAAAAATTGTTTTCAAATGTAATGGTGTATTAGGTGAAGTTGATGAAGTGAGTGGAAAGCAATATTTAATTTAGATTGTCAACTTTCTTAGGCCTATAAATAGTAAGGTTTCCCAAGCTTGTAAACACACCCCAAGGGGGGGAGCTCTCAAACATTTCTCTAGAGCTCCCCTCCCTTCTCTCCCTCAAATTCTCTTAGTTTTCCTTTCTAGTTCTCAATTGTTGTAATAAAATTCTTTTGCTAAATGTTTCTTTGAGTTTTTCTAAGTTCTTCTTAATTTTCCATTGTAATGTAAATTCTTTTCTTTAGTATTCAAGTTTGAGTAGTTTCCAAGTTTCAATTATGATTTTTGTTCTTATTCATTATGCTTATAAGTTAATATGCTAGTTTGAATGATTGATCACCATTAAGGCTTGCATGTTAGCTATCTTGGTTTGAATTAAGAGTAGACACCATGCTTTAATTCGAATTGAACTATGAATAGGAAGAGTATGTATGGACATTCGACAACAGGGATTAGATACATACTTGGTTGTTTAAAATGTTCTTCTATGCTTAATGGGTTCCTAATGCTTAATTTAGGTTAGACAACAAATGATCAAGTTAGGGAATTAGGAACACAAGGTTAGGACCAGACACCATGGCTTAATCATACTTTGGCTAGAATCAATCCGTTAATCTAAATTGAACTTGGGAACTTATTCGCTTGAGTTAATTTCTTTTCCTTCTTTCTTGCCTTATTCATTTCCTTTCTTTTTCATTTCTGTTTTGTACAGGGAATTGAATTAAATCAATCTATCATCAATCCTCGTGGGATCGACCTCGCACTTACATTTGCTAAACTACCAACGGCTCGTGCACTTGCGAGTATCACAAGTTGAGGATGCAGCTGAATCTATTTTGGTGCAGCTGAATCGACGCAACAAGGCATGAAGAAGAAGATGACGTGAGAGAAAAGTTAATGCTTTTAGGAAGCTGGGAAAACATAAATGAAAGAAAAAAATATTATAGTAAGTTAATTAAAATTAATTTAAACAAATAATTACTTAAAGAAAAAGAATTAATTTTGTTCAATCTTAACCATTCATTGTAGCCTAATCTAAAGGTTTAAAAATTGTGTCAAAACTTGTGTCAATTTGTGGTGCCATGATCCCCCCTATAGGGGCGGATCCATGGCACCATAATTTTTGACACAATTTTTGACCCCAATTTTTGGTCATTAGATTACTCCAATTTTAATGGTTGAGATTAATCTAACTGGTAAATAGTTTTAATGTTTTAAATAAACAATCCTTAATTTTATTCTCTCATAAAATAAAATAAAAAATTCTCTCTCCACCCATTTTTTACTCATTTACCAACCATAAAAAAATTTGCCCCATTTTCTCCAACTTTTGCTTCTCTATCTTCAATGACTCCTCCACCATCATCATCACCCACACGCCCTGCATTTACTCCTCTTTTTCTCTTTAATCAACCAGCCCACACAATCAATTTGTTTTTCAATTTAAAATTTTACAAAGTATTTTCACCCATGTTCTTCCTCCTCTCTCTCCCCCATTCCTCTTGCAGTCCCAAAAAAAAAAAACAGTTTGTTCTTCTTTTATTTCTGGTGTTTCATCACTTCCTCTTCAGTCACTTCTTTAACACCCACATATCATATATTGATTTCTTCTTCTTTTTTCTTTTGCTTAATATATTTAACTGAAAAGGTGAAAAATGATAATACTTTATGATAATGGAATGACATGAGAGATTCCTTAGATCTGGAGAAGAAATCAATACATGGTGCGATTTTTCTCCCCAAAACCGCACCTTCACTGTTCTCTGACAGGACCCAAGCTCTCTCAGCTTCACCTTTCCAAATTTTCCAAAACTGCCCAATAGATAATAAAATTTGAAGAAAAAAAGAGGAAGAGATTCCCCAAAAGTATATTGTTCCCCCACAAAACTGAAGCCAACCCAATATTTCTCAACTCCACCATTTACAAATTTTCCAGATTTCTCCAATAATTATACCTCACTAAAATTAAAACTGAGAGATCAACACCAAGAGTGGGTTATGAAGGATTACTGATTGAAGAGAAAAATAGGAATGCAGGAGTGTGTGGATGATGATGATGGAGTGACTACAGTGAAGAAAGAGAGAGATGAATGGAAGAAATTTGGGAGGAAAATGACAGTCAGTTCTTCCACCTCTTAGACATTATAAAAAAAAAAGTGAAAGGAAGAAATTTGGGAGGAAAATGAAAATGATATGAAACCACAATGCAAATATTAATTAAGAAGCTGGTTTGGGGAAGAGAGAGAGAGAGAGGCCTCAATTCTCTGTAGAAGAAAGAGAGAGAATTAATTAATTAAAGATAATTAATGAGAAGAGAGAGAATGAATTCTTAATTAATATGGTATCAAAATTTTAATCCCAATGTATAAATATTAATTAAAGAGAAAAATATTATTTTTACATGTCATATTTAATCTCAACCATTAAAAGTGGAGTAATCTAATGACCCAAAAATTGTGTCAAAAATACGGTGCCATGGATCCGCCCCCATATATATATATATATATATATATATATTAGGAATATATTTTCCGCTTTCTCATCGTATTGTGATATGCTGCCTTTTGAATGCACCTTGCATAAATTGCTTTCATAATTATTGGCTTACTTTAGTCACGGCATATAATATGTTAAGGTTTCACTTAATTTCTTGTTTTTTTTTTCTTTCAATAATGATCTGGCCAGGAAATAGCACACTGTTAAATCATTTATTTGCTACCCACTGTAGGGAGATGAACGCTTTTAGAGGAAGACAGATTCTCATAATGCTCAATATGAAATTAGTCATCTTTCTCTTGTAGATATCTGATATGATGCCCATATACTTTTTTACAGATCTTAAACAACAAAAGGTATTTGGTTGGCAAAATGTCTCGGTATTGAGCCTTGTACTCTTGCCATGGATTTAGAGGGTATAGATGGAAGAGAATGAGGAGAGGTGCTTCTTCCAACCCGCCCCCCCCCCCCCCCCCCCCCCAAATTTTCATCAAATTTTGCTCATCCTTGAATTTTATTGTCTTTACCAATTCTCTGTTCATATTTCATCAAATAAATAAGATAATCCATTGGGAATTGTACATGTTTCCTAACTATGTGGAAATGAACCACTAGAAGAATTTGTAAGCAAAAGCCTATTTCTTTTTCACTTATTATTAGAATAATTCACTCTATATACAATAGGGAGCACTCCGACGATCAATAAACTCATTGCTTAAGAGTGCAAAGAAAAGGTTGTTGTATAGATTACATGTTGAAAATCACGTACACAATCAACCTGTTTCGACCCAAACCCATGGGGAAACCCCATTGGTTGCTCAAGTTCCAGGTTGTAGAATGCGCACAAGATTATTTAAAGTGGAACATACGGGTCAATTAAATCTATACTATATGGATGAGGAGCTAATTTGGCCTAAGAGATTTAAGGGAACAATAGTGGAACATATGGGTCTCCAATATGAAGAACGTTGTTTTCCTGTTAATCTTCTAACTTTGTTTTCATAGATATATCATGTTATTAATCATTTCCTCTAACAAATATGGTTATATTTCTTCAAGAATTTTCTATAATGTGGCCAATAACCTCTGATGTTGATGAATTGTCTCAATGATCCGCCCCTTTTTCCTTCTGAAGACAATCCATGAGGAATTGTAGATCTTTCTTAACTATGTGTTACTTGACATTTGTTGTGGATGTGTAGCTCGTGCAATCTTATCTCCCTTGGTTTTTTTCAATCCAAACGAATGGTCACTATTACAAAAATTGGAAAAGAATATGGAGAATCACTGTCATTTGTGAGTCTCTAAAACCATCGTACTGCGATCACTATCTTTTCATAAGCCAACTACGACAAGGTCATCTTTCTACATTATTGTAGTATTGGGTCACTTCTGTTTTTCCCCCATTCAAGTTTAGTGGGACTTTATGAGTAAATAATTGAAGGATTTTTAGTCGTTTTGCCTCTTGAACTATTAGGCAATGCGAACTTACCCCCTTAAATTATTTCGTCTGCCGATTTAATCCTTCTACTCATAATAAATATTCAATTTCACCCTTATTGTCAAGTTTTTCTAATTTCATCTACTTTTGTGTTAATAATAAGAACAAATTCATAATTTTAAAACAAAATATAAATTAAACCCCTTTAAAAATACGAATTATGTTTTTAAAAGTTAAAAGAAAATCAACAAAATGGACAAACACCCTGCCAACCCTAGATCCCTTTCCCCTCCATTTTCTCTCAAATGGCTTCTAAGCTACAATGAAGAAGAAAGATCTAATGTACTTAACTCTCAGGGCCTTTCGAACTTGAGCATCATGAGTGGTAGCTTCATGTCCTTAAAAACTTAAAAACTTACCAACCTATCTTCTTATTTCAATTTAAAGCAATGGGTCTCTTTTATTTTTATTGTTCTCAATATTAAATTTAATTTCATCCATTTTTTATCAGTTTCAAAGTAATGAATCTCTCTTAATTTTCTTTTTCAATATACTATTTTTTGGTTTTGGGTGTTTAGGCGAGGCTTGTGGGAGGGTGCAGGGTGTGTTTTACAGGAACTAGGTGATTGAGAATGTAACCCAGTTGGGAGTTCATAGCAAAAGAGATATGTTTATGGAGACACAGCTTCCTCAGAATCGTGATGTAGTTTAAAACATGAGGTAGAGTTGTCGACGAGGTAGTTGTGAGAGCAAATATTTTCTTCTCCAATGACAGCACGCCATGTGGAAAAGAAGATTATCCCTCAAATTAATTAATTGAACCAATTTATTTGTCCAATTAATTAATAGGGATAATATCTTAATTATAGGATATTATCTTTATTTAATAAGATAATATCATTAATTCAGATATTATCCTAATAAGGAGATATAATCAAGTCCGACTCAATCTCTACGAATTTGGGTAAAGAATAAACTCCTCCTAATAAGAGTTTATTCTCTACGAAACCCTAGCCCCGAGGCTCCTATAAATAGATGACTTCATTCATCATTCAAGGTACTTCAAAAAACCTACATCTAAACATACTCCTAAAACCCGAGAAAAATACCTGAAGCTCTCTCCCTCTCCACTTTCCATATTTTCTCCACACGGCTTCGGCCGCCCGGTTCACACCATATATACATCTCCATACCCTTTTGTTAGCTATTGTTTTTCTACAAACACTCGAACTAACTTAGGTATTTGAGGGCCTTTGGCCAACACCCCCATGGTGTGGCCTATTTACTCCAGTCTTTTTTATAGGAATCAAGGAAGAGAGAGAATGAAGATCAAAGGGCGAAGGATCGAGAAGCGAATATTCTCCCACGAGATTATTTGCACAAACAGTAGTCCCATCTATTGTGGTATCTGGGCTCAAGGTCTTTCCTAGCATTGAGGACCTTGACGCTGGATTCAAGCGCAAGGGGTCTGATCCATAGAGGAGGATGAGGAGGAGAACAGTGGAAAATCACCCATCGTTTTGAAGGAGGTTGAAGAAGACCAGGAAGAAAGGACCATATTGCCCTCAAAATAAGAAGCATGTGCGCCCTCACGTGATTTATTTGATGGCAATTTGGATGAAATTGCCTCAAATTTAATGGCAAGTGTGAAATTGACTAAAAAAATAATCGAGGGGTGTAAGTTCGAATAGCGTGATAATTCAGGGAGGAAAATAGCACTTTAAATTACAAAAGTTCACATCTGCCAACAGGGTTAAATTTAGAAGGAAAAAAAAAACCCACCAACTGGGCTCGATTTAGACAAAAAAGCCCAACAATGATTTATCTATATCTATATATATAAAGCAAAAGGAAGAGAATGGTGAAACATTCAAAATACCAGAAAATACCCTTGGTTAATTCAAATATTAAGAATTGAAATTATTAATTAAATGAGGATAATATGGTAAATTCACATTTTTTTCATATTAAAAAAATTAAAATTAAAAACAAAATCAGATTATAGGTCCTACTTTTATGGAACATATAACTACCCATATTATTTTTTCTTAATTCTAAAAATAAAAAAAAATTAAAAATTAAAACCAATTGGCACATGCGTAAGAGTGTGCCTTGGGGCTAGTAAGTATGAATTGAGAGAGAGGATACGATGAGAAATTTAAAGTGATGAGGTTATTTGAGGAAACCAATCTCACCATCAAAACATTTAAAATATTTAAATCATATAATTTCTTTACATTTGTTGATAATAAGATTGACCTTCTCAAATAGCCTCCTCAGCCTCCCGATTAATGGAATACACAGTCGGGCGTAGTCGTACTTTTATTTTCCGTAACTACTTTTCTCATTGGTTGTTCAACTAAAATAACTAGTTGAGTGAAGAGTCAAGCAACAATTATTCACGAGGTGACACGTGTTCCATGTGTGCTTAACGTACTTCGCCACTTAACAAAATGGACTCATCTCGAGTCCGTCCAGATTCTGAGGAAAACAATTGGCTATGACACTGCCATGTCAGCATCACTCCCTTCCACGCTAAAATTTCTTCCACCTCAGGATTTTCAAAGATTCCATTAAAAAAAAATCCCACTTTTTTTATTTTTAAATATATATTTTACTCTGACCTCATTTTCCTCTGTTTCATATTAGCCCAAAGCAAAGCTGAGTTGCATTGCATTGCATGTTCAATGGCTCAAATTCAATTACTGTCCCCTGGGTTCTCTGAAGCTCTCAAATTCCAAAACCCATTACCAAATGGGTGCTCAAGAAGCCCATGGCGCATGTTAGTTAAGACCAGCAGCAGTCAATCTTTGATGGGTCATGGCGGGAGGAGGCGAAGAGGCTTTGGCAGGGTCAGAGTGGCAACCGGAGGCTCACCTTCAACAGATGCAGTGGCTGATGACTATTACTCGGTCTTGGGATTGGTATTTCTCTTAATTTGATCTGGGTTTTGTTTAAACATGCAAAATATTATACTTAGCCAGGCTTATATTGTATGTCTGTTTAATTTGATTATGAAGTTTATGATATTTTACACTTCACATTAGTTTGATTTGTCTGGGAAAATTTTCTTTCTTTTATAATTATAATGGTTGTGTTGAATTTTTAAAAGTTTGGGTTTTGTGCAATGCTTTGATTTTGTATTTATCACGTCTGATCATTGATTGGTATGTGTCACTAGCTTCCGGATGCCACATCTGCACAAATAAAAAAAGCCTATTATAATTGTATGAAAGCTTGCCATCCGGATTTGAGTGGTGATGATCCAGAGACCACAAATTTCTGCATGTTCATTAATGAGGTCTACGAGGTGGGTTTCCGTTTGAACTTGAATGCTTTGAACTCTGATCAATTATGTTGTTTTGTTTGGATATTTTGTGTGCTTTCACTGGAAATAAAGCATTGCAGTGCAGGTGCTCAGTGACCCCGTGCAACGAATGGTTTACGACGAAATTCATGGTTATGCATTGACGGCAGTCAATCCTTTCCTTGATGACTCAACAACAAGGGATCATGCATTTGTTGATGAGTTCAGCTGCATAGGTAAGTTCAGATGCTGAGATATCATCCCATTCCCATGCATAGAGATAATTGGATCTTTCTTTTCTTGAACATTAGTTATATCTGGTAAATGAACGCTTGAACATTATTTTCTACCGTGAAATGGGGCTAGATGTATGACTCCTTGCAATCTTTGAGTACTGATATTGGTAAGAGCTATATAACGTATGTTTCTTTGCAGGCTGCAAAAATTGTGCCAATGTGGCCCCGGATGTCTTTGGAATCGAAGAAGACTTCGGAAGAGCCAGAGTATACAGTCAGTGTGGGAACCCAAACCTAGTTCAACAAGCAATTGATAGTTGGTAAGTCCTCCTTCGTAGGTCCTTCTAATATGATGAACATTTGTGATAAAAACTATCAAGTTCTACTTCCATTCTTGTCTATTATTTTGTGTCTTCAACTTTAATGTGCTGTTAATAATTTAAAGAGATATTTGATGTGGTATAAAGAGAATAAACCTTAAACCACATTGCAATATTACAAATCAGGCATCTTTATATGTTAATGGTTCACTTGTTAAAAGGTAGAAACAGGATGAACTTCCAAGATGTGTTATAATTAGCTTCAATTCACTTAAGAGAGTTACTTTTCTCTAACTCTTGTGAACAACCAATTGATGTTGCACCTTTTGTTATGTTCAGTTCCAATGCTGAAAAGTGTTCTCGCAAGTCATCATAAGCCAATTAGAGTGTCTCTATTTTCTGACAATCAATCAAATCATTATTCTATAATACTTCAAATCTTTCTGCGGCATCAACTCCTTGCCTTTTATGTATGCTTGTACTTCTCTTGTAAACTTGAAGTTTAGAAGTTTCATCTAGTTGGTTAGTTATGAATTGGACTGTCAGATGCCTGGATATTACTAGATTAACAACTATTAAATTTAACTGTTAGTTGACAAAATCTTCTTTGTTTCAGTCCTGTTGATTGCATTCATTGGACTTCTGCTGCACAACTATCATTGCTGGAAGATGAAATGCGCAGAGTAGAAAGAGTAAATGTAAGGAAAATAATCAGTTTATTTACTTTCATCCTAGTTTTATTTTAATCTTCTTATCTTATGTCACCATTTTGAAATCCATAATTCTGAACAGTTTTAGTAGCTCCTTGGCGTACTAATCAATTTGAAGTCTGTCTAGCTATCTAATTTAACCAATAGAACTGCATTCTCTACCTTTTGTTTCATTTGGAACTTCAGTGGCTAAAAGTGTTTTGTAAATTGGTCAGGTCGCACTGATGCTTGCAGGTATGGGCTCATCAGCGGATGTTTTCAGAATGGTATGCTACTTTTTCTTTGTAATACAAACTGTCTATTATCTCAATATTAGCAATATCCACTTAATGACTTGAAGCCATTTTCAAATGACTTGCTTCAGTTCACTTAGCTTATGTGCGTTGATTGAACTACACTTTGTGTGATATAAATATAAAAAAGACTAACAATTGGAGAAGTGTATTCCTTTGAAGCTCTTGAAACACTTTCAGATGTAATCAAGAGTCAAATTGCAAGACGAATGTAGAAATATTTGTTACACTTGGTTCTCAAACTCATCTGCTTAGGTGATCTTAGGATGAAAGTTATTTATAGCCTAGCTTCATTGTCACCATAACTAGCTTTAGCAGTTTATTCATTTATGCTTATTAATGTGGCAGGCAAGTGCTCGGTGGCAAAAGAGGCAATCAAAAGTCTTGGTAGGTACTCATATTTTTCTTCACCCTCAACTAATCTAATCTTTCATGAATAATTTTGCTGTCTACTACTTGTTTTTCTGATATCGTCCTTTCCATCACCTACATTGTAAAGGCACATGAAGTCATGAAATAGAAAAATTCAAATTTCAACAACAAAAGAAAAAATAAATAGATAATTCAAATGTCAACTGGAAAATTTTATTCCTTCTGGGACATTTCCTTCAAGTCATCTTGGCGGTTCGAATATGATAGAAAACAACAATAATATCGCATACTTTTGAGATCTATGATTTGAAGATCTTCAGCTAGAAAACTTCAATAATATGACATACTTTTGAGACCTATGATTTACTCTAAGATACCTTTTATTACATTCTTTTGAGTTCTAAAACTTTTTCAAGACCAAATTCATCATTTTTTTATATATTAAGATTGCATATATAGAATTGAAACGTTTACATGAACTTAACAAATTTGGTGACCTAAGCAACAACTAAGTATATTGCTCCCAAAATACTAATATGAGAAGTAAAAGACACAAGGCTTTACATCTCAATAACATGCCAGGATTGATGAATGCTTTTGACCATACATAGGGGTGTTTTTAAAAAAAGTCAAATTTGAGTGGGAAGGGGACTGTAAAGTAAAATCTGTGGTGCTGGGTGTGTCAGTTGTAGAACCAAGGATGCATCCCTTGATATTCTGATATTCTAACAGTTCACAAACCCCTGGTTTTATTGCAGGAACAGGCTAAAATGAGGATGATGAATCAGAAGGATTCAGATAAAACAGAATCATACTGGGACAACATTTGGGGCAACACCAAGGACAACCGAAATTCAGGTATAAGAAACCTCCCTCCCGACGCCCCAATTTTTTTTTTTCTGAAACATAATAGAACGTACCTGATGTGAGTCTCATCCATCCTTAATTCATGTCTGACCATTTTACCCTTAATTCATTCATTTCTCACCATTATATTCCTTCTTGAGGGGATTCGAGTTTCTTTCAGAAACTTCCTCTCTTTCCTTGTTAGATCTGAACCAGCCTTGATTTATTTCATTGATTGCTACACTTCTTAAATTTTTAATTGTCTAGGGTTTTGTCTTTTCCTGTCCTTGGTCCAATGAACTAGAATCAGCCCCTTTGGATTGCCAGCTGATAACAAAAAGATTACTCTTTTTTTTGTTTTTGCTGCTATGCTCATATTCCTGCCTGGCTACATCAGTGTCACCTCGTCCAATTAGATGTTTCTTTTTAAAGGGGCAATGCCTCAAACTTAGAAAGGCTTTCAATGTTCATCCTCCCGATTCTCTCCATCACGACATGCGATCTTCCACTAGCATGTGTTCTTATCCCCCTTATTTTCTTACGTGCCTACTCAATTGGCATCCTCTGAATATTCTTCACTAGTGGTTCCTCCCTCCCGCCTCAGCTCATAAGAGGCTTTCAGCATAATTTGAACTCACTTTGAACTATCTCATCAAAATATCTATAGTAGATGCATGGTTACAATGATCAGGAGCACTTTATAGTTAAAGCCCCTGCACAACATGTCTGCTGCTTCAATTACATTAGTGTAAAACATGTTCGATGCTTCAACTTGTGACATATTTCTCATGGTTTCAGATGTTTTTATAAAAATCAAAGTTTTTAAAATGTGTTTATTTGCAGAGGAGGAAGTGAAAGAAAGAGCGAAGAGAACTGCAGCAGCGGCTCGTAGATGGAGAGAGTACTCAAGGAGGGGTGCTGATAAGCCTCCTAGCTATAAACTTCCGGAGGCAATCTCCAACACGGATAAGTGACCATTAATCTTTTAACACCATTAATATTTTTACCATAAAATGTAATTATTTTATAGCCTATACGTCAATATACATTCATGTAAAATTCGAAGTGACCTTAGATCTGTATAATCAGTATAGATGCTATCATTTACAATAAATTGATCTATAAGTTAAAAAGAAAAAGGGGAGAGAGAGAGAGAGAGAGAGAGAGAGAGAAGCATGCAAAGAGTGGTTTTGTTGCATCAAGCTCCATACTTGAGGTTGAGTTCACAGGTTTTCTTTCTTTTTCCTAAGTACTATATTACAACCCAAGTCGAAACTTATTAGTTATATCATATTAATCAATATGCCATAGAGTTACAAACAGAAACAAGAAGATTTTTTCTATTTAAACCCCACACTTCTCTTAGTTCATCCTAATACTTAAATCATTAAACTGTAAGTTTTATTATTGTGTAAAATGACAAAAAAAGTCATCAAACTTAATACTTAACCCTAGTACATCTATACACACACTCCACACACCCCACACACCCCGCAACTCTTCAAATTAAGTTTTAAAAAAATACAAACCCTTCTACATCCTATGCCAGACTACTACAAAGAGACCTTGTTTTCTACAAGAGAAAGGGCAGGGGGGTCCTAATCAAGAAGTCCAAGTCAATTTGGGTTTGATTGTTTGATTGAGTAGAGAAGGAACGAATGTTAGTGTAGGCAGCCATCACAGCAGGGAGGGAAGATCCTAATTACGGATGTCAGTATTTGCAAGAACAGAAAGGCCTACATACATACCCTGTTTTGGATGCCTCTGTTTTTGTGAATAGCCCACAACACACTCCTCCTTTGGGATTACTGTCTCATTAGTTCGAAGTCACTGATAGAGCGTTACGAATAAAACTATGTAGTGCACCAAATCAACAGCAAAAAAGAACAGTGGTCCTTCTTTGTGGGGTTTAAATAGAAAATATCTTTTATTTCTTATTTTTTTAGCTTGGGGTGTATTTAAGGGTAGTTTGGGAAGATAGTGGGGTTTACTTAGAAACTGTGAAAATTTAAATTAAAAGTTGGGGTGAACTTAGAACATGGGGTGAACTAAGAGAAGTGTGGAGTTTAAATAGAAAATTTCAACAAGAAAGGTAAAAGGCTTTACTTTTAGAGATATTTAGTGATATACCCATTTCTAGCACTAATATTATAAATAAACCCTACACAATTGAATTTCTATAAACAAATCCAAAAAAAACCCAAAAAATGATAGCTTGCCTTATTGGATTTAATATTGATTATTAAATTACTTTGATGCCCTATTGAGTGTTTTGGGTATTTTTATGAGATTTTGGGGTTGGGTTTGTTTTAAGAAATTGATGGTAGTTTTGTAATTTATAAGAAATTAAAAGCTTTTTTTGTTATGTTGTAAATGGCTTTGGGTATGTTTCTAAAATCCATTTCATATGGGGTATTTTTATAATTTGGGCTCCCATATTGGTATAATAATGAATTTCCCTTAATTTTAATAGAGGTCACATGGGGTCATGTTTTCACATGAACAATGCTTGCAAGATGATCACGTGATATAATTAATTTAAGTGTTATAATATGGGTCGGTAACAAGTTTATTTATATGTTATAACATGAATGGATTAGTTTTACTTGTGGCAGTATTTCAATACCACACCTTACAAGTTGAGATAAGTAGATCAATCATAATTTGACATCTATCTACTTACCAAGAAAAATAACTTCTTGAAATTGTGATTTTCCATCTCAACTTACAAAGCAATTGTATGTAATTTAATTGTAAGTAGATTAGCAATCATTACAATGGTGTCACATGTCAAAATGGTTATGCCATGTGGGTGCGCGATATCTTATTTTACATGGATGTGCAATAATGGTAGGTTATTATGAGGGTCAATACATTATACATAGTTTGGTACTAGTAGTCAACGGTTAGACAGTTGGATATATTGCCCCATTTTAGCTGTTAAAACTTAAAAGGGATAGTCTAAACTCATACTACAAAACTAAACTTTTTTTTTTTTTAAAATTTAATACAAGCGATAGTCTAAACTATAAAAGAGAGAGGAATGAGGTGTCATAGGGGCTTGAACTTGAGACCACTGGTCTGCAAATCAAGATATTTTTCCACTGGACTAGACCCCGTGGCTATTACAAAACTAAATTTAAACCAAACCTTCGTTTTCCTTATGTTTTCTGTTGTTTTAAATAGCTAATTAAAGTAGATATTTAAACAGTTAAGTTTGAAAGTTACTACAAGAATCAAGATCAACATATATTCTGTAGATATTATAAGGAAAAACTATTGTGCACAATGGTAATACTTCTTGAATGCCAACATATCATGAGTTATATATATCATGATTTAAGTGAGTTTATATAAGAGCTTAAATGTTAATAAATGTACACATATCATGATTTAAGTGAACTCGTAATATCATATCGATATATCACATTCTATTACGTACCATCGACGAGGTTTCGACTTTCCATCAAAGTGAGGGTATCTATGAGAGAAGTTTATCAGGATTAACAATCCTGAAATTGATTCTTCTAGATTCGATAATTAAGAATTAATCAGAAGTATCTTTAATTACATACTTCTCTGTGGGCTCTAGGACAAGTACTGTATATTACCGTTTTCCTTTAAATGATTGATATATACATCACATGCATCTGTTTGGTGAGAAATTTAATCTGTCAAGGCTGGAAGTTGACTAGAAGGACAATATATATTTTGTATTAAATTAGACAGACGTAGAATAATAATTAGATATTTGTTGTCTGTATTACATTAGATCTTTAATAAAAGATGTACACATTAAATAGTTTAATAAGTGATGTTGTGGTCCACCATATCATAAAATAAGAGTTTATGCAAACCCCGCTATGTACGGGTTGGGACTAAAATTCAGAAGTGTGCATAATTTTAAATTAATTTAACTGAACCGCTCAACCCAATAATAAAAAGATTGAATTGAGTTAGATTTGCTTATAATAAGCGGATCTTGAATTTAAGAAATTATATACTTATGAGTTGAGTGACGAGTTGGGACCAAAACCGACCCAACCCAACTTATTCCCACCCCTACTTTGCTTCTTTCTTTCATTTTCTTTACATATGATAGCCACACAACACAACTAGCCCAAAAAATAAATCTACACGTGCACAAATCACATGTGACTTGATGGAAGAAAAAACTTCCAGTTGGCTAACTTGTGTTTATCTTTTAAATTTGACAGGTGCATAGATCTATATAAACTGCAGTTGTATGTCGTCAAAACGTGCTTTGGAATTCAAAAAGGAGAAATAGCGAGTACCACGTGACAAGATTTACTTTTCTTTTTAAGTTAAAAAAACCCAAAAAGTTTGAATGATCTCATAATCTCCCACAATTACATTAAAGTAATGGTGCCACTTTCCTCAAGCGACAATTATATCATTCTCCACATCATGTAAGCTAGTGGACCAAATTTGAACTAAGAAAAGGGGACATTTATTGATCTTTTCTTATAAACAGACCCATTTTAATATGATATTTTATAATAATAATAAAAACCTTTAAAGAGCCTCTTTTTTTTTTTTTAAAATTAAAAAAAAAAACTCTCAATTAGTAATTTGTTCTTTTGTAATTGGTTCTTAGTGTGTTACAATTTTTTTCACTTGAACGTAAACACATAATTTATTATTATTATTTTAAAGTATTAGACTTTAAGGATTTCTTTAAAAACAAAATGTCATGTTAAAATGGTCTACTTGTGAAAAACTTTTTTTTATCAGTCCATGAGCATTTATCCAAATGAATTAGTGGTAGGTAGAATATCCTAACCAAATATAGCACAGCTATGATACATTATCTCTTTATTTCATTTACAACAAAATTTCCAAAAAACCCACAAACTTGAACAAAGAGAAATTTAGAAAGAAAAAATTAGCACAAAGAAGGAGCATCCTACCCACTTATAATTACATATGTACCAAAAAAAAAAAAGGAAAACAAAATTTGTAAGGCTAACCACAAAAATATATCCGATAGTGAGTAATTTTTCGTGTGACCGTAACAAAATTCAAACTAGCTAATGAACAAGATTTATTCCAAGGAATCTAAGTAGAAAAGGGCAAAAGAAAAGAGTAGTGTTGTTATCTTACAGTTGATGCAACAGTATGAGCCCAAAACCTGAGATTATGCTTCATGTCCTTACCTAAATTAGCTGGTATTCTCCAATTCACCAATTTGTTCTCTTTCTTTCTTTGATCCAAAGCATCCCAAGCCTCAGACAGATAGGGCCTTGAAACCACATGATCACTACTTGGATCAGTATTATTATTATTATTATTATTATTTCTCTGATCCTCTTCATCTCTATCTTGTTCCCCAATACTTCCAAGCCTTTGCAAACCAGGAATTATGGAAACCAATTTTGAATCCTTGTCTTCCTCAGTGAACACAAAACCCAAATCCATAAAACCCTTGAGCTCATCAAACTCCAGGTCAGACAAGCTCTTGCTGGGCCCTACTCTTCTTCTACTTCTGTTTCTTTCCCCATGACCATGGACCCTTTTTGTCTGAGCTGCTGGCACTTGTTCTTGTTTCACACTTCGTTTGGAGAACTCTATGACTTGTTTACCAGAGAAAACTGTTTGGAATTGTGGTGTGGTGCTCATGAGGATTGAGTGCGGGGAAAGAGAATCAGAAGAGAAGAGGCTCCCTTTGGTGTCATCACTTAGAGATCTTGGCAAGCATGAAAGGCTGGGGAAATTTGGTACTTGTTGTTGGGTTGCTTCTTTTGCTGATTGGTCCACTTGGAGACTTGGGTTTGTTGCTTCTTGGGGTTTTGAAGGGGATTTCTTGCTCAAAATTCCATGTTCAAACCAGTATGAATCAAAGAGGCTGAGAAGCACTTCTTCTTCTTCTTCTTCTTCTGCAGCCATTTTGAGAAGATGTGAGCTAGAAGGTTCGAGATATGTTTTGCTAATTGTAGATGTTTTGCCAATTGTAGATAAGAAGGATGGGGTTGACGTACGTATATTGGCAACCTTGTTGCCTCTCATCTCTGACGTGTAATATATTATCTGCAACTTGCTCCTTTCTTTTTAATTAAATTAAAATTTTATATATATACATCTAGTGGGGCATTCCCACCAGAAACTCCGGGTATATATTCGATTGCAATTCCTAGGGCTGGGGATTTAGATCGCCAAAACAAGAAAACCGGCCGAATTGGACTGACCGGTTTGATTTCGTGCGGTTTTTGCTTTGATTTTAAAAAAATTTGGTTTGGAAGTCTAATTAGACCGGCTGCAGTGATCTGGTTCTTGGTTTCTAAAATCAAACTGGTGGTTTACCCAAATCAAACTAGTATTCTAAAGTTTTTAGTTTCTAATTTTTATAAATCGTTACATGTGGCATAACACATTGATTGGACACAACATTTACCGTACCACTCTTCACATCATATCAAACCTCACCTAAATTGCAAACGTATTCTCCTATTTTCTTTCCACATCTCACCAATCTCCACCCAATTTCTCCATGCACAGCAACGCCACCACCTCGACCTCTCTTTCTTGTCGAATTCGGAAGACTGACACAAACCTTGATCTAGATAGTGCCTTCGATTTGCACAACCATTCTCAACCTTGACCTCTCTTTATCGTCAGCTTTGGCAGATCTACCCTTGATCCTCATAGCGCCTTTCAATCTACACAACCATCACCACCTCAACCTCAACCTCTCTTTCTTGAAAGAGATATAATCACATATCTCGTAGGATTTGGCAAAGCCACCTTGACCTCTCTCTCTCTCTTCTTGCTCTCTCCTATTTCAGTCTATATCCATTTTTCGAAACTGGCCCAAGTTACTAAAAACGTTACCATACACACCCTAAGTTATTAATTACCTCATAAGAATAGTCTCATCAATTAATATAAAATCTTAAATGCCTTGTTTTCTAGTGTACTTACAAATCTGAACCAAAAAAAAAAGAGGGGTATAGGTCACATCTCCATATTGATTTCTTTTCTTGATTTCATTGGAATATTAGAGAGAATCGAACCTTAAACCTATTATGATCTTAACTCATTTCCTTACGTTCCTCACCAGTTGAGCTAAGCCCAAGGGCTTACATCTCCATATTGAATTAGCCACAGAAAATAGACATTTTTCAGGAGCTTCAAACCGTGATCTCGTGGAAGTGCTGGTAAAAAAAGATATAGTTTAGGAGGATATAGTATGAAAGAGGTTTCAAGACTGGGAAAACAAAGGTATATCATCGTTTCTATGAGTTGCCACAGTAAAAAGATTAGACAAAGTGTATTTCTTGGATACATAAAATTTTGGTTGAATGTGTTCTTTGTATAGAACATTCAACATGTTATCCAGAAATCATCGCAACTGATGGTAAAAAAATTAGAGATATTTAGTTATGGGAGATTCACTATTACACCTAATATAGGAGTTCAAATTTTATAAATAAATAAATATAATAATAAAAACCTTATATGAAATGGACTTTAAAAACACACCCAAAGTCCATTTACAACATAACAAAGGCTTTTAACTTCTTATAAATTACAAAATTGTCATTGATTTCTTAAAACAAGCTCAACCCCAAAACCTTATAAAAAAAAATGCCAAAACACTCAATAGGGCATCAAAGTAATTTAATAATCAAAATTAAATTCAACAGGGTCAGGTGTCATTTTTTGGGTTTATTTATAGAAATTAAATGGTGTAGGGTTTATCTATATCATTAGTGCTAAAAATGGGTATATGACTAAATATCTCTAAATGTCTATAAACAAACCCAAAAAATAACAACTGGCCTTATTGAATTTAATTTTGATTATTAAATTACTTTGATGTCCTATTGAGTGTTTTTGGTTTTTTTTTTAATGAGGTTTTGAGATTGGGCTTGTTTTAAAAAATCGATGACAGTTTTGTAATTTATAGGAAATTTGAAGTCTCTTTGTTATGTTGTAAATGAGCTTTGGGTGTGTTTCTAAAGTCCATTTCATGTAGGGTATTTTTATAATTTAGGCTCCTATATTGGGTATAATAGTGAATCTCCCTAAAAAGTATATTTTCTTTATTTTGGAATTCTAGTTGATCTACTTTCTTTTTTAAGGAGAAACAAGTATTTGTCCTTCCAATATTTCTGGAAGATGTTCCAGTAGTCTTGCTTGGTTTTTTCTTTTTTGTGTATGTATTTTGAGGTTGAATAATTTTTTTTTTTTGGATATAATTTAATGATTTAACATAGAGCTTGAGTACTCCTATCATACTTAGTAAAATACTAGATTAGTATAATACAATATAAAATACATGTGTGTATTATTCAGAAAATTTATTTAAAACAAAAGATGAAAAATTCGGCCATTATATAAAAATATAACATTATCTATACAATTTTTATTGTTTGTAGACTTTTTTCAATATGTGAAATATACAAATAAAATATGCGAATGATATGTGTATTATTGTAAAATATTTGAAAAAAGTTTATTATTCATGAAAAAATATGTATGTGTGTGTATGACAAGCGAATAATACGTTTGCGTTCAAACATCACATATTTTTTTGTACAATTAAGAAGTGTGTGGGAAATAAAAATATTGTTTTAAAATATGTACATAGCATATAAATATACTAATTTAGACTTATATATATATATATATATATATATAGATACGTAAGTGTATAATAAGAAAATTTACTAATTCAAGCTCATATATATATATATATATATATCTGGAGCGAGGACTAGCAAGAAAGGGTAGGGGAGGCACTTAAGAATTTAAGAGGAGTTTTGCAATTACTTGTACAAGATTCATAAGTTGTTTTGACAATAACAGTGGAGCGAGGAATAGCAAGAAAGGGTAGAGGAGGCACTTAAGAATTTAAGAGGAGTTTTTCAATTACTCGTACAAGATTCATAAGTTGTTTTGACAATAATAAAAGAGAGAAGGGGCATGTGCCTTCTTAGTAGAAAAACTTACTTGTAACTTTGTTATTCGCGGCCAATAATACAATGTACATATGGAAAAGTTATCCCACGTGTCATTGCGTTCAATAGCGGACCCAAGAATATTCATAGAGATGGACTAATTATATATTTTTTGGTTGGGATCAATTATAAGCCCTATTTTTAAACAAATATTTATCAAAAGCAATATTTCCTTCAGATTAATGAAAGTGTATACTTTTTGACTAAATCAGTATATTTTCTTCATATATTAAAAACTATTTTCAGAATTCATTATAAATAAATAAAAAAATTATTTTAAGAGAGATATCTAAACAAAGAAACCTACAACATACAAAGAAAACCTAGAAAAACCAAAATTCAGAGGCTCAAACGAAGAACAATTTAAATCTCAAGGACTTTGGGTCAGCAAAGTCGTTTAGTTAGGGAGAGTTCATATTTTAATATTTCCAAAGGGAAGCAACATCAATAATTTCAAAAAATAAAATAAAATTAGAGAGACATATAAACATTATTTGAGCCAAATCAAAGCAGAATAAACCAAAGAAGAGAGAGAAAAAAAAAATTAGTAATTGAAGTATTAAAGTATTTGGCTGTAGATATGGGTTGCTTTCTAGAAAAAATGGTGGGCTATTATTTAATTTTTATGGATTGAACTTACACAACTAAGCCTAATTTGTCTCTCTCCAAAGTCAACACTAGGCTAGAGCCCACTCTAGTCCAAGCATGGATCCGCCCTTGATTGCCTCACTAGCAGACCCAGAATTTTTTTAGCGGAGGTGCAATATTGACTAAGTATGAAAAATAGTTTTTCAGAATAATCATTTTCTCAAGATAATTTTTGGCGGCTTTTATTCCTTACACATCAAATAAGAAAACTTGATTTTATGAGATTTTAGTATGAAATATATATTGACTTAACGAGTCATCATTTTTAGCCTAAATCGTATTTTGCACTAAAACCGATTTTTCATATTTTGATTTGGTGGGAATTTGATTTTCTAGTATTTTATTTGAATCCAAATGAGGGGTACTTCCTTATTTACATTGTAAACTTAAGTATATGGAGTAATATAAAAAGAAATGAAACTAAAAGGACAAAGACATTTACTTAAATATTGAAAATTGAAATAAGGTAATCTGTACACTAGTTGAGCAAATGGGCAGTTTTAAGCACCTACAACGGTTTTTCCGGCGAGAGGAGGTGCACCTCTTTGCGCCTTAATAGGTCCGCCACTGGATTGCCTTATTGGATGGAGATAGCAAAAAGTATTATCTTTGTTGCATGAAAGTGTTTCTACCCTCTTAGGCCTATGCTCCCTTTGCCACTGTAACAAAGAATATATACCGTTATATATGTAGAGAATCTACCCTAATCCCACTTCTCAACGTGTCATGCCTATAAGAAAGATGAGACGTCATAAAGTGCCATTTAATTCAGGGTTATGTATTATATTGTAATGATGTGAACCATCAAATTCGTAGACCTTAAAGATCTTATGTGCAAGCAAGGGGCTTGTCTTGTAGATTGAGTGGATAAGAGCAATATTCATGCATCTGAGTTGAGGTCTTGAGTTTAAATACTTCCTTCCCAATATTATTTGTATTGAAAATAAATATAAACTTTCTATGCAAAATAATAATAATCTATATATATAAAGCAAAAGGCAGAGAATGGTGAAACATTCAAAATACCAAAAAATGCCCTTGGTTAATTCAAACATTAGAATTAAAATTATTAATTAAATGAGGATAATATGGTAAATTCACACTTCTAAAAAAAATTAAAATTAAAAGAAAAAGATAATGGATCCTATTTTTACGGAACACAACTATCCATTATCTTTTTAATTTTTAAAAAAAAAATTAAATTCTTTTAAAAAAGGCCTCCTGCAGGCGCGAAAGCGCATGCAGAGAGGCTAGTAATAATAATAACAATAATATATATATGTATACCAACATTAAAAAACATGTATTCAATTGATTAAATGGTAGTTATTTTAGTGTTTTACTTTTGGAAATATTGTCATGCAGTCATTTCATCATAATTAGATGTCTTATTAGTTTATGATTTATCTAATATTTAATTTTCTTTTTTCCAAAAGTGGCTCATGAATCAAGATTTGGAAAATAAACAGTTTAGATTATTGTTAATATTTTTAGTAGTCCCTGAATTTTGATCCAATTTGCATTTAAGTACCTCAATTTCCAAAATGGTTCCCATGATCCTTTAACTTTAGTTTCGTTTGGACAAATGGTCATGTCATCAATTTTGTTAACTTTTTCTGGTAAATGCAGGGGCAAAATGGTGTTTTTATATTAAAACCAAAAAAATGAATAAAAAATTATATCTTTAAAATAACAATAAAATCAAATCAAATAAAAAACCAAAAAAGAAAAAAAAAATCAAGTTTGGGGGAGTAGAAATCGGGATAGAGAGGGAGAGAGAGAGAGAGAGTTTAATTTTAATTTTATAGTTTTTTTAAAATTTTTTATTCATATTTTAATCAATTTTGATACAAAAATATCATTTTGCCCCTGCACTTATAGGAAATTTGAAGTCTCTTTGTTATGTTGTAAATGGGCTTTGGGTGTGTTTCTAAAGTCCATTTCATGTAGGGTATTTTTATAATTTAGGCCCCTATATTGGGTATAATAGTGAATCTCCCTAAAAAGTATATTTTCTTTATTTTGGAATTCTAGTTGATCTACTTTCTTTTTTAAGGAGAAACAAGTATTTGTCCTTCCAATATTTCTGGAAGATGTTCCAGTAGTCTTGCTTGGTTTTTTCTTTTTTGTGTATGTATTTTGAGGTTGAATAAATTTTTTTTTTTGGATATAAGTTCATGATTTAACATAGAGCTTGAGTACTCCTATCATACTTAGTAAAATACTAGATTAGTATAATACAATATAAAATACATGTGTGTATTATTCAGAAAATTTATTTAAAACAAACGACGAAAAATTCGGCCATTATGTAAAAATATAACATTATCTATACAATTTTTATTGTTTGTAGACTTTTTTTCAATATGTGAAATATACAAATAAAATATGCGAATGATATGTGTATTATTGTAAAATATTTGAAAAAACTTTATTATTCATGAAAAAAATATGTATGTGTGTGTATGACAAGCGAATAATACGTTTGCGTTCAAACATCACATATTTTTTTGTACAATTAAGAAGTGTGTGGGAAATAAAAATATTGTTTTAAAATATGTACATATGTGTATAATGCATAAATATACTAATTTAGACTTACATATATATATATATATATACGTAAGTGTATAATAAGAAAATTTACTAATTCAAGCTCATATATATATATATATATATATATATCTGGAGCGAGGACTAGCAAGAAAGGGTAGAGGAGGCACTTAAGAGGAGTTTGGCTATTATGGGTATTAAAGTATTTGGCTGTAGATATGGGTTGCTTTCTAGAAAAAATGGTGGGCTATTATTTAATTTTTATGGATTGAACTTACACAACTAAGTCTAATTTGTCTCTCTCCAAAGTCAACACTAGGCTAGAGCCCACTCTAGTCCAAACATGGATCCGCCCTTGATTGCCTCACTGGCAGACCCAGAATTTTTTTAGCGGAGGTGCAATATTGACTAAGTATGAAAAATAGTTTTTCGGAATAATCATTTTCTCAAGATAATTTTTGGCGACTTTTATTCCTTACACATCAAATAAGAAAACTTGATTTTATGAGATTTTAGTATGAAATATATATTGACTTAACGAGTCATCATTTTTAGCCTAAATCGTATTTTGCACTAAAACCGATTTTTCATATTTTGATTTGGTGGGAATTTGATTTTCTAGTATTTTATTTGAATCCAAATGAGGGCTTATTTACATTGTAAACTTAAGTAAATGGAGTAATATAAAAAGAAATGAAACTAAAAGGACAAAGACATTTACTTAAATGTTGAAAATGGAAATAAGGTAATCTGTACACTAGTTGAGCAAATGGGCAGTTTTAAGCACCTACAATGGTTTTTCCGGCGAGAGGAGGTGCACCTCTTTGCGCCTTAATAGGTCCGCCACTGGATTGCCTTATTGGATGGAGATAGCAAAAAGTATTATCTTTGTTGCATGAAAGTGTTTCTACCCTCTTAGGCCTATGCTCCCTTTGCCACTATAACAAAGAATATATACAGTTATATGTGTAGAGAATCTACCCTAATCCTACTTCTCAACGTGTCATGCCTATAAGAAAGATGAGACGTCATAAAGTGCCATTTAATTCAGGGTTATGTATTATATTGTAATGATGTGAACCATCAAATTCTTAGACCTTAAAGATCTTCTGTGCAAGCAAGGGGCTTGTCTTGTAGATTGAGTGGATAAGAGCAATATTCATGCATCTGAGTTGAGGTCTTGAGTTTAAATACTCCCTTCCCAATATTACTTGTATTGAAAATAAATATAAACTTTCTATGCAAAATAATAATAATAAATAATAATATATATATATATATATATGTATACCAACATTAAAAAACATGTATTCAATTGATTAAATGGTAGTTATTTTAGTGTTTTACTTTTGGAAATATTGTCGTGTAGTCATTTCATCATAATTAGATGTCTTATTAGTTTATGATTTATCTAATATTTAATTTTCTTTTTTCCAAAACTGGCTCATGAATCAAGATTTGGAAAATAAACAGTTTAGATTATTGTTAATCTTTTTAGTAGTCCTTGAATTTTGATCTAATTTGCATTTAAGTACCTCAATTTCCAAAATGGTTCCCATGATCCTTTAACTTTAGTTTCGTTTGGACAAATGGTCATGTCATCAATTTTGTTAACTTTTTCTGGTAAATGCAGGGGCAAAATGGTATTTTTATATTAAAACCAAAAAAATGAATAAAAAATTATATCTTTAAAATAACAATAAAATCAAATCAAATAAAAAACCAAAAAAGAAAAAGAAAAATCAAGTTTGGGGGAGTAGAAATCGGGATAGAGAGGGAGAGAGAGAGAGTTTAATTTTAATTTTATAGTTTTTTTTAATTTTTTTTATTCATATTTTAATCAATTTTGATACAAAAATACCATTTTGCCCTTGCACTTAACAAAAAAGTTAACAAAATTGACGGTATGACCATTTGTCTTAATGAAACTAAAGTTAAAAGACCACGGGAATCATTTTGAAAATTAAGGTACTCAAATGCAAATTGGATCTAAATTCAAGGACTAATAAAATAATTAACCCTATATTATAATAAAATCCAAAAAATATATCTCAAATAAACTTTTTATTTTTTTCACTAATGATTTGGCAACTCCAAAATATCTCTCAAATAAACTTTTTATTTTTTTCACTAATGATTTGGCAACTCCAAGGTACTGCTATTGCCACAATCCATTCACATGAAACAAAGTCACTTTATTTATTAAAAACATGTTTTATCCATATGCTTGAAAGAATCCAACTATACAAAAATATTAATGTGACTCCCTCTCCACTTGATCATTCTTCCACCTTTTTATTTCTCCTTTCCATATCAAACCTCCCCCACTTGATTTTGGACCGTTTGTTGTCCCATCCCAATCTCATCTAATCCAATCCAATCCAATCCAATCATTTCATGATCCCACAGCATCTTACGATGAACCCAGCCTCACCCAATCATCCAAGTTTATAGTTTTATACATACATTTTGTGTATTTTAGTGCTTATTTGCTTGCACGTCCCTAATAAACTACTTAGCTGCCCATCTGTCAACATGACGATATTAAACACCCCCACAACCCCAACCCCATTTTATTTTCCCCTCAACACTCTTCCCCCCCCCCCCCCCCCCCCCCCCCCATCCCCAACCTCAGCCCCTACTTTCTCTTCTGCCAAACACTTCTTAATTTTCTCACTATTTTCCGGGAAAATCCATGTTCATCTTTGCCACCCAAAAACCCTAGAATAATATAGCCAACAAAGTTGCTCTTGAGCCTCTTGACCCTATGGACCCAAAATTCTACAGAATTTCCCCATTTGGGACTGACCCAGCAGACCCTGATCAGCCCATGACGTCAGAGAATGGTCCGGGCTCTCCCTCCTCAGGGGAGGAGACAAAGGTGGCCACTGCCCCATCACCCAAGAAAAGGTAATTAATTAATTAAGAAGGTTTTTTTTTCTTTCTTTCTTTCTTTTTTTTTGAGTTTTTTCTTTTGCAAAAAAAGGAAAAGAAATTTGTGGGGTTGTTTATAATTTTAGAAATTAAATTGACCGTTATAATGGTTGGTTCTGTTGGTTGCTGTTTTAGGAGGGGAGTGCAGAAGAGGGTGGTGACAGTACCGATCGGTGACGTGGAGGGATCCAAGAGCAAAGGGGAGGGCCATCCACCGTCCGATTCTTGGGCTTGGAGGAAGTACGGCCAAAAGCCCATCAAAGGGTCTCCATATCCCAGGTATTTATTCAATTATTCTTCTTTATATTTTCTCAGTACAATTTTTTATAAAATTCAACAATGTCGTTCATGAGATTTGAATTCAGAATTTTTCGAAATAAAAAAATATTACAGATGCAGTAATTTTAATAATTTAGTATGTGAATATCATATATTATATGGTTTAAATTCAAGAGATTATATTTTTATAGTATTTTGAAAACCCTAAAAAATCCACTCAATTATTATTATTATTTTGTGGAAAATGAAGAAAAATAAAATAATTGATGCATTGAGCTTCATAAAAATTGGTGGTGGAATAGGCATGCAATTTTCTTGTATTCGCCGCCGGATGTTGTATTGATTATATTTTTTAATTTTTTTTAATCAATGATGTATGATTATTTGGTGTCTTTCATTTGGTACACTGCGGCGTATTTTAGTCTATGAAGGCGGCTCTATTAAAATGCGCCTGCTGTCGTAGTAGGGAACACCGTCCACGCTCTCATTATATCTCGTGAAAAGCACGCTCTAGGACCCAGTTCAAAAATGACAGATTCTCTCTCACCCTTTCTCAAGATTTTAAGATTAATTGAACCACAATATATAATTGGCTTTTCATGAATAGATCATTCTATAAGTATCCATTTAGAGCCTATTTAAATAAAAAAACTCAAAATTAGCCACTTGTCATTTTCTAATTGGTTCTTAGAAAATTTTAACACATTAAGAACTAATTAAAAAAGGACAAGTGGCTAGTTTTGGGGTTTTCTCTTCAAATATGCTCTATATGGGTATTTGTATAATATGTCATGCAAAAATAGGGTTTTTCCTAAAAACCTAATATATAATTGCCGTGGACTATCATTTGGCAATAATTTACGAGAATATTGCTATTTGTACCACATTTACTGACCACATTGCTGGTCGTCTCTCTAATATAAGTGAGTCCACCTTTATTAGAGACGAGGTGGTCAATAAGGTTGTTAATAAATGCGGTACAAATAGTAATATTGAACTTAGAGATGTAAAAATATATTTTATATGAACAAAAAAAAAAAGGAATATGAAGTTTTACTTTTATGCCAAGGGGGTCAAGCCTAGTGGCAAATAGCCTTAATTTGTAGACAAATAGTCTCTGGTTTGAATCCTCATGGCAACATGGTAATGTGTGTGAGAAATCTCCCTCTCTATTCCTAAGCAAAAAGAAAACTGTCACATGTCTCATTCTATTAAGAAAATATGAAGTTTGAGAAAGAACAATTGGTTTTGAATATTTTCTAAATTTCAGAAGAATTTTCGTGAGCTATATATAGTTAGTAGATGCATCTTCCGTATAGCTTTTACATGTTTACATGTAAAGCGACCTCATTTTGAGTTTTAAAAGTTAATTTTGGATTTAAGATTTAGTATGTATATTGAAAATATTGTGAACGTAATTTTTGGCACCACTGATATCTTTTGCTACCCACCCACATGAGGGTTTGAGACATGCTTAATGAGGCTTCACCTACTTGTAATGATGAACAGATTAAGACCACCTTGCTTACTTGGTTTAGCTCATTATACTAGCAACTTAGTTACAAGCCCACTTTACAAGATCGGGTAAACGACGTTATTTTTGACAAGAATGCCCTCATTCGAAAATAATATACGCTTCTTTCTTAATAAAAAAATAGTTTGCTCTCTTTCAAATGTGTTAAATGTGACACATTTTTTATTTATATATTGATTTATGATACGATTACAAATTTTTTATTGATGGCGATTGTTTTAACTACTTGTTTGTTAATAATTTTATTTAATCCACATTTGGTATTTTTTGCAGGGGATATTATCGATGTAGTAGCTCCAAGGGTTGCCCGGCAAGGAAACAAGTGGAGAGAAGTCGTGTGGACCCCACAATGCTCTTGATCACCTATGCTTGTGAGCACAACCACCCCAAGCCCACCACCAAGCCACACCAAACCTCTACAGCCACGTCACCCAACGCAGAACCCGAACTTCCCTCCAAAACAGTCACACCCAATGATGAGGAGCTCACAATTTTTGCGAGCCAAGTTGACCTTGACCTTGGTGACGACTCGGCCACGTTGCTTAGCGCCTTCGGTTGGTTCAGTGACGTGGCATCGACAGCTGTTCTAGAAAGTCCGATTTGTGCGGGAAATAGTAGTTGCGTTGATTATGACGTGCCAACGAGGTTGGGAGATGAAGAGGACGAGTATTTGTTCGCCGACCTGGGCGAGTTACCAGAGGGTTCAGTGATTTTCCGACACAAGATGGTGGAATCAGACGAGCAGAACCGGAGATGTAGTTTAAGTGTAGTTCCTTGTTGCAATAGTAGATGATAAAAACCATAGACATTGAATCAAATGTTTGAGAGTGTAGGAACCACATTTTTTAATCACAAAGTGGGTAAGACAGTTGTTAGTTTACACATCAACTGTAGTATCACGTGGTAAAAAAATATGGTAACTCTAATATTTACTCGATGTTTAATATCATTATTTGTTGATTGAATGGACCCTAAGAAGCTACAAATTTTCTTGTATAAAGTATGTTTCATAATTTTTTTTAAAATTTTTTTGATATTGTTTTGTACAAATTTTTCTTGGACAAACGCAAAGAATAGGATTAATGACCTAAATGGTCCCCCAACTATCGCTCGATTATCATTTTGGTCCATCAACTAAAATTTTCAATTTAAACGTCCTTAAATTTTTTATATTGTACCAAATCATCCTTCCGTCAAAGTTTGTGTACTATTCCGTTAAATCGAGGGACAAAACCGTATTTTTAGGTGAGTATCCTCTTCTAAAACGACTTAGCCACTGTAGTATCGCATTCCCTCCCATATCTGTTAGAAGCTCCACCAAAACGCCCAAATTAGAACCCTAGGTTTGCAATGTCGGAGATTTCAACGTCAGAGATTTCAACATCAAGTGGGACGAGTCAGTATTGCGCTTGTGGGACGAAGATAATTCGTCGGACTTCGTGGACAGATTTGAACCCAGGAAGAAGGTTCGATGCTTGTGATAAAAATTGGGTAAGTTATTATTTGGGTTGCAAAAGGTGTTCTTTTCCATTTGTAATTGGTTGATGAGGTCTGAAATTGGGTAAGATTTGATTTGCCAGAATATCAGAACAGGTATGCATTATTTCGAGTGGGTGGATAATGAAACTTGTCCAAGAGGAAAACAAGTGGTCCCTGGTTTGCTTAGAAGACTTAGAGCAATGGAGGAGGAAGGTAGAGCAAAGGAAGAACAATTGAGAGTTGTGGAAGCAAAAAAGAAAGAATTGCAACAAACATTGAAAGAAATGGTTCAGGAAAAAAAGGTTTTGGAATGGGGTCATGGGCAAAGACAATTGATAATGTGGGTTTCCTTGATTTTTTTTCTTGTGGTTTGTTTATAACATTTCTGATGAGTGGGAAGTTGTAATTGTTATGGGGTTGATCGGTGCATAATTACATATCTTTTTGTACCATTCTAACTTATGATTTGGTTATGTTTTTGAGTTAAACTTGTGCTTTTAATAAGTTTTGTGTTTGTTTCAGTGTAATAAGCTTGAGACTCATTAAATGCATTTTGGAGACAAATTAGCCCAAAACGGTGTCTGCAGATCATTCAATTTCACGGATTAACCTGTATTGCTCAAGAAGAACCAGATAATGAGCCATACATAATTGGAAAGATACGGAAGTCTAGTTTCCGTACCATTTTACGGTTCATGATTCTGAGTTTTCTAGAGGAAGTTATACATGATCTAGTAGCTCAAGGTCAAAATTCGGCAGCATCTGCGTTACTGGGCCACAAATGACATTTGAAGGTCTTCCCAATTTTTCCTTGAGTTAGGCTGCATATGCTTGGAAAGATATGACAAAGGGCTTGAAGATCCATATTTTTCCAGAATTTTATGAATGTATTAACAAGCCCAAAACGAACCCAAAAGAAGAGTGCAATGCATTGTCATGCATGACATATGCATGATGAAATGCACTATCTAGTGGGATTTGTTGGTGAAGAGCATTAGCCAAAGAGATGAGTTTCTAATTACAAGTGCTATCTAGTGGGAGTTGTTGGTGAAGTGCACTAGCCAAAAGGATGAGTTTTTAATTACAAGTGCTATTGGCATAGACCATATTTAATTTAGAATTTCAACTCCCCAAGCCTATAAATAGTGAGTTCTCCAAGCTTGTAAACACACCCCAAGGGGGGGAGCTCTCAAACATTTCTCTAGAGCTCCCCTCCCTTCTCTCTCTCAAATTCTCTTAGTTTTCCTTTCTAGTTCTCAATTGTTGTAATAAAATCCTTTTGCTTCTTAGTTGTAATTTATTTTTTGTAATGTAAATTCTTTTCTTTAGCATTCAAGCTTGAGTGGTTTCCAAGTTTCAATTATGGTTTTTGTTCTTATTCATTATGCTTATAAGTTAATATGCTAGTTTGAATGATTGATCACCATTAAGGCTTGCATGTTAACTATCTTGGTTTGAATTAAGAGTAGACACCATGCTTTAATTCGAATTGAACTATGAATGGGAAGAGTATGTATGGACATTCGACAACAGGGATTAGATATATGCTTGGTTGTTTAAAATGCTCTTCTATGCTTAATGGGTTCCTAATGCTTAATTTAGGTTAGACAACAAATGATCAAGTTAGGGAATTAGGAACACAAGGTTAGGACCAGACACCATGACTTAATCATACTTTAGCTAGAATCAATCCGTTAATCTAAATTGAACTTGGGAACTTATTCACTTGAGTTAATTTCTTTTCCTTCTTTCTTGTCTTATTCATTTCCTTTTTTTTCATTTCTGTTTTGTACAGGGAATTGAATTAAATCAATCTATCATCAATCCTCGTGGGATCGACCTCGCACTTACATATGCTAAACTACCAACGGCTCGTGCACTTGCGAGTATCACAAGTTGAGGATGCAGCTAATCTATTTTGGTGCAGCTGAATCGACGCAACAGGGGTTTGTTCCTTTTGAATGTAATGGTTCTCAAATGTGCATTAGTGTTTTGAAATGTGTATTAGTGTCCCTTGAATGTGCATTAGTGTTCTGAAATATTCTTGAATTGAGGTTATTTGAATATCTAGGAGATGCCATTCCATTGAGTACAACAAAGTAAAAGCCATTCCATTGTTGACCACAGGTAATTTACAAAATGAACATCCATATAAACATTCAAATTCCAATTACAGAGTTTGAGCCCATGAAACTGAAGACCAGTTAGACCAATTACAAAATTCCAATTACAAAATGCACCTGCCTAGCAAAGTACATAAGCCAAAACAGATAACCAATTACACAGTTTGAGCTGTTCTAGCTCAAAACCAATTACACAAAATCCTCCTGCCTAAAAAAGTACCTAACCTAAAATAGCCAAGCAATTACAGAGTTTTAGCCCTTCAAACTCAAAACCAATTACACAGTCAAAAGTCAAAATCAGTCCCTTTTGTCACAAAATCCCTTTGGCCAGAAAATTACATATCCCAAAATACACAAAATAGGACAACCTTAGTAATAATTTCCCCTATATTGAGGCCATGTTATTATCATGGGAAATGTTGTCCAAAGCTGGTCTTCCTTGTCCCCTTCCTCTTGCCACCTAAACAATGTAGTAATATCAGGTGTATAACAGTTGAAAAATTGGTAATTAGTGAAATGAGTAAGAAATGAACCAAATGACAAAAACCTATAGTTGATCGTGAAGATGGTAAGCCTCTTCCTCTAATTGCACTTAGCTTTGAAGATGGTAAACCTCTTCCTAAGCCAATATGTGAAGATGGTAAGACTTCTTGATCATTACCTCTTGTCACCTGGAAAAGTTACTGATCTTTATTGTTTTCCAATGACATAAGCAATAAAAAATTGAAAAAAATGAGAAAATAAAGCTTACACTTTCTTGTGAATTTTGGTAAACAGGGGCTTGAGCAACATTGCCTCTTCCGCTACTTATGCCTCTGCCTCCTTCTCTATTACCTCTTGCCATCTAAAAAAAATAAATGATTTCAACTTCATAATGACATTTGCAATTTAAAACCACAAGAACAACCAAAGCTTACACTTTGTAGAGAATTAGGGTCAGCAGTAGCTTGAGCAACATTTCCTCTTCCTCTACTCATGCCTCTCCCTCTTACTGTGTTAGAAGAAGAACCTTGCTCCATTTGGATTGAAGATGCATGAACCTGCAAATGTATAACAAAATTATTAATGTAAGTACGCCATAATATAGAACTAAACAAGGTGTCTAACAGTCATACTTGTTGGGTTTCATTGTTTTGTCTGTCACATGTTGCTCTATTATGGCCTTTTTGACCACATCCATGACATCTTATTTCAATGAAAACCCTTCTAAGCTTGGCTGGTGGGGCAATATAATTTGGAGGCATAAGGGTTGGTGGGATGGGGGCTGGTATTTCAACCTCACCAGGCTCCTTCGTCCTAACTCTTTTAGGCCTACCCGGTTGTTGCTTATAAAGTGGAGGTTTAATTGGAGGAAGACCACATTTACTCCATTGGTCCATTAAAGGGATTGGGTGAATCATTGGTTCATAAGCCTTCATATAAGTCTCCACCTTATAACAATCATCCACATAAGCAATTGGGTTTTCACATCTTTGAAATATTGCTGAGATTGCATGAGGACATGGTATTCCACATAAATTCCACCTCCTACAAAAGTATGTCTTTGCTCTAAGGTCTACAACAAATTCTCCACCATAAATGTGGCTCACTTGATACAATTTCTCACCAGCCAATCTAGGAATGCATTGTGATGAACCTAACTTGTTCTTCTCAATTATCTTGAAGATCCTAGGCCCAATAAGTATCTCCAATTCTGACATGCAGACCTTCTACTAGCCATCATAAGCATCACATACACCCTTATCCTCCAAGCAACTCAAAATTGTCTTATCCCTTACATCTAGTATGGCTACATTGAAACTTTCACATAGATTATTCAACAAAAGATCACATTTAAAATGTGCTCCAAAGTGAGATCTGCTCCAATGTTTTGCAGGTCTCTTCTTCAACCACTTCCATGCTTCATCATCCTTATTTTTCATCTTCTCCATTTCTACCTCCCACCAAGGCACAGTTGTAGCTTTTGCTATAACCCATAATATATGTTTCAGAGGAAGACCAATACGTGATGCCCTAAAGTTACTGTACAGGTGTCTCACACACATCATATCCCTGCAGTTGGAAGTACTCTCTCAATGGCAGGTAGAAGCCCCTTTTGTTTGTCACTAATCACTACCCAAGCTTGTCCATTTGTAATCCCTAAATCTTCAATAAGAATATTGAAAAACCAAATCCAAGAGTCTTTACTCTCAATATCAACCACTGCATAAGCTACTGGGAAATAACCATTGTTCTCATCCACCCCAACAGCCGTCAAGATCTGTCCAGGATAAGGCCCTTTCAAATGGCAGTCATCAACACCAATAACAGGTCTACAAACTTCTAAAAATCCCTTTTTACAGGCAGCCAAGCACACGTATATCCTTTGAAACATTGTCTCACCCTTCACAATATGAGTTTTAATCTTCACTGTACTACCCTTGTTTGCAGTTTTCAATTCTTCTGAATAATCCCACAATCTAGCATATTGTTCTTTGAAAGTACCTTCATTTAAATCTCTGGCTAGCCTCTTTGCCCTATAAACTTGAAGTTTGGTGACATTTATTTTGTAATCTTCCAACACATCTTGTTGAAATGATTTTAGATCAAAGGCGCCTCATCTTGTTTGCATATCTGTCACAAAGCCATTTTGATGTAGTATGCCTAAGCTTGTCCACTCTTCCCCACTGATGTTCTAGGCTCAAAGTTTTTATAGCAAATGTCCCTTCCTCTCTATTAATCTTTGATCCGTATACCTGGTGTTGCGTCGATTCAGCTGCACCAAAATAGATTCAGCTGCATCCTCAACTTGTGATACTCGCAAGTGCACGAGCCGTTGGTAGTTTAGCGTATGTAAGTGCGAGGTCGATCCCACGAGGATTGATGATAGATTGATTTAATTCAATTCCCTGTACAAAAAAGAAATGAAAAAAAGAAAGAAAATAAATCAAACAAGAAAGAAAGAAAAGAAATTAACTCAAGAGAATAAGTTCCCAAGTTCAATTTAGATTAACGGATTGATTCTAGCTAAAGTATGATTAAGCCATGGTGTCTGGTCCTAACCTTGTGTTCCTAATTCCCTAACTTGATCATTTGTTGTCTAACCTAAATTAAGCATTAGGAACCCATTAAGCATAGAAGAACATTTTAAACAACCAAGCATGTATCTAATCCCTGTTGTCGAATGTCCATACATACTCTTCCTATTCATAGTTCAATTCGAATTAAAGCATGGTGTCTACTCTTAATTCAAACCAAGATAGCTAACATGCAAGCCTTAATGGTGATCAATCATTCAAACTAGCATATTAACTTATAAGCATAATGAATAAGAACAAAAACCATAATTGAAACTTGGAAACTACTCAAACTTGAATTGCTAAAGAAAAGAATTTACATTACAATGGAAAGTTAAGAAGAACTCGGAAACATTTAGCAAAAGGATTTTATTACAACAATTGAGAACTAGAAAGGAAAACTAAAAGAATTTGAGGGAGAGAAGGGAGGGGAGCTCTAGAGAAATGTTTGAGAGCTCCCCCCCTTGGGGTGTGTTTACAAGCTTGGAGAACTCACTATTTATAGGCTTAGGGGAGTTGAAATTCTAAATTAAATATGGTCTATGCCAATAGCACTTGTAATTAAAAACTCATCCTTTTGGCTAGTGCACTTCACCAACAACTCCCACTAGATAGCACTTGTAATTAGAAACTCATCTTTTTGGCTAATGCTCTTCACCAACAAATCTCACTAGATAGTGCATTTCATCATGCATATGTCATGCATGACAATGCATTGCACTCTTCTTTTGGGTTTGTTTTGGGCTTGTTAATACATTCATAAAATTCTGGAAAAATATGGATCTTCAAGCCCTTTGTCTTATCTTTCCAAGCATATGCAGCCCAACTCAAGGAAAAATTGGGAAGACCTTCAAATGTCATTTGTGGCCCAGTAACGCAGATGCTGCCGAATTTTGACCTTGATCTACTAAATCATGTATAACTTCCTCTAGAAGACTCAGAATCATGAACCGTAAAATGATACGGAAACTAGACTTCCGTATCTTTCCAATGATGTATGGCTCATTATCTGGTTCTTCTTGAGCAAGTACAGGTTAATCCGTGAAATTGAATGATCTGCAGACACTGTTTTGAGCTAATTTGTTTTCAAAATGCATGTAATGAGTCTCAACCTTATTACACTGAAACATACACAAACTTTATTAAAAGCACAAGTTTAACTCAAAAACATAACCAAATCATAAGTTAGAAGGGTATAAAAAGATATGTAATTATGCACCGATCACCTGGAAAGAACACCCTTTCACACATTTAGCATGAACTCGTCTGTTGTCGTTTTTTTTTTCAATTTCACTTCCTTACCCTCTATAATTGCAAGCTCCTTGATAGCCTATATCAGAAGTTTTTTGTTTGCAAACTTCATTCCCAATCTAAACTCAGGATTTTTCAAATCCACATCTCTTCTTACTGCTTAAACTTTGGCAATTTTATCTTTTTTCTACCATTACCCTCAGAATCAGTCTCACTTCCACTGTCAAATTCTGACATGTCAGCACCATCTGATGACACCTCTCCTAGAGCACCATGACTAGTTCCCTCATCTGCTACATTCTCTCCAATAGTTGGCTTATCCTCTGCCTCATTTTCACTGAACTCATAATCACTGTCTTTAATTTCTGAATATGCATCATTTGGCAATTATGCCCCTTCATTATCAATTGTCACATGTGCCCCTATATCTTCATTTGGCAATTCTGCCCCTTCATTATCAATAGTGAAATGTGCCCCTATATCTTCATTTGGTAATTCTGCCCCTGATCTTCATTTGGTACTTCTTTGACAGCATCTTCATTTGCCACTTTTGTCCCAACATTCTCAAAAGTCTCCTCATCTTCAACTTCAATATAATCCACCTCGTTCACTTGGTAATTCTGAGTCAAATCCCCATCACAATTCTCTGCATTTGCATCATACTCATAGTCTTCAATCTCACTATAGTATAACACAAAAACCTTATTGGATGGTATGTGACCAACCATTTCAACCATTGTAGCATCCGATGTAACAAGCTCCAATCCACCCTCAGGATTTTTACACCTAATTTCCAAACGTTGCTCAACTTGAGAAATGTCAACCTCATACCCAAGACCTCTCCCAATTTTCAGTAAATCTAACAAGGACATATAATCCTCTATAATATTGTCCAAATAACATACCTTACCCTTCTTATAAACCCCATTTTCAAACCATCCCCCATGATGTAATTCTAGAGTGCACATTCCATTGTTAGCTGCAAAATTGAAACAACAATATGTTATTCTAAAGTCATAGTTTTGTTGTTAATGCTAACGACAACAAGGGCAACAATTACTGAGTTGAGTGTGAACCAGACAACCAAGGGACCACAGCCGTTTAAAAAAAACACCATATTCAACATATAGGAACCACAACCAAGGGACCACAGACATAAAGCTTACACTCTATAGTCAATGTAGCAAAAGCCAAATCCACATCCACATACAAGAAAATGATTCCTTTACCCTTACTTTAAACATAAAACAACCAAAAAGCCGAACACAAACACAGAAAAAGGAATCTTTATAAAATAAAATAAAACCACAGTTCCAGACAAGGACAACTCTTCCATTTCCAAACAAAAACAACATAAAATGCATTATAGAAGCCCAGACCGTATTTGGGAGTCTTTCCACTCGAACAGAATTCGTACTCCATTATAAGCAACTAGTGAATTTCCCAAAATCTCCAAAATCCCCAAAATCAAACCCTAACCCAAACTCCCAAATTCGAACTCCAAAACTAACATTGAAATTACACACTAACTTCACCAATTCAGCGACTCGCACACTACTACAGCATCGACCAATTCAGCAACTCGCATTAGAATCCCTTTCACTTGATGGTTTTCACGGGATAATGAGAGGGCTTCTCAAAAAGTGGACGTATTTTGGAGGGATTTTGGTTCTGAGGGATAGGGCTTCTCAAAAAGTCACATATACCGTTCAAAACTCAGTCACGTGGCCATTGCGTGATCTAAAGTGACGGAATCTATCACGGAAGGACGATTTTGGTACAATATAAAAAGTTTAAGGACGTTTAAATTGAAAATTTTAGTTGATGAACCAAAATGATAATCGAGCGATAGTTGGGGAACTATTTAGGTCATTAAACCCAAAGAATAAAGAAGAGGGAAAAAAAATGGGGACATCATTTTCCCGCTGCCATGTTTATGATTATTAATTCACCTTGTACTTGTAGTAGTTTTGATATTATTGCCGACCAGATTTAAAGATAACATTCTTAAAATTTGATTGACATCATATAATAACACGAAAAACCTTGGACATTTGGAGTATGGCCCTTATTATTCTTTTTCTATTTTTTTTGGAAATAATAAGAACACATACGACACTAGGGCATCTTCAATACTAATTTCTTCGTCTTCGTCCACGCCAATCCATGGATAAGCACGCTATAAGGATTTTGTGAAGGTCAGATACAACAATGCCTCATGCGTCGACATGACTTATCAAAAGCCACTCACAGTTGACGTTGTCGTGGATCGTCGACACAACACCCTTGGTTACCAAACACTGTTTCCCTTCCACCGATACGAGAACCAAACAATCTGTTGAGGTCAATTGCACAATCGTAAGCCGTTTCTAAGCGTTAATGAGATGCGGACTTCACGTGCATTACATGTTGACCATCTGACTGTAACATATCCCTAATAATAATTGAAATTTGCTTTTGTTTGGTTGTTTTAGTTTTAGAAAAGGCTTCAAAGCATGCTCAAAAGTTCTTTAAGCCCAGGTCACTAATTGCAACTTGGAACTTTTTCGGGCCCATTATTAGTTTCCTCGTGATTTTGCAAGAAAACCAAATGGGGTGAATTTGCTAAAATACTATAACAAGCAAACAAATGTCACCTGGGGGCTACAAGTTACGTATACAGACCCTTGCCTAGTAGGCAATTTTTGCAAACAATATATCTGACATACTAGTTTCACTGCCGGTGATCATATACAAAGAGAAGGGAAAAAAAAAACAAATAAACTAAAATAAAAACAGTAAAAACACACCAGCAGAAAGAATTACCAAGTCTAGTTTGAGCAGCATCCAATTCTCTTAAAAACAGAACTATCATCTTTGACATTTATGGTCTGTCCTTTGGACGGAACAGCAGTAGCACTTCCGTTGTTGCCTGCCTCAACTGCCCTCTTGCTTACGACCCGGTATATTTGAGTCAAGACTTCAGTAAATGCACTTTCTACATTGGTTGCTTCCAATGCAGAAGTTTCCATGAAGTAGAGGGACTCTCTTTCAGCAAAAGATTTACCATCCTCTTTTGAGACGGCCACCAGATGGCGAAGATCTGATTTGTTGCCAATGAGCATGACTACAATGTTGGGGTCGGTATGGTCCCTCAGCTCCTTCAACCACCTTGCTACATTCTCAAATGTGGCTCCCCGAGTTACATCATACACTAGCAAAGCACCCACGGCTCCTCGGTAGTATGCACTTGTAATGGCTCGATATCTATAAGAATAAGGAAATTAGTGGAAACTACAAAACAGCTGTTAATTTGACACAAATCATTAATGTCAGAATTTTAAATACCAACTTGCAACTATAGCAGTATTCTCTAGCGGGGAATTGACCAGACAATTGATTTGATATAATTTCCAGTTGGACATGACACTCAATTTAGGTAGATTCCAACGGCGACAAAATATGGGCCTTTATGCACACGAAAATATAGCAGTCCAACTATTTGCAGCTTTGCAGGCAGAATGGGACTGGGGATGAAAATCAAGCATTTATGCCATCTGATAACATTTTAGATACCAATACAACATCATGAATTGGTGAAAATAAAATGCCCTGATAACAGTTAGATCCACTGAAAATTGAACATTCATGCAACTCATGTTCAAATGCCCTAAGGTTTAGTTATTGGCACAACAAATCATGGTAATTAGCATATACTGAACCACGAATTAGACAAAACATGCTATAGTCCCAGGCAGCATCAACGATAAGGCGGCGGCCAGCTGGTTTATCTGTCCCTCAGTGAACCTGGTGTTACCAAATGCAGTTAGTGTTGTTAGCCGTTCATGCTTTTCCTAAAAATTATATTGTCCACACCAGGACTCAATAGGAATCAATCACTTACAGGCAGCTAACAAAAATAACAAACATGCATATGAAATGAACTAAGCAGTAACTTGTGTATTTTGAGTACGGATATATGAAAGTCAAAAGCATTTGCGAATGCTAATCAGGTAAACTATTGTTCTAACATGACAATTAACTCATAGGAGAGGAGTGCTGTCACAATGAAAGCTAGAAATACGGTGGGATCAAAAACAAAAAGTTTTCCCAAAGCCAAACATCGAAGTACGGTTTCATACTACAGCAGATGGCAAATACAAGTATTTACATGAACTAAACAGAAATAAATGGCTGTTAAGAGCACTGCAGAGGTTCATTACATTTTACCAACAAAACTCAAAATTGAAAGTTTTCAAAATTCCTTCTTTTCCTCTGAGGATTGTTTGTAGGTAATGACTAAACGTGCACTTTAGCATATAACTTCAAATTCATTTCTAAATACATTCAATATAAAGACAACATCAAGCCAGATGGTCATTTTTCTATCAAATCAACAACTTGGATGCAAATGAGGGGACAGAGGAACACACCCCAGAGCACCTCCTCTAAAAAATATTTGGAACCTGAACATATTGCAAAAAATCAAATTCTTCAGGTGCATCTTTCTACAAAAGGCTTAAAACCGAACTGTGGATTGCAATATTTAATCCAAATATAGACCAGGCATGCCTCTTTTGTGGAGAGGTGGTGGAAAGCATTGACCACTAGTTGACATAATGTCCTGTTCTGAAAAGTGTCTAGATGCGTGTTGGCATGGTCTGCCAATACCCTAACACAAACTTACCTTTTCTCAATTGGGTTGAAGATACAGAGAACAAACAGATCACAAGCAGGGAATGACACTAGTAATTTGTTGGAAAAACCGTCGGCCTTGTGCTGGGAGCTCCGGGAACATGGTGTGCAATGTTATTCAAGAACCACAAGCCTAACCCTATTCAGGCCATTACTATTGCTACTAAATGTCTCACAGACTTCGCCTGAGATACAACATCTTACAAAAAGAACCCAAATAATCCCCTCCCACAAAGAGGATCAAATGGAAACCCCCAGAGGGGCACTTCATTAAACACAACTTAGATGCTCCAGTAAAGAATAGCAATCAAGTCAAATCTAGCTTTATCATCAAAAACTCTAATAAAACCCCACTCTTTGCAGACACTAGAGACCTAGACTTTGTTCCTGTTCCAATGGCAGAATGCAAAGCCCTAAAGTGACTCCAAACTAGTAATTGACAGCACCACAAGCCAAATAAAAAAAACAAGCCATAGCAGTTGCTGGTCATGAGAGATATACACTCAGCTTCCACATGGAGCACATAGAACTCCAACATGTTATCAAAGAGGCAAATGTGGTGGCAGACGTACTTGCTGAGTCTGCATACATCATGTTTCATGTACTGGACTTCCCTCTTCATCATCAACAGATCCAGCTTGGATCTTGTAGGTTGTGGGCACTATTCAGGTGAGTCTATTAATAACAAAAAAAAAAAAAGAATTTTTTCTACTATGCTATGAATATAAAGAAGATTTTTTCAGAACAGGGTATATTAAGAACAGCCCCTACATTCAAATCTCCTTTTCTCTGTTCAGTTTTTCTTTTGTCAAGCAATATCTGCCTATTTTCTTTCTCCATTAATAACGATATTGTGATGGTGATCTGATCACCTTATCAAATTTTAACTCACCCTAGGACTTAATACTTTCCAGCCATCAAGTTGGCAAATTAAAGCTTTTAAGACTGGCTTAATAACAAATTACAATTAAGTAGCCATAATGGAGACAAATAAATGCTTCAACGATTCTTGAAAATTGAGATCAAACAATGAATAATTGAAAAACCTCCCCTCCATACACTGCCAACAAGCCAAGTAATAAAAAAGAACAAAGAATAGTCCATGGTAGGGATACACTTCCAAAGGACCAACTACTCTGAGTCCCAAATTTCCGAGTAATGAAATGAGAAAAAATAAGAAATGTGTCTTACAGCTTCTCACATGAAGAAAGTTGTATAATGAACAGACAATCTATGTTTCCTATGTATTACATCCAAAGCATGTTGAGACTTCAGGCCCTATTAAATGCATGCTTCTGTGATCTTTAGTTCTACAATGATCATCTATTACCTATCTACATAATATTCCAACACAGCCTAATTAATATGCCTTGTTACTAAATCCCTAAATAACATGTGTTGGGGATGCATGTTTGTGCCTAACACCTATAACATACCCTCTATAGACAAACTATAGTGCTTTAGACGCATAGGGTCTAGAATGGCCTATCCATTTACACCACGATAAATCCTATTCTTTTTTCTTTATGCCAAACTTTTATATAAAAAACTCGGAATAATTTACCTAACGAAACATTTCATCAGGGCGCATGTGACATCAAAGTGTAATATCTAATACCTTTCAAACTCTCTCATCTACATCACCAGAAATATTGAGCACTTGAAAAAAGAAAATATCCATTTTGCCGTCCAGTACAGATAATGATAATAATAATAAAACTCAGAAATTTTAATCAAGGGCAGTCATGGTTTTTCTCTATAGCATCTAATTCTTGTCTTCTAAAAGAAGAGTAGATGATGTTTAAATCACTTAGTTTTCTCTATAGCCAATAGGGATGGTAACAATGCCTCCAACATGTTGCAACTTATTAACAAGTGAATTAAATGATTTTTCACCACATAAAATGCCATGTGAACATATAAGAAGGGTTAATATCAAATTTCATTTTGATGTAACATAATAGCTTGCTCAACCAATTCTGCATAGCAAAAGTATCCTTTCCCCAAGGATAATATCATGCCACACTAGGAGCACGATAGCATACAAAAGGACTGCAAAAGTCAAAGCATGCAAAACTTCACCAAGCGATTATATCTATTACAGATAAAATTTCAAAATGATTGCCTAAGATTTAGGAAGACAAAGAAAAAAAACATCAAAACCCCATGATTTTTCAGAAACTATGGAAAAACCCTTTTGACAAAACCAAATGTTGTATTCGTTCTGTTTACCTCAAATTCAGTACTAACATATACAAACCAATCTGCCTAAGGCTTCATATCCCTAAATATTTCAGCAGAAAGAAAGAACAGCCATCATAAATCATCAGAAGAATTTGAAAAGTAACAAACCGATGATATCTGATCTTCAGAAAGAATAACCCTCTAGAGCATACAATCCAACTCGAACCCCAAATAGTAAAAATCAAAGTTTTTCCAATACTCTAGAGAAAACCCATGTCTTATCAGATAAAACGATCAAACCCCACATCACAAAAGCCAAAAATTTTGGCAATAAACAAAGGAAAAAGAAAAGCCATACCTCTCTTGGCCAGCAGTGTCCCAAATCTGAGCCTTAATGGTTTTTCCATCAACGTTCATAGTCTTGGTAGCAAACTCCACCCCAATAGTAGACTTGGACTCCAGGTTAAACTCGTTTCTCGTGAACCTGGAAAGCAGGTTTGATTTTCCTACACCAGAATCACCAATCAAAACCAGCTTGAACAAGTAATCATAGTCATCATCAGCTTTGTACCCAGCCATATATGATATATACTTCTTGCTGTGTGAGAGAAGAGAAATAGAGAGAAGGAAATAGAGAAAGAAAGAAAGAGCAAAGAGCAACGAGCATAAAGGACACAGCTTTTTTCTTGGTTTGGTCTAACAAGTGTTGAAAATTGGCGTAAGAGCAAATGGGGATATGGTGGTCTTTAAATTTTTCTTTTTTAGAAAAAGGCGAAGATTTGGTTTTTAATATGTTAAAGGATTTTGTGGGTAAAGATTTTGAAATGGGAAGTGATAGAGACTAGTTTACTGGTATGGCTGAAATCTAGGAAGAGAATAATAGCCGAAGACACGAGAATACGATAATGGTGCCACACAACTTTTCTAGTACGGACAGACACACACAAAAACATTCTTAATTTTCTTACGCGGAAGCTACACCAAAAATCCAAAATGTTGCAATTGGCAAATGAAAGAAGGCGAGAACATGTGTTATGGTTACTTGTTAAAATCAAATTGGGGAACTGCAGTGAAATTAGGATTTCATCTGTAGATAGAGAGGCTATCATAAAAGATGGTCGGATCACATATCCTTAAAATTGAGGAAATTTTAAGTGTTTAAGGGTTTCTTTTTTTTTTTTTAAGTGAGGAAATTTTAAGTGTTTTAGGATTTCATTTGTTTTGAGTAGTTTGGATTTTTTGGGGTGAGATTGTGAGGTTTGGCTTGTTTTAAGAAAATCGATGGTAGTTTTGTGAATTATAGGAAGTTCAGAGCCTCTTTGTTATGTTGTAAATGAGTTTTAGGTGTGTTTCTAAAGCCCATTTCATATAAATTTTTTTTATAATTTGAACTCATATATTGAGTATAGTAATGAAACACCCAAATTTATAGCCTAGCCTCAATTATTGAATAGCCAGCTCCCATATAACAAAATTTACAGCACTTTAACTCCTCAACGGCAACTGTAGGAATTTTATTTGCAAAACCGGCAGGCTTTTAAACGTGTTTTTATTGGTCTAACGCCTTAGAGAGGCAGCCAACATTATATAAACCTTTTAGAAGAGCAGCAACATTCGAACAATTTTCTCACTCCTCCACATTGTGCTTACTCCTCCGCATTGTTCTTTCAAGTTTTAGTTTGTTTCTCAAGGGAAAAATTCAAGTTCTTCATCTGAGTCAAGTGTTGCGAGTGTTTACTGCGACATTGTTCCCGAAGGGCGAAAGTTACTTTTAAAAATAGTGATCACACGTGCCTCAACTTAAAAATTATTCTAATGAAGCTTCCATGGAGACCGACCTCTATATTGAAAAAGATAAGATATTGTATAAAAGTATGATTTATTCTATTTTTTTTTTTTTATATATTTGATAATTGAAGGATTTTTTTATTGGGTGAGTTCAAATCAAAGATTTTTTTTGGTTTATCTTATTTTATTTTAATTCATTTTTCTCTTATATGAATAACTAGCCTCTCTGCATGCGCTTCGCGCCTGCGAGAGGCATTTTTTAAAAGAATTTAATTTTTTTTTAGAATTAAAAAGATAATGGGTAGTTGTATTCCGTAAAAATAGGATCCATTATCTTTTTCTTTTAATTTTAATTTTTTTTAAAAGTGTGAATTTACCATATTATCCTCATTTAATTAATAATTTCAATTCTAATGTTTGAATTAACCAAGGACATTTTTTGGTATTTTGAATGTTTCACCATTCTCTGCCTTTTTCTTTATATATATAGATAACATATTTCTGATAATTAAATAATAAAAAAATTCAATTTATTAATAACTCAATCAAAATAAATAAAATACAATTATTCTGATGAACAAAATGTTTGTTATGGTTAATATATTTAGCTTGATATGTATATTTGTGACTCTAATCAGATGATCTGATAATAATAAAAATTCGGATCAGAATACCTTACAGTGACAAAAACTCTGGTAAGATGACTTGACAATGACAAAACTCAGTTGTTTATGTTGCTCATTATATTTCTCCATCATATTGATTGCCTTCCCATATAGGTAGCTAGCTAGGGTCCCCAAAATAGCAAAATAGAAAGTGAAAGGTGCAAAATCTATAAAAATAAAATGAATTGTAAAAGATAGTTTATGAATAAATGAAAAAAGAAAAGGGAGAGAGAAGCTTCAAATCAAGAGGATTGAAAAAATGACTCAGAGAGTTGTTTCTCTTCATCTTTCAATCTTGGGCCTTACAAGGTCCACTTGAATTTGGCACGAAACAATCCCCCTAGTTCAATTCCGCCATCCATAAGCAACCTCTCTTCCACCCTCACAAATTTGAATCTAGGTACAAATAGTCTCAAATTCAAGACGTCAAGCTTTGTCAGACTGCCAATATGAGGGCTTATCTTATGGACCCTAGAAGGCCCAAGCCTAACAAATGAAAAGAAACAACTCTCTTTAAAAACTTTTGATTCCTCATTCATGACATTCACATCAGAAATTTAAATTTAAATTACAATGTATCCTCATTTCTTTCTTACACTAATACTGATGACCACGCTACTCATTCTTCTTGCCATCGCCAGTGCCACAACAAACCAAGTTCCTTATGCCTCGGACACTCGTGTCCACAATCAAAACACTTCTCATATACATGGTCAAGACCCTCTCCGAACACGGGTCAACTCATACTTAGGGTCACCTATAATGTGTTAATTTAATTATAATTCTAATAAAATTAATCAACTACATTTGAAAGGCTTGATATTGTGAAATTGGAGTATGAACATCAATAATTTATTTTTTCAAATATATATAAGTATTATTATATAATAAAAATAATAATTGATGTGTCCCCGTGTCGTGTATCTGTGTCCATACAACATAGGCAACCGCGGCTTAAAATTCTTTTACTATTTATTTTCACCCATCTTATCTTCAAAATTTTAAAGACAAAAAATCAATACACCACCCAACACATTTTATACCATATTATGAACTTGACCATAATACTAAGAGGGAATGTTGTATTGTATTGAATTAGAAATAATTTTAATGTTTTTAAACCAGATTCAATACAATGTTATGAATTTGACCATAAACATGAACCAAATTCTAGATTTGGAATCTGACATTCCAAAAGAAGTCAAAAGAGCAAATGAACACTCAACCTATTCTCATTGGCATTTTATATCTCACTTAATTTTCCTTTTATAGACATATCCTTTTGTCCTGATTTTGTTTCCTTTTACCATTTTAAAAAACCAAATTCATTGTTTTAAATTCTGAAAAAAAAGAAAAGAAATCCATTCTTTTGAATTGAATGGGTGGGAAGATACACTGAATATCTATCCTTCAATTACTTACCCATTTATGAATATATAATGTAAGTTGTAACCAACCAATCCCTATGGTATAAATACAGACCATGCCCCAATAAGATTTTCTTCAAATGAAAGCTTAAAAACTTTTGAGTTATCATTCATCAGATTCACATCAGAAATTTAAATTTAAATTACAATGTATCCTCATTGCTTCCTCACACTGATACTGATGATCACTCTACTCATTCCTCTTGCCATCGCCAGTGCCACAACAAACCGATATCCTGGTGCCTGGATGCCTGTAAACACAAGCGATCCAGTTGTGGTAGAAAAGGGAAAGTGGGCTGTTTTGGAGTACAACAAGAAAGTCACAAACAAGTTGGTTTTTCAAAGGGTGGTTTCGGGCGAGACCATTTATATATCAGGCATCTTTTATGGGCTTGTCATTGCGGCCAAGAATGAGTCCTTGCCTAACCCACCTGAAAATTACCATGCTGGTGTCTGGGCCAAATCTTTTGAACCCTTGAAATTGAGAACCTTTTACAAAGGGAACTAAAGAAAGATTATTGTTTATTTAGTCTTGTTCTAATTTGTTGTCTCCACAGTCGTTCTATAATAAGGTCCATATATATGGACTTCAAGTGAGGGTCTAGTTTTAGCCGTTTGGATTACTTTGATTTTGTCAAATTCTTCTAAGGTCCATATATAATGAGAATTTTGCAGCTGTATCGCTCGATTATATATTAATATAATAAATAAACAGATGCTTTTTCCAACATAACAGATGTTTGTTATAGGATATTATTATTAGGAGTAGAGTAAAGATGCAAAATCAAGCACCACATCTGTGTAGTAGTGTAATACCAGTAAATTTGTCTCCCATTGTTTCTGTGTAAAAATAATGACTCCCATCCCATCCCATCCCATTGTTTTCTAGGTCCACCTCCTACCTAGCTAACATGTCCAAGTTGCCCAATCCAACATAACGTATATATAATATATCAGATGTGAAATTCCTATGCTCTCTCCCATTTCCAATGGAATAGCTAATTAATAACATGACTTTGTTGTTTGATTTTGTAATTGTTTTTCATTTCTTTCTTCTATTTCTTCCTAATTTCTAGGGTTTAATTTATTTTTTTATTTTTGTTAAGTTCAATCTTCACACACATTGAAGAAACTTGTCTCCAATCTCTAGTTTCTAGGTTATTTTCCTATTATTAAGAGTTTGATGGGTATCTGCATTGCTTGGTTTATATGCTTTTGCTATGATTATTGTTTTTCATTTGATCAAAGCTCTGGTTATTGTTAATTTGTATGCTTTTATTTTGGTTTGTTGTCTTGTACATGGAGTTGTGCTTTCTGTGTCTTTGGTTGATTTTGTCTTTCTGTTTCTGTTTCTTTGGTTGATTTTGTCTTGGTTTGTTGTCTTGTACATGGAGTTGTGTTTTCCGTTTCTCAACGGAATTTGTAACTTTAACAACAACAAAAAAGCCTTCGGTTTGGAGGAAAATAAATGTACATGTCAATTTGGTAATTATAATAACAAAAAAACTTACATCTAATTATTTAAAAATTATTATGTTTAAATATTAAAATAATAATTTTTTTAATCCGACATAGCACAAAACATAGGTCTTCATTATTTTTACAATCCAACTTCTTAGTCCGAAGCAACACCAAATGTAGGTCAATACTTAATCCAGCTTAGGCCAATCTGAGCTAATCCAAAATAGTCCCAGAATTTAGTCCAGTCTATAACAGTCCGCAGTACCAAACGACCCCTTAAAGTGTCTCATATATATATATATATATATATATATATAATCTGTGTGTGTGTATCCTGCCTGTAATGTAATGTGCATACATAATCTGAATAGGTATATATAATATATGCTGCAACACATGAGCCTAAAATAGGATTAGGAATAGGGGTCTAATTCCCCTCGGTTAGGCTATGAGCCTACCTAATCATATTCATATTTTAATGTACCAACAACACCAAACATTACAATAGTGATCACGTTTACAAACAAAGACCAAAACATGAAACCTGATACACATAGCAAAGACCAAAACATGAATCTTAAGCTCAGAGAAGAAGAAAAATATCTTATTGATTTCTTACTGATCAATATGAGAGTAACTAAGACAATGGCAGTGGGAAACTTCAACACTAAAAGAGAAAATTGTACATGTGCTTGCAGGATGGAACTAAATAATCTTGTATAGCCTAGCCTCATCGTTATGGCATCACATTCACCAAGCCCAAGTGTCGGAGTGTCAGACACTCGGGCACTTTGTCCAACGGTCAATGCCGTGTTCACGCTCAAGACATTCTCTAGACACGGATTAACTCATACTCACGATCAACTAATGTGTTAGTTCAATTATAATTCATATAAAATTAATAAACTACATTTGAAAGGTAAAAGACTTTCAGGCCAGTGGGACATTTTGCTAAGGTTGTCATGATATTTTTTTTACACCCAATTATGCTCTCAAATGTCATGATATATTTTGGATAATTTGTTTACCCAATCTACCATGAAAAGTAATAACTCATTTCTAAGCCTCCAACCATTTTGAGTCTTGTAAACGTATACAGAGTCGGAATTTAAGAAGCTGCTACATTTTCATATTGACGATAGTTCATCTTTTGTTGAGCCAAAACAAAAGATATTATCTCCTAGACTTGATCTGAGTAAGAAATTTGTTATGTTACCACAAAAGAAAGGGCCTGCCTGCTTGCTGCCACTGATGTTTTCTCATCCAACGAAACAACAAGAAATCTAAGATGCATCATTGATTTCCATACAAAAGAAAGAAAAATCTCCATAAAAATAATGCCTCCCTCTCAGTGTCCTTGTTATCACTGCACATTGCAATGCCCTTGATAACATAACAAAACAACAACGATTTAACCATTCATAAACTGATTCATTCATGACATGACATGAGACATCCATCCATATTAATTAAGCACAACAATAAAAGACTTAGATTAGACTGATAAAATAGAATTAGAAGAACACATGCCTAGTATTTCTGGTTCTGGAGATTAATATTTAACAGTACAGCTGCAGCACCATGATCGATCGTTGATGACTTCTTTTTATTTAGATGTAATAATATTAGCATCAACTGATCAGCATCTTTCTGGAGCACATGAAAACTTGGATGCCCCAACATCATATACAAATCTGTGGTTGAACTGCTGGAATGCTCCGAAAATATTTCCTGAAAAGTCTTTGGATGCCCCCATCATCAAGCAGAATTCCTTGTCTTCATCAAAAAGCTGAAAAGTGGTTTCTTCTTTTAGCTCAAGGCGGGCGCCATCAAACTCAAACACCATCGGCGGCGCAACCGAAAACAGCTGGCTGCCTGGGCCTTCTCCTCCTCCTCTTATTGTTGTTGCTGCTGCTGCTATGTCTGTGATGTCATAGCAGAGGTCCATTCCGGACTTAGTTTTGTTGAGAGGCTGCACCAGCCACTCATCCACGAAGTAGGAGACCATGGCCTTGCGCACGACTTGATAAACTCCGTCCACCAACAGAGAGTACTGCGAGCCCGAATCTATAGCAACTCCATAGTCGCTCTCGGATGTAAACAGCTTCGGATCGATTGGAAGAATGGATCCATTCAAGCTTATGCCCTCATGTTTAAATAATAGGACTCATCTGATGGCCCCACAATTGGCGTTGTTTGGATTTGACCCGCAGGAACTTTGAGCTCTGCCTCTTCGCCGAAAAACAGAGACGCCTCGTCTCCAACACGTCTCGGCAGGCAGTAGGAGAATTTCAGCAACGTGATATCGCTCAGCTGGAGTAGGACGCTGGAGGGATCATCCCTCCCCAACCCCAGAATTCCAGACATTGGATTGGCATGATGGGCATCTCCGGCGAAATCAGGGATGCGGTTGATGATACCACAGCCAAATGCCACATTATGGATTTGTGTTTGCCGCTGCTGCTGCCCAACTTGGTCGTCCGGAGTCGTGGTGAAGTAGAAGGTGTCAAGGCCGAAGTCACCTGTAGTGACCTGGTTTCCGAGGTATTCAATCCCGTACTTGCATGAATTTCCCATCGGAGCAAGCCATGTACCGTGACAGAGTGGATGGTTGGAGGGCATAGGCTGGAAAGTGAGCGAACTGTTGGGGTCGAAATTGGGCAAAGAAACTTGGAAGCACTCCGTACAGTGGGCAGACTGGACCCATGTGGGACTGCTGCCGGTGTCAACGGCCAGGTTGACTTTCACGGGCGGAGTTCCGACATACAGGTGGGTATAGAAGAGGCCAGAGAATACCCTTGTCACTGGCGCAGAAGCAGAAGCTTTGTTGGGGATATTGGGGAAGGGATGGTGTTTGATTTTGAGGGTCAAGGCATGAGATTGATGATCATAGCCTTGTGTTCCGAGGAACACCAACAAGGTGACAAGTAGGATGCTGTTCATGCTGCTCAAACAGAGAAAAGATGAAACAGAGAAAAGTAGAATGATATGATATGATCAGTGTTACCAATTTCTCATTATATAAACAATGTTACCACCCAATATCCATATAATATTATTATTGGATTAGTCTGTCACAAAACAATTTTCACTGCAGCACAGGATAGCACATATATTTTCTGATACATTTATAGAAGGAATACAGCAAAAGGGATCACCTAGTCTATTGAGTTAGTAATTAGGGAAGGATTTCACATGCTAGCTGTTTGTTTTATCGTTTTAATTCTGGATAAAATTTAGAGATTCATTTTCACATGTCTTTCCTTGACCCTTTCTCACTCCTCTTTTCATTTTGAGTTTGAGTTCGAGTTTTCTGTTTCATTTCATTTTCCTAGTTGCTCGTTTTGGTTAACATCAGTTGCTCGTTTTGACTATTCCAATTTCCATCGGTGGTAATCTTTTAGGCTAGCCTAGCCTCAATTAAACCATAATTAAGCGCTTCTGAAAAAATTCATTTGTCTAGTCTAGTCTATAGATTCACTTCATAGGTCTTTACATTTGGGTCTAGACTAGAAGGGTATCCAAGGTAGAGGTGTATTAACCTGTGTCCTATACAGGACCATTGCTTTCAAATGGCTTGGAAGTAAATTTCAGGAAGCCATACTTGGTTGTGACTCTTGATCTCTCAGTCACATTATGCCGAGTGTATTGGGACATCACAATCCCACAAGAGAAAACAGTGAGAATGCCACTCAAATAGAATAACTGCAACACACATCAAACGTATCACTATTATAGTTGTTTATATGCCTAAAGCAATAAGATCCAAATAAACACTTGAAGCTGGGAAGAGGAGGGAAGAAGGCTTTGAGCCTTCTGTAGAAAGCCCAGAGTAGAGGAGAAGCTTACTTCAGCCAGTATATATGACAGGTATGCCATGAGCATCATAAGAGCAACCTTGCGATCTGTAGAGTGCCTGAATTATGTCAGAAACCAAGTTGTGTCAGGAAAAAAAAATCTTCTCTAAAACTGCTGTGGTTTCAACATAGAAATAAAAAACCTTGAGACGCTAAACAGAAATTACCAAGATAATCCCCTATATCCAGCGAACCAATGTCCAGTTTCTTAAATATTTGTGTAGCACCCGAGTCAAGCAAAGACACAATATGTTAAATGTTCAGATTTCTGTATCACACTTGTTTTATCCACCAGGAAGAAAGGTGTAAAATAATATCTCGTATATTTTGTGTTTGCAATACAGAAGAAGGCCAATATATAGAGCCAAAAAGACTACCTAAGGAAGGTAATTTAAATCCTAAGTTAATGGCATTAATTTGTACAAGACTTAATAGAGAAGTTGACTAATCCTATACAAGTTAACAAATAATGTACAATGTATTATTTAATCTTCGAATATCTTCAATATTCCCCCTCAAGCTGGAGTGGGAAGATCAAGAATACCTAACTTGCCTTTAAGTCGCTAAAATTGATCTTTCCCTAAAGATTTGGTAAACACATCTGAATTCGGTCTTTTGAAGGAATATAAGCAGTTCGAATAGTACCATCTTGGATCTTTTCTCGAGTAACATGACAATCAAGTTCTATATGTTTAGTATGCTCATGGAAAACCGGATTGGCCGCTATGTGTAAGGCAGCTTGGTTATCACAATAAAGCAAACTTGGTGTGGAGTGTGGTATGCCGAGGTCATGAAGAAGATATCGTAACCACTGAAGTTCACAAGTAGCTACAGCCATTGCTCTGTATTCCACTTCAAAAGATGAACTTGCTTCTTTGTTTTCCATGAAATTGGACTTTGTCCAAGGAGTATGAAGAAACCGGTTGTAGACCTTCTTATCATTGGGCAACTAGCCCAATTAGAATCACAATAAGCTATTAATTGAAAATTATTTGAAACTAGTAAAAGGATTCCTTGACTTGGAGTTCCTTTTAAATAACGTAGTAATTGATCAGTAGCTTCTTTGTGAGGTCTGCGAGGACTTTGCATGAATTGACTCAAGATGTGAACTGTATGAACAATATCTGGTCGAGTGATAGTGAGATAAATCACTTGTCATATTAATGTTCTGTCGCTGGATTGTGTAATAACTCACCATCCTCATTATTTAACTTGAGATTTTGCCTCATAGGAAATAAAACTGGATGGGCACCAAGAAGACCAGAATCTTGTAAAATGTCTAGTGCATATTTCTGTTGGCTTAAATATAATCCATGAGATGAGTGAGAGACTTCGGGCCCGTTCGTTTACGTTTTAGAGGGCCATTTTCATTTTTCAAAAACAAAAACAAAGTAAAAACTTGTTCGGTGGGCAAAAACAGAAAACATTGAAAATGTTTTCATAAAATGAAACCAACTTCACGTTTACTTCCGCAAAACAGAAAAAAGATGTTTTTGTTCTCCCAGAAAACAAACGCTCAAAATTCTTCTCTGCTCAAAATTCTTCTCTGTTTTTGTTCTCCCCAATAACACTTAACATTAATACAAACAGAAAACAAACCAAATCTGAAAGGCCGAACCTTGAAAGCCTTTGAGACACCTCTTGACCTTGCGAGCACAGCCTTCACAATGCATATAAACTTGGAGCACAATTTCTTGAGGTGGCGGTGGCGGTGGAGGAGCAGCATCAGCCTCTTTGCCCTCCTCAGCCTTCTTCTCTTCCTTCTTTTCCTCAGCTTCAGGCTTTTTCTCTTCTTTCTTCTCTTCCTTCTTCTCCTCTGCCTCTGGCTTCTTCACCTCCTCTGGCTTTTTCTCCTCCATTTTCTTCTCCTCCTAAACAAACACCAACCCAGATACACAAATAAGCCCAAATAAACAAAAGATGCAAACTTTGAATGAGAGAAAAGGAGAAAAAGAAGAAAGGAGCCATCGAAGGAAAAGAAGAAACAGCCATCGACGGAACAGCCATCGAAGGAACAGCCATCGAAGGAAAAGAAGAAGAAAAGAGGAGGAAAGAGAGAAAATGAGAAAAACAAGAAAAACAAGAAAGGAGATAAAGATTGTTTTTTAGTTTTAATTTTTTTTTATTGTTTATGATAATTTTAGCCTCTAAAAATATCAACAAAAAAAGAAGAAAAGAATTGAAATTATCAAAAATACACCTAAAAAACAATTGTACTACCAGACACGTTTTCATTGTTTTTGTTTTCTAAAGATATTTTCTAATTAATCTACCAGACGCATTTTCATTTTCTGAAAATGCAAATTTGTTTTCGTGTTTTCATTCTCTGAAAATATTCTCTGAAAGCACTCTCCGAAAACGTTACCAGACGGGCCCTTCTATTCCAAGAAAATACTTTAAGTCCCCAAGGTCCTTTAAATGAAATCGTTGATGTAAAAACTTCTTTATGATGGATATAGTTGCGGCATCAATACCTATAATAATTATGTCATCAACATATACAAGCAAGAAAATAGATGACTTATCTTTGTGACGATAAAATAGTGAATAATTTGCTTTGGATTGAGAGAAGCCCGCATCAAGCAATGCATGAGAAAACTTAGCAAACCAGCACCGAGAGGCTTGCTTTAAGCCATAAATGTTAAATTTATAAGTCGTGTGTACATAGAATGTCTAGAAGAGATGAAGCACCTAGCTAAATTGAGAAACGCTCATTTGTAAGTACTTAAAATACGCAGCTCATACACAATGCAATCAGTAATCCCAAGAATTTGAAACTTTAATTCAAGTGCAATGGCTTTCAAGAAGAGTCTGAATTCATTTGTCGAGTATAAACTTTGGTTTTCCAAGCAACGTCACAAAACAATCTACATTGCTAGATAAACGTTGGGTAATCTTGTGTCGTATCAGCATAGGGAAGCATGCGTATATTCTAGCCTTATGATTTGCATATGCTTCAATAAGTAAACAATCGATATCTTCTATTATTTCTTCAAAAGGTTTATGTTTGACCTCAATGAAAAGAGATGAATGATAAACTTCTTTCATGGGCTTTAGGATGGTATCCATGAATGACTTAAGTGTTCTTTGATTGTGGCATCCATCCTCCCATTCTGGTAGTTTGACTTAGCATAGGGGAAGAGTGAAACTCAATTTTATTCTCAACGAGTATTACTTAGAGTTAGGTTGGCAATTGTGTGTGATAAGAGATATGGCTTTTATATATATTAATACTTTAGGTTAGGTTGGGGGAGTGTGGATTTCAAATTTTTTTTGTTTGAGAGACAATCAATTTTTGTTTTTGTTTTGTTTTGTGCCCTTTTGAGTACTTTTTTTTTTTTTTTGGTCAAACACACTTTCATTACGAAAGGGAAAGAAAGGGCCACGCCCGAAACACCCAAGAAACAACACAACAAAAGAAACTGGCAACAACTAAAGCTAAAGAGCAAACAAGCCCAGGGAAATAAACAAGGAAAACAGAGGCCAACAACACCAGTCAGGCCAAACTCCAAAACAGAGTCACCAAGCCAGCTAGGAAGAAAACAAAGACGCCAACCCAGAAGTCGAGCGTCAGCTCCTAGCTGGGCAATGACCTTAACTTTGTGGAGGACATGGAAGGCCATCACTTTGTAAAACGAACACCAGGGAGGATGGGGGTCTAGAGATCCAGACCTCATCGCACATTCTCCGCTTTGCTTCACTCGCTGCAGCATCCGCTGCTTTGTTTGCTCTCCTTGGAATCCACTTCCAAGAGCAAGACTCGAACTGCCTGCATTTTTCCTTTATTGCTGCAAGGATTGGGTAAATTGTCCATCTACCTTTTTGAATGCTCCCCTTGATGCTTTGAATCAGCTCCTTGGAATCAGATTCACACTCAAGATGGATACTGCCCAAATCCGAAGCGATCACCAGGCCATAAAAGGCTGCATGGGCTTCCGCTTCGATGGGAGAAGAGGCCAATCTTACCATTCCAGCGCCCCTTACGAATCTGCCTGTGGTATCCCGGATCACAGCACCCAAGCCAGCAATTAAGGACCCTTTATCCCAAGCTGCATCCACATTTAGCTTTAGAGTAGAAATAGGGGGAGGGAACCAACGCTGAACAGAGGCTTCCACCTGGGGGATTGGCTCCTCAACACCAAGACCATTAGAACTGACAACCGTCATCAACTCAAGAGCAGAAGTCCTAACCCAGTCAAGAGATTGTTTTGGACACACACGTTTGCCATCAAAGACAAAGGCACATCTGCACCTCCACAAGCTCCAACAAATAAGACTGACTTGGGTCAACAGCCAATTAATTTGAGACTTATCCACCTTGTTTGTTACACCAATCAGCCACTCATCAAAGGTAGTAATACTTTGTAAGTCCACCCGGTAATTGAGAGCACTCCCAAACCAAACATTTGACGTCCAATTGCATTGCAGCAGAAGATGCTCCACAATTTCCGGATCATTCTCACAAATCGGGCATAAGGGGGATGATCTCAGATGCCTGCGGAAAAGGAGGGCATTAGTGGGGAGACAACCTTTCATCACACGCCACAAAAAGTTTTTAATTTTTGGGAGCAACGGGGAATACCAAATTAACTTCCACACATTCGTTGAAACCAAATGAGATCCCGAAGCTTTCAGATATCTTTGAGTGGAGTGGTGGCAAGGGTGGATCAAATTATATCCAGATTTGACAGAGTAGCAACCTGCCTTATTATAAGGCCAGACCAACCTGTCAGAGTCACTGCTTCCTCCAATAGGCATAGCTTTAATCCTTCGAGCATCCTGATCAGAAATTTTTCCATTGAGGGTCGATAAGTCCCACTTCATTGAATTGGGGTCAATAATTTCAGACACCAATTCATTTGCATTCACAGGCGCAGCATCAACAGGGTGAAGTAAACTGATGCGCATATTTTATATTATATATTTAACCCCATTCTTAATATACTTTGGTTAATATTTTGGAAGAATTTTGATACTTTGAATTATATTTCCAATATAGGGCTTTCGACTTCCTCTGGAGCAAAACATAATCAAATGGACGAATTTTGGAGTAATTCCAGTTGGAGGACGTTCGTGAGCCACTTAGCTTGATCGTATCAAAATATCAGACTTTTCCACCAAGCGATGATTTCCTGGCGAATAAATGAAGGAGCGATGTGCAGTGCTGAATAGTGACGTTTTGGGCTTGTATTGCGTTTTTGGAGCCCAAGATGACCTCGGATGGGTTCGTGGCCTTCTGGAGAAGTGTTTGGAATATTTTTATCTTTAAAACGAGCTATCTTGGGCCAGATTTGGAGGAGATTTGAGACCAAAACGTGGCTGGGCATATTTGGGCAGATTCTCCTAATCCAATTTGGACTTTATTTCCTAGTATAATCTTATTTTAACCTAGTTTCCTGGTGGGCATTGGGTAGCTAGGTTTTAGGAGGTATTTAAGTTATTTTTCACAGCAATTTTGGGACTCCCTTTTTACTTCTTTTTGGTTTTTGGAGCAATTGCTAGGGTTTTGGATTTTCGCGACTTTCAGGTGTTTTCTTTCTTATTCTTCTTAATGAAGAACTTGATTATTTTTATTGTGAACATGCGTAACTAACTCTCGTTTGCTAGGGTGAGGCCACGAGCCTTAGCAAGAATATGTAGTTTCTATCCAATTTGCTTATGATTATATGCATGCAGGGTTTCGAATTATTCATCACTGGGTTAAACTATCTAAGTGTCTTGATGCTTGATCACCATTAGGATGTTTAGAAAAGTAATTTGATGCAGTTTTGGTCGGAGGTCGGTCCCTGAAATTGACGAAGGCTTCTTGTGATTAATATGTGCAAGTTCACTTAGGATGAATACCACGTCTTAAGGGTTGCATGGTTTTTCAAAAGGTTTCACAGAACTTAATGAGTCATGCATGTTTAGATTTGATCTGAATACCACAGACGGATTGCATGTGTGATATACGCTCTATGTTGGGGGTCCAAGTAGGCATATATTAGGAATACCTAACCTTCGAAATATGCATGTATAGGTCATAAGTAATTGGGGGAACTATATAGAATTGTTAAGGTGACGGCGGATCCCTAGTGCTTTCTTAATTTGATTTCTAAAAACACAACTGTTTCTCTTGCTCTTAGCTTTAATTTTGCATATTGCCTTATTTTTATTAGTTAAATCCTTTTTAATTTAAGGTCTTCAAATCAAACATCTCAACTTTCTCTTTTGCAATAATTAATTAGAATTTGGTTGCTACGAGTTATTTAATAATCCCTGCGGAGAACGACCTTGCGAGAATCATTTATACTACAATAACCTTGTCATTCTTGCAAGTTTTGTAGGAGTTTTAACCCTGTTTGCGCAGGTACTAAAAAGCCTATCATAAACCATCAGGCGACACAGGAAACCACTTGTCTCTCCAAAGCCTGACTCTTGTGCCATTAAGGATTTGCCAATGTGACCCCCTTGCAATCACATCTCTGCCTTCTAAGATACTGGCCCATGCCCAAGAAGCACGAGCACCTTTGTTGGCTTGAAGAAAAGTGCTCGACGGGAAATATCTACTTTTCATGATCAAGGCCCAGAACGAATTGGGTTCAGTAATCAACCTCCAACTCTGTTTAGCAAGTAAAGCCAAGTTAAAGTCATGCAAATCTCGGAACCCCATTCCCCCCTCCAATTTTTTCATTCCCAAATCCGCCCAGCTGACCCAATGGATTGTATCATTTCCATCTTTCCCCCCCCCCCCCCCCCCCCCCCCAGCAGAATTTAGCAAGCATCCCATCTAATTCTTTACAAAAGCCACTTGGGAAAAGGAAAACAGACATGGGATACGTGGGGATAGCTTGGGCCACAGATTTAATAAGGACTTCCCGACCAGCCTGAGTAAGAAGCTTCTATTTCCAGCCCTCCACTTTGCTTAGCATTTTTTTCTTTCACAAAATTCAACGCCTCACGCTTTGATCTACCCCACATCGTTGGTAAACCCAAGTACTTCCCCGGGTTGTCAGTAATGCAAACATGCAAAATCTGACCAACCTTCTCTCTGAGCTGCTGAGGAGTATTAGGACTGAAAAATATACTTGACTTCTCAAAATTCACCATCTGCCCAGACGCTTGGCAATAAAATTTCAAAATCCTTTCTATTGCAAGGCAGTTCTCCTCCGTGACCTTTAAGAACAAAAGAGAATCATCCGCAAAAAATAAGTGGGAAAGCGTAGGCCCATCATCTCGAAACCTGATCCCTTGGACTAAGCCCCTGTCCACAGCTTTGTTTAACATTGAAGATAGGACATCACAGACCAGGATAAAAATATATGGGGATATAGGGTCTCCTTGGTGAATGCCCCTGGTGGGCTTGAAAGAGACTCCAGCTTGACCATTTAGAAGAACAGTGAAACGGACCGAAGTGATGCACCCCATAATCAGCCGCACCCACAGCCTATTAAACCCCAGTTTAAGCATCACTGCTTCCACAAAATCCCATTCAATTCGGTCATAGGCCTTGTTCATATCAAGCTTGAGACCCATCTCATATACCTTTGTTTTTTTCCGAATTTTCAAGGCATGAAAAGCCTCATGAGCTATCAGTATATTGTCTTAAATTTGTCTTCCGGGAATGAAAGCACTTTTCTGAGGGGATATGATTTCAGCTAGAATAGGCTTCAACCGATTAGCAAGGATTTTTGAGATGATCTTGTAGGAGAAATTACACAAAGCTATAGGACGGAATTGAGTAACAGCTTCTGACGGAATTGAGTCATCGGATGGAAGCTTGCAGAGGTTGGCATTCATCTGATCAGTTCTCACAGGTGATATAAAAGCCAGAACATTACCCCAGTCTCTTCTACCCCCAGCAGCGAAGAGGCCTTTAAAGTAGTCTTCAAAAACTGATCGAACTTGACTAGCATTTCCCCCCCATTCACCAGTCACACCTTTAATCCTGCTAACTCTGTTTCTCCTCCTTCGCTGAAGAGTACAATGATGGAAAAAAGCAGTATTGGAGTCACCAGCTTTCAGCCATTGAATCCTTGATCTTTGTCTCCAGAAATTCTCCTCTTGCCTCCAGGTTTCATTAAGCTCAACATTAATCTGCCCAATTCTGTTTTCATTTTCTTCCCAGTTCTGTTGTAGCAGCTCTACCTCATGCAAAAGCCTATCAGCTTTCTTCCTAGCATTTGGATATTTACCTCTGCTCCATTTTCTTAACTCATAACGGCATCTTTTTTGCTTTTTATTCCAACATTTCTCTACATTCCCCCTAACACACATATTCCAGCTCCATCTGACCACCTCTCCACATTCTGGGTCTGTGGCCCAATGAGCTTCAAATTTAAAGGGTCGGGGCGCCTGGACCTGTCTTCCTTCAGTTAAAACCAAAAGTGGACAATGATCCGATCCCACACTCGGGAGATGTAACACAACAGAGCTTGGCCAAGTCTCCTACCATCTTGAGTTAATCAGGCCTCTATCAAGACGTTCCTGAACCAGCACCCCTTCTGCCCTGCGCCCTCTCCAAGTATACGCTTGCCCTTGGAATCCCAAATCCATTAACTGCTTCTGGTTCAAAAACTCCTGGAGATATCGTCTACTGTTGTGGTTAAAAGCCCTTCCCCCTTTTTTTTCGAACTCCCAAATTATCTCATTAAAATCCCCAATGCACAGCCATGGAAGCAGGCCAGGATTCAACCAATTACTGATCCAACTCCAAAAATCGCTCTTCTCCTCTTTATAGGGGGTGCCATATATCCAAGAGATTCGCCAAACTCTCTCCCCACCTTTATCTCTTACCTCAGTGTCAATTAACGATTTGGAGGAATACAGAATCTGCACCTCCACACTGTTGTCCCACCAGAGTCCCAACCCACCAGCCTGACCCAGCGGGTCCACACAAAAATTATCAGGAAATCCCAGCTCTTGACTAACTGTTTTCAGTCTATTGTGATCCGCTTTTGTTTCCATAAGGAACACAATAGAGGGTCTGTTTCTTTTTATGATCTCCTTTAGAGATCGAATTGTCAGGTCCGACCCAAGCCCCTGACAATTCCAAGACAAGTAACTCATGGCGGGCTTGTGGCTGTTGCAGGCCAGCCACCGCCCTTTTCCAATTCCACAGACTCCTCTTCTCGTCTCATAAAGTGTCCCTCACCCAGCTCATCAGCCATACCAACATGAATATCAATTAATCCTTCCTCAAAGAAGTTCCCATGAGAGAGCCTCTGTGGTTCCACTGTGTGCTTCGGCATCCTTGAATTGGAGAAATTCCTCCTCAGCCGTTGCTGTTTTGCCCTTTTAAATTCATTCTTGCTCTTCTGCCACCCTGAGTCAGCATCCTTTTTAAGCCCCATTCTGACAAAAGCCTCATTAACTCCTTGCTGTTGGCTCTGGTATGCAGATGCGGGAATAGTATCAAACGGGCTATTAAAAGTAGGCTCTAAAGAAATCTCATTGTGAGGCCCAAATCCTCCTCTCTCTGCCTCCTCCCTACTTGACCCGCTACTGTCCAATCCATGACATAATGTTTCCCAAAAGCAATTTGGGTCTTGGCCCACTTTAGTCTCTCCTCAAAAGGGATCGGTCCCACTCTCGCTGTGGGCCAAAGCCAAGAGCTTGGGCAGTTCTCCTCTACTAAAATAACCCCTCCCCTTCCTTTAATTATGTCAGCTCTGCCATCCTCAGAGTTCCAATTAAAAATTTGCAAGTCAGTATTGGAGTTCGAGGGATAATCAACTAGTTTACCTTTTGTTTTGGACACACTACTTTGATGGCTTGAGCTAGCTGCAGAAAGATCCGTATCTTCAGCAGTATGGCAGTGATGAGACATCCCCTGTTGTGTCAGCTCAGTTTCCAACCTTTCTTGAGATGTGGGAACTGGTGGTTGTGTGATGTGGGAAAGCCCACTACTTTCTTCTCTAATCTGGGTCACACGCGCCACCATAACCCCCGGTTTGACCACTCCTGTTTGCCCAGCTCTCCTCCTAACTCCTCGTGGAGCAATTACGCTAACCGGATCCCTACTATCTTGAATAGCTCTGGTCTTCATCCACTCGCCATATGCTGCTTGATCTGGGTTCCCCAATTGGCCTCCACTATCACTGCAACTTCTTTGAAGGTGTCCAAGCTTGCTGCAAAGAAAACAGAAATCTGATAGCCTCTCAAATTTAAACTCCACCCATGTTTTCTTTCCTTCAGCACGGGGTAGCCAGAATCCTTGAGGGAGAGGTTTATTAACATCAATCATAACTCTCATTCGTAGATATCCTCTGGAGCCTTTCGCCCAAGGGTCTTCAACCTCTTGAACTTTTCCCAACTTTTCTCCAATCTCTATGGTGTTCCCAGCCGTAAGAAGGTTCAACGGAATTCCGTGAGCTTGAATCCAGTAAGCCACCTGATGAAGCGGAAGTTCCTCAATGGCCATGTTGTTTGGCCAACGTTGTACATTAAAACAGAAACCCATTACAGACCAGGGACCATCATTGATAATCTGATCAGCCATGCCTTCATCCTGGACCACCACCGTGAACAGATTATCTTTGATGTGAGAAATTTTTGCTTCTCCATAAACTGCCACGCATTCTGGAGAATGGTTTTTATAGCTCCTCTATTTGGGATTTTCCCGGCTATTATAGCTCCTGCTAGTTTCGGCCCACTCTCAAGATTGGATATTCCCAGTGAATCCTCTAGCCTGATGACCAAATCATCTGCATGAGTTTCTGCCATATTATACCACTGTCCACCAAAATGTGCAGCTGAGAAAGAAAAAGCATTGTTGTGTTGTTTGTGGTTTTGGAAACAATGGACCCAGCAAAGAACCCAAAGGATTAGTAAAACTACCCAAAGAGACAGCAATAAATTCCCAACCTTCATCATAATTCGTCTGGAAAGCAGTGGGTGGGTAGCAATAACTCTCCCAACCAACCTGTCCGCTCCTGATCTACTAATGTCAGAGCTTCGTCTTTTATTTTTGTAAATCTGTCCTGAAAGACAGATCTCCTCAATAACTCTACCCCTTACCTTGTGTGACGAGCTTGCTCGGTTTTCCCAGAATAGACTTTGGTCTGGAATAGTGTTCTCACACTGTGGTGAGGGTTCTCCCATTGTAGAGAGAGATGCTCCCAAAGTAGAGAGAGATATGTTGTGTATGTTTATACAGACAAAAATATGCATTGCTAACTGCCCTTTTGAGTACTTGGTACGGTAATTGTTTACTTTTGAAAAACTGCTTCTAAAATTCTCAAAACTCCCTATGATAATCTCACTCGGTGTAAGACAAAAACAATACATCATCATGACCCACCATGACAGCAGCTCATGTCATCCCATTTCCAAATTCTACAATTATGATAATGGGTTAGTTCATGTAAACTTGTCTTATACATTATGGCAAAAAGAAAAAGAAAAAAGACAAAGGTCATATGAATCTTGCCAAAGAATTAAAGAATAATAATTCGACAGAGCACCAAATACATTATAAGTTATAATTTAGTTGGACTATTTATTCGGAATAGCATCAAACGCCTTATAATTTTATGAATAAATAGTCAGTACTCTCCATAACAAATTAATACTATCCGATAAAAATTAATCAACACAGTTTAACGTACCAAACGAGCCCTACATGAATACTTACAGGTTATGTTGTATAAATGTAATTGGTCTCTTTGTGCCTTGTTTTCGATCACATTCCATCAACGTGGCTTTGGTTTAAGTTTGCTATAAGTGATAACTATGGAATTTATGGATTTAATTGATCTCGTTTGCTGACTTACTTTGTGAAGTTTAATCGGATGGACCCAAAATGAACAATCAATTCAAACTTCACTGTCTTAGAATTCATTGTTCTTATTTTATTTGCATGAATTTCTTGTTTTCTCAGTTACCCTTTGTTAAACTCTGCTTGATTTTTATCATGTTTATATTACGTAATGCTACATGATTGTGTTTATGTCGGGGCCCCAAATAAAAGTTTATCAATTTTGTTTCACTTATTTATGTATATGTAGACATCAATATTTACATTTACATAGTATGCTTTTTTTTTTTTACTGCATTTCACAATATCTAGATCGTCCAAATAATTCAATGCTCATAGATTGACCACATAAGCGAAGACAAATTTTTATTGTTGATTTTTATTGCTTATAGCAATTTCACTAGCTAGGGGGCAGATTGGTGATTGCCATGGTCCATATGCCCTCACATCCACCACTTGGATTGTTTTGAGGGAAAGATGCTCATGCCTTTGGAGCAGAATAAGTATACTTATTGTTGTATTTTATTATTTATTTTCTTTTTTTAATTAATGGGGGTTGGGAATTCGAATTTAAGGACGTCTTTCAACATTAAAAAGAGAAGTACCATTAAACAAAGAGATGGTTGGTTTCTATTCCAACATGACTAGATGAATTGGTAGTGTTTGATTGCTTCTGAAAGCAAATTTCCACCATAACTTATTCTCCCACATCGAAAGAGTACATAAATAAAAGGGTCACGTGTGTGTATAAAATGCATCCAATACACAATGGGAAAGCTATCTTTGCGCTTGGGGCAATGACGCAGCTAATGAGGTTCTAACCGAGGCGCGTCTATTGCTGGTTGAAAACTATTTCCAAACCCCCTCTTAGGCCTTGGCTCAGCCTTGTGCCTTCGAGAATTTCTGCAAGGGCTCCCTTCGGGGTAAAGCCCTACAAATTCTAGTTTTAAGTGTTTGCAGCCCTAATAATTTACCTTCTAATTCCACTTGTGTGCCTCTTATTACTTTTAACAATTGTGATATTAAACTTATAAATCAAATGCAATATGGTAATTGTACAATTTTGAACTTCGAATTTTGTCAATAATAAGAAGAAAAATATAATTAAATTAAGAGCTAATTGGTTACTCTATCACGTTGCGATAACAATCTAGATAATATAATTTCACTGGATCAATTTTAGCCATATTTAAGGCCGAAAGGCCTACAAATTTAGCATTAAGGGGGACCATGTAGCAAGGTTCTAAGTTATACAAATGGTTGTTAAAATATCCAAATCAATATTTATGTTTTTATATTTTATGAATATCCTAGTTAATATTACACGTGCCACTAACCATTACTAGTTCTAAAAGGAACCTAGTTAAAATTACATTCGCCAGAAACGAAAATTTGTCAAACTTTCAGCTTCAAAATTCCAAGTACTTGAAATGAACCATATTTTGCACTCGTGTTTTCACTAGAGTAAATATTCATTGCTGTCCCTTTTGGCCCTTGTCCCAAAAATAAAAAATTCACTGCTATCCCACATCGGTGAAGTCCAAGTTACTCTTTCTACGTCAAAGGGTTTTGTTGAACCAACAAAAATATCAAGGGGGTTTCACTACTAGAGCATCTACAATGAGCTCTCTAAATCATATTTTTAGATAAATTTTAGGGCGGGTTTGGAAAAAATACAACTTTAGGAGCTCCTAAATATGATAAAAGAGAAAAACAATCCTAATGGCTCCCTATAATTTAATATTGCTTTATCTTATGAATATTTTAAACATTTAATTAATGGTAACTATTATATATATATTTATTTATAGAGGTGGACTATTTAAAAAAGAGTTATAGCTTTCAGAACTACCTAAACTCGAGAGTATGATTCGATTTAAAATTTTATAGAGAACTTTTAAAATAGTTTTTATTTATTCTTAGCTAAATTTTAACTTAAAAATAAAGAGCATGATTGTTATATCTCCCAAAACACACAATCATTTCAATATTTTCTTTTTTTCTTTTTTTCTTTTTTAATTTTTCGGTTACAACAATCAGAGTTTTCACAGCTCATTTCCAATGACGTCAAGCTGTCCCTGCCAAAAGTCGCCACTTAAAACCGCGCCTTCTACGCAAACTTGTCGCCCACTTGCCACGTGTCGCTTCCAAGTGCCCAGCGTCCTATCTGTCAATCCAAGTCAGCACCTAAATCGCGCCCCTGATTGGTCAGTCCGTACGCACCAAAGCCCGAGGCGTTTTCACGCGCTTAGACTCTCCTCGTCGTACTTGTCCAGTTCTCACAGCTCACGTGTTGAACGTGTGTCTAGTCGCCGCGTGAGGCCAGCTGGCTGACCTTATCCAATTTCTTATAAAGCGCTGATAAAGTCACCGGCTGTGTACACCATACCGTCACCGGCGTCGTGTTTTATTGGCTCAGCTCAACGCTTTCACGTGCCAGTCTCCACTCTCATTGGCTCTTGGCGTGGGTTGCCTGGTGCTCGTATAATTTCTCTTGGATTTGTTCCACGTTTACATGAAAGGCAGGTTAATCTTTTCATTAAGTTTTTGCCTAATTAATCTCTAACACACCATTCCCTGAATAATGATAGCCCTAATTTGCCCAATGCAGTTTGGGAAAGAAAATTGTAGATGTCAAACAATGATATATGTAAATACATTGAAACCCTAGACTTCCAACATCAAACTGCACCAAAATGAAGCGTCATTTCTTATTGCTTTTTAACACACAGGTCAGTTTCAATCTTCTTCTATAATCATGATCTCTTTATCATTTCTCAAGATTAGGGTTTTTGAAGAATTGGGTTATTGTTTTTGTGCCCTTGCAGTATCTGGGTATGGTTTATATTTCATGTTTTTCGTGGTTGAGTGTCAGTAGATAGCATTTTGGTTTTGATTTTGGGGGGGTGCTCTGTTTTTTCTGTTCATGAGAATTTTGCACAATGTGGCTCTGGTTGCCACAGATCTGAATGTGGTATCTAAGTGTACCTGTTTTTGGTTGCTCTGTTACATTTTGTGGAAAAGCTGGGTTCTTGAGAACATTCTGTGGTATAAGTTAACCCACTTATAGGGAAAAAGAATCTTGGGCTTTTTGCATCTGTAAGATTAGAATATGTGTTGGATATGTCAGTAGTTTCTGTTGTTTTCAGAATGAGAATCTTTGTTCTTTCGGTTTCTTTAGTTCTGTGTTTGATTTTCACTGCATTGAACCATGTATGGCTCTGGCTGATTCTTCTTGTTATATTATGTTTTTTTATGGAACGTTTTACCTTTCGTTTTTCTATGTGTTATGTACTTTTGGAATTTATAATATGTAGGATTGGATTAGGATTTTTGTTTTTTTGTTACTGATGTGAAATTGATGGGCTATATGCAGATTGTGTGATTTTGCTATTTTGAGTGGAAAAGAGTCTTGTGAGATTATCCATTTATAAAGGTTGTGAAATAATGTCGAAGTCGTACGTAAATCTTTTAGATTTGGCATCAGGAAACTTCCCTACAATGGAGGGGAAAAGGAGACGGTTTCCGAGGGTGAATACAGCTCCGGGCAATTTGTCAGATCTTGATGATGATCAAGCACGTAGTGTGTCATCTGATCAGCCATCATCAATTGCTTCAGATCGGATGATTATTGTAGCAAACCAACTTCCTGTGAAAGCAAAGAGGAGAGAGGATAATAAAGGTTGGAGTTTCAGTTGGAATGAGGATGCTTTGCTATTGCACCTTAAGGATGGGCTACCAGAAGACATGGAGGTTCTTTATGTAGGGTCATTGAAGGTCTCTGTTGATCCTAGAGAGCAGGATGATGTGTCCCAGGTCTTATTGGATAAATTTAGATGTGTTCCTACTTTTCTACCCCCTGATATTCTGTCAAAATTCTATGATGGTTTCTGCAAGAGGCATTTGTGGCCATTGTTTCATTACATGTTGCCATTTTCAGCCGATCAAGGAGGCCGATTTGATCGATCTTTGTGGGAGGCTTATATTTCAGCTAATAAGTTGTTTTTTCAAAAGGTAGTTGAGCTTATAAACCCGGATGAAGATTATGTCTGGATTCATGATTACCATTTGATGGTGCTGCCAACCTTTTTAAGGAGGCGTTTTAATCGGGTTAGGATGGGATTTTTCCTTCACAGCCCTTTTCCCTCATCTGAGATCTATAGCACTCTTACTGTAAGAGAAGAAATACTTAAGGCTTTACTCAACTCCGATGTTATTGGATTCCATACCTTTGACTATGCTCGTCATTTCCTCACTTGTTGCAGTCGGATGTTGGGCTTGGCATATCAGTCAAAGAGAGGTTACTTAGGATTGGAATTTTATGGAAGGACCATTAGGATCAAGATTATGCCAGTTGGGATTCATATGGATTGGATAGAGTCGGTGATGAAAGTGGCGGATGAGGAGAGTAAAATGAGGGAGCTTAAACAAAAATTTCAAGGGAAAACAATGTTGCTTGGTGTAGATGATACTGACATTTTTAAAGGTATTAATTTGAAACTTCTAGCAATGGAACAAATGCTGAAGCAGCATCCCAGGTGGCAGGGAAAGGCTGTTCTGGTCCAGATTCTAAACCCTGCTAGAGGTAAAGGGATAGATTTTGAGGAAATACTTGCAGAAATACAAGAAAGCTGCCGGAGGATCAATGAACAATTTGGGAGACCAGGCTATGGCTATGAGCCAATAATTCTTATTGACAGGGCAGTTTCCATTAATGAGAGGATTTGCTATTACAACATTGCTGAGTGTGTTGTTGTGACAGCTGTTAGAGATGGGATGAACCTTACTCCGTATGAATATGTTGTCTGTAGACAGGGAATAACTGATTCTAAATCTTGTTCAAATTTCGATGGCCCAAAGAAGAGCATGTTAGTGGTGTCAGAATTTATTGGATGTTCTCCATCACTTAGTGGGGCAATCCGTATCAACCCATGGAATGTTGAAACAACTGGGGAGGCAATGAATGTCGCCATTTCAATGCTTGATTCAGAGAAAGAATTAAGACACGAGAAGCATTATCGGTATGTAAGTACACATGGTGTGGCTTATTGGTCCCGCAGTTTCTTGCAAGACATGCAGAGAGCTTGTGCAGACCATTTTAAGAGAAGATGCTGGGGAATTGGTTTTGGCTTCGGATTCAGAGTTGTGGCCCTTGATCCTAATTTCAGAAAGCTGTCACTTGATGCTATTATATCGGCTTATAGGGGAGCACAAACTAGGGCCATTCTGTTGGACTACGATGGTACTGTAATGCCCCAGAACTCAACTGACAAGTCCCCTAGTCAGAAGGTCATCTCAATTATGAACACACTTTGTATGGACCCAAAAAATACAGTTTTCATTGTCACTGGCAGAGGGAGGGAGAGCTTAAGCAAGTGGTTTTCTCCCTGTCAAAGGCTTGGAATTGCAGCAGAACATGGTTACTTCTTGAGGTGTGCTTCTCTCTCTCTCTCTCTCTTCTCTCAGGTCACTTGTATTTCAAATGTCAGAATTTATGGTACAATTTTCTTGAAAGTATAGCTTGCGCTTTTGCCAGAGGATGGGAAAATATGAAAGCAAAGATGTGGGAGCTATAGTAAACTTATTGTTTGCAGTTGATTGATCTTAATTTTATTTTCAAGAAGTGATGAATAAGTTTTGCTAGGAGAGTGCTTAAAAAAGAACTTTTACTTTCATGGAATTTTAACACCAATTTATGAAACTTCTCAGATGGTCGCAAAATCAGGAGTGGGAAATCTGTCGTCAGGGTTTTGAGTTTGGCTGGATGAAAATCGTTGAACCAGTGATGCAATTGTATACCGAGTCTACCGATGGTTCTTCTATTGAAACTAAAGAAAGTGCTTTGGTTTGGCAATATCGTGATGCAGACCCAGGTTTTGGCTCCTCCCAGGCAAAGGAGATGTTAGACCATCTAGAGAGTGTCTTAGCAAATGAACCTGTTGCTGTCAAGAGGGGTCAGTTCATTGTAGAAGTAAAGCCTCAGGTATATATCCATGAATCACAGCTTCTGCAATTCCAATAAACTTCTTCTACGCTTCCCTCATTTTTTTTCTTGTGTGGTAGTTCAGAGATGTCTCAATTCTTTTTGACATGATACATTTTTCCCCTATAGTCCTTGTTACTTCCTCGTTTTTCTTTTCTTGTTTCAATTCAAATATACATTTGGGACATGTATTGGTTGTTACTCTGACCATTAACTGCCAGGTAAGGGTCTCATTATTGATAGAAAACTTTGCTTTGATCTGCAACCCTGCTGTTGTTTCCATTGCTGGCACGGCCATCATTAGTGTGTCTCAGAATTTTTTCTTTATAGACTTTGTTTTATTTCATGTATAAAGTTAAACAGTTATATCAATCTAGAATCCAGAGAAAGATAAATTTTTTTTTTCACTTCTATTTGTTTGTTTATGATTCTAGGAAGTTAGTAAAGGGCACGTAGCAGAGAAGATTTTCTCATCAATGGCTGAGAATGGAAAACATGCAGACTTTGTGCTCTGTATTGGTGATGACAGATCTGATGAGGACATGTTTGAGATATTTGATAATGCTATGCTGAGAAGTATTCTCTCTCCCAATCCTTCAGTTTTCGCTTGCACGGTTGGACAAAAGCCTAGCAAGGCTACTTATTATTTGGACGATACAACGGAAGTGATAAACATGCTTGAATGTCTTTCTGAAGCCTTTGATTCTTTGCCACCCGATGAAGAAGGATATGAAAGCTCTCCATGAAAAACTGAGTCAAATTTTGTTGTTTTTTCAATAACAGAGTTAGTATTTTTGAGACAGAAGTATAGATTAGGCAGGAGGCATCTTTACCATATTTAGGATATGGATAGTGTATAAAGTTGCTAGTTTTTCCTATATTGCTTCCCCCTTTTTGTTTGTATATAGTTTCTCAGCAGACGGATAACAGCAAATGATTGTTTGATCATTAAGTTGGAATGAAAATGGAAGCAAGAGGTAGCAATCTTGGGAGATTCTACTGTTCAGAGTCTCATCATGGTAATCATGTTCATAAAACTGTCACATTAAGCTTTGCAATCTTGAAGAAGAATCCAATCTTTTACTTTTTTATTTGTGCACTCTGGCAACTGGAAAGTTCAGATTTTGGAAGTGTTATACTAAAGAGTATGCTTAGACTTGGCAGGAATTTAGAACATGCATCAAATTCCATTATCTTCAGGTGCTTGGTAGTTTCCACTGCATGTCCAGGGTTGAGCCCTCGGATTTGACGGCAGGCGTACATAGAAAACCACCTACAGATGCTTCACGCCCAATCATTTGACGGCGGAGGGTTGAACATTAACAATGGAATTTTTTACAGAGGTTAACTTGTAAGTTTCAGTAGCGGCTATAATCTGCACCTGAAGATAATGCCACCCCAAAGCTCCTAGCATAATATCCCCTAAATTTGGAGGGTATAACAGAACAAACAGACCAAAATTAGTTATTCTAAACGAAAACGTTTTAGTAAATATAAGTATGGTCACAACAACTCAGTAAACAAATAATATCCTTCCACAAAAAATAAAGTAAACAAATAATATCCCTGTTCTCAAACAATAGAATAAAGCAGCAAATAAACTTTTTTGAGAGAATAGTTTCTCTTATCCGGATGCTCGGATTGTATTAAAGTCTGGTTCTCTAGAATCAAACCATTTATATATTCTAGGGAATTAAAAGTTACGAACAAATATATAAATAAAAACACCAACTCTAAAAAATTTTGATCCTCTAATTCTATTATGGGTAACAGAATTTTGTTATGGTATCAGAGCCAGGTTATCCATATGAGCAACACATACGTGGTGGCAACATGCAAATAACATGACTCTAATACCACGATAGAATTGAAGGATCCAAGTCACAATTAGTTGACCACTGCTAAAAAGTTATATCTTTTAAACTCTTATGCAAACCATCAATTTTTCCAATGTGGGACAAAAACATCACAACTACAAATCCTCAAGAGGCCCACACAGGTATAAGACGGTGGATGATATGCAAATTAAAACAACAGAAAAAACCATCAGAACCTAATTTGTTTAGAAGTTTGAGGGTTCGATCTTTTGGCCTTAGCTAATGGTTTGTTCAGAGGTTCTAGTCATTTTCAAGAAAAAAATTCATGAGCTATTGCTGCCATGTTTAGAACACCTTGTTGTTGCACAAAGTGTATTTTCAGATTGCAGTCAAATTCCAATTGCTGGGCAGGCTCATCAACCTTCTAAATTCAACTCAAGCTTGGTCCATATAATAACTGAAATGGAAAGGAAAAAAAAATTTCCTCTTAACTTCTTGCTCGTCAAGATTATTGCCTTCCTCTTCCTCCAATTGGTTTTTTCTCAACCCCACAAAGTATATAATATATAATTTCAAAAGTAATATTTAAAAAAAAATAAAGGTTCATATCCCACATTGGCTGCAGAGGAGGAGTGCGTTGGGGAAGTGGTGTATAAAATGGGAAACCAAGCGAAGGAAAAGGCATACCTTTCTCGGCCTTTTGGCTAAGATCAAGTGTAGTATCTGTTCTTATCAGTATAATATCTGATACGTGAGCCAATGGCTCACACGATATTAAATTAATTTTTTTAGGGGAAGGGCTCACCACAGTAGCTTGCTATTGGGGCTCTCGAGCGTCGCCCAAGCGTTGCACTATTGCATGGGCGTGGCGCATCCCATCAAATCTAGCTCCAACCTTTTATTATCTTTAAACTCAAGTTTGTGTTGTAATAGCATTTCCACTCATGATGATGGCAAAGTGCAATTATTATTTACTGTAATTTTTTTTATACTTGAATGATTCATTTGGATAAGATTTTCAGTTTTCACATGTCAATATTTATTATAAAATTCATATCTCATATTTCGGATAAAATTTTTGGTGGACATGTGTCCATATTTATTATAAAATTAATATCTCAAATTTCATATAAGATTTTTAGTTGCCACTTGTCGATATTTACTATAAAATTCAAATATCAGATTTCATATAAGATTTTTATCTTCTAAAATTGCGCCACATGTCATATCTATCATTTAAATCACTCTATAAAACCACAATCTCACATCACATCATCTCTATCCTTTCATTTATCATATTTTAGAAAACACATTCTACTCTCAATGTCTTATACGAGGAGGTTGTTGGGGAGGCAAGAGCGAGAAAATGAAGAAAGAATGTGCAAACGAGCTGAAGAAGAAATGGAGTGGGAAAAAGATGATGATCAAGTTGCCATGGCAGTGGGTATGGTCCATCAATCAAGCCAACACCACTGTGGTTCACAACCCGACCATGGCTCGAACGTGGACAGACGTAGGCACTCTCGGGGTAAGAATCTCTTGGAAGATTACTTTATCCCAAATTCATTGTACTCTAGTTTTGATTTTCGAGGGCAATATAGAATGCAACCCCATTTGTTCAATAAAATCATGCATGATGTTTGCAATTACGACGCATACTTCATTCAGAAATACGATGCTACTGGGGGTTTGGGTCTTCTTTCGGAGTAAAAACTTACAACTTCTTTAAGGATGCTGGAGTTTGGCACATCTGCACACCAGGTGGATGAGATTGCTAGGATTGGGAAATCCACTATCCTAGAGAGCTTGGTTAGATTCTGTGATGCAATTGAAACTCTCTACACAAGGTATTACCTCCGTAAATCTATGCCTAGGGACCTCCAAAAGCTTTTATAAAAAGTCGAGGCTCGAGGTTTCCTAGGCATGATTGGAAGCATCGACTGCATGCATTAGTAATGGAAGAGTTTCCCAACTGCCTGGCAAGGAGATTATGTGAATAGGAAGGGCCAATAAAGTATCATTCTGGAAGGTGTTGCATAATTCGATACCTGGGTTTGGCATTCCTTTTTCGGAGTTGAGGGATTTCAAAATTACCTTAACGTGCTCGGTCAATCCTTGGTGTTCAACGATGTGTTGAGAGGTCAAGCCCCTCATATCACGTATGAAATCAACAATATCGTCTACTAAGGTGGGTACTACCTAGCAGACGAAATTTATCAAGGTGGACGACATTCGTCAAAACAATTCCGCAACCCCAATTGGAAAAGGAAAAATACTTTGCTGCCTATCAAGAGGGTTATAGGAAAGATGTGAAAATGTTTTTTTGTATTCTCCAAGCTCGGTGGGCAATCATTAGGGGGCTGCTCGTATGTTTGATGAAGAGGTGTTTCAGAGCATTATGATGACGCGCATCATTCTCCATAACATGATTATGGAGGATGAGTATGATTATGATGAACCAGAGATGTTCGAACTTCATCCCATGAACACGGTATTAATAAGAATTTATGAACGGCCTGTGGGACCAAATGGATTACCATTGGAGCATGAACCGTTGATTAGGTACGGTCGTTACAACAACCATATGATTGACCGTTATACAAAAATGCAATTTTCTTATGTGCACGAAAAATGTCAAGTTGACTTCATGGGCGCTAAAAGACAATCATGGTCAATGAAATCAAGTTTAATGCTTAGTTTTGAATTATGCTTTAGTTTGTGTTTCGTTTTGAATTATGCTTTGTTTGTGTTTTGTTTTGAATCATGCTTTGTTTGTATTTTGTATTGAATTATGCTTTCTTTGTGTTTTGTAATGAATTATGATTTTTTATTTATTTATGTGTGCAAAGTTTTAAATAAATAGCTATATTATTGAATGCTTTCTTTATTCAATAAAAGACGAGCAATACAACTAATTAAATAAAAGACAAGCAGTACAACTAATTAATAAATGGCAACTTTGTCAATACAACCTAAAGGTTTTCATCATTTAACTAATCCATGTTGCCAGGTCCATCATCACGGAAAAGCCTTCTTCTCATAATATCCCCTTGTTCTAGCATCCAAAATGACTTTGTGTGCATACTCCATTTCTCTTGCAAATGCTTCATCTCTTGCCTTGTCAGCCGCATCTCTTTTCATGTCTCTCTCAATTCGTAGTGTGTTGTTGATAGCAATTTGCTCCAAAATTTTTGCACAATAATTGGTCGAATTGCTCTCTCTCTTGGCCTTTGCTGCCTATCTCCCAATAGGCCTCGGCTCCTTTTGGGTTGGTGAGTCTTGATTCATCGGGGACTTCAACACCGAATCCGATGTCGATGAATTGTGGAACAGCGTCTCATTCAACACAACAGTTGGACTTGTGGGAATAATTTTGAATTTCAAACAATTTTTCACAACTTCCAACATTGGTGACCGTTGAAAGATTTTTTGCCTTCGCAAATGGCACCAAACCACATTTGTGCTTGCATAATCTACAATTAAAAATAAAAATAAAAATTGAAAATAAAAATAATTTACCTCGTTGCCAAGATTTTCGCCGCTTCGAATGTTGTCCTTCGCTTTTGCCAACGCATCTCTCCATTTCCCTAACTCTTTATTCAAAAAATTTCACTTACTAGCCAAGGTCATTTCTGTATGAGCTGAACTTGATCTTTCAAAAAATTTGACATGAATTTTTCTCCACATATGAGAGAACTTCATCTCATTGCCCATGGTTGGCCAATGATCAACTTGGACCCAACACTCACACAACAAAACATCTCCCATGGTTGTCCATGAACTTCCGGCTTTGATGGAAGATGCCATTTGTATTTTTACACAAATGAAATTTAGTAGAAAATTTGGTGTAGAAAGTGAATAATATTGGAAGGAGAAGAATTTGTATGAAGATTTGGTGTTGAAAATGAAGAATATTAGTAGGTATTTATAGAAAAAAAAATTCAGATTTTTTTGGTATTTTTTTTATTTTTAAAATTCAATTCCTTTTTTTCAATTCTTTTTTCCACAAAAAATTGGCAACCGTTGGATTGGAGCAGAAAGACTGGATCAGATCCGCCAAGAAGCACCATGTGGCTTCTATCCATTGGGGAAAAACAGGGCTGCTGTGAACGCAAGATTTTGAATTTATTTTACCGACGGTAAAATAAATTCAAAATCTTGCGTTCACAGCAACCTGGCGTCACCAATCCTCAGGCAATAGTGCGAGCTAGATTTGCCTTTGGGCTTCCCGGGTTGGTGGCCCCCACCTGTTGCTTGGGTTGCATTTGCGTGCTGGAAGCGCTTCGCGGGCCTAGACCCTGTCCTGCCTGGGCCATCCTATTGTGGTGGAAGTGCTCTAATTGCTTCACTGCCTAAGAAATTTGGAAGCCATGTTCTCGAAGGGAGAATGAATATAAGGATGAAGAGCATGAAAGAGACCATCTATATTCGTTTTACGTACAAAAGCAACTTGAATTTCTTTCAAGAGGATTCGAACTTGCACCTCTAAGTCTAAGCGGAAAGAGGATTCGAATTTAAGTGCAACTATAGTAAGAACTTCATTGGAAAATAAAGTATTTAATATATTAAAGATAATGACGTATTTAATACCGTCTCAATTCATCCTAACCGGCCTACATTATGAAAACATTTGTCAACTGATTACATTACTTTGTGACCTTTTTACAGTAAAAAGTATAACCAACTTTAAAAGAGTTCACAATATTTTTCCTAGTTTAGTTCAACTGATACTATATATATTCTCTCTCATCCTTTGCAAGAGAGAACAGCAATAAGCTTCATTGATTCGGTGAAACTATACTTTTCCAACTGCTTCCTCTATATATCACATGACAAGCAGAAAATTAAAACTCACAACCGTTAAGAAAAGAAGAAAAGCACGTCTGTTTTCCTGGCCAACAACATAAATGATTCAAAATCAAATAAATAAGGCTGCAAGGCAAGCTATCTAAAAGCCTTAAGGACATCGAGTCTGTGGCACAAAGTTGCATCTGCAGTGTCTGGTATGGATCTGTTACAGAAGCAGAAACATAACGAAAATAGCGTTCACCCTTCATCTTCTTCCTCAACCCATCCTCCAGTCGAGTTCAGATAAGTCACAATGTTAGTAATAGTACATTCTTAGGAGTTGAAGGTAGTATGGTCATCCGTCTATCACAAAGTTTCTAGTTTTCACAAAGTTTATAGCACACTCAAAAACTTAAATGCAAGAACTTGTCTTTATAAGACTACGAATTAGATTACTGAATCAAAACAAAACAACGCCACACATAGGAGGATACGAAACTCACTGATGGTTTACAACAGTGGAAGAATGAAAACAATTGAAATTTAAGCGCAATGATTTTGCGGAAATAATAAGAAATTAATTATGTAAAAAAAAGAAGACGATGCAAGGAGTAGATGTCAACGTAAAACAAAATTTTACAAAATAAATGTTATTTTCTTAGCAACTATGGTAAATAAAATTCTGCAAAAATTTGAAAGCTGTACAAAAGTAATTACATATGCAGGACACGCCCAAGCACACGACTGCTGCATTTCAATAGAAGTGAACAATCCACAACACCCAAATTTCAACATATTTCATCAGAGATATGTAGAAAGCAACATAGTCTAGAGGATATGTAGTTTCTTTAGAGATATCTGAAAACTACATCAAAGGGGAACAAATTCAAACACAAAAAAGTAGCATACAAATCTGGGTAATTCTACTTTAACGTCCAGAGAAAAGTAACAAAAAAATAACTTAGACAGAAGCCAATTAAGAAGTACGTATTGAAACTGAAAATACGGGAACAGAATAGAGCTAAAGCATATTTCCAAACCCATTTGCTTAGGTATTCAAATATACACAGCTGCTTTATGTGCTTAAGGAATAGAAGAAATCCATACAGATCTGAACAAAGAAACAACTATTAGGCATATCACCTTGATTAATAAACAAAGATCATAGAAAGTTTAGAAACCAACGAAGACAGCTAAAGAACCAATTTGTGATATCTTACTTAGAGTTAGGGTATTCATAACTTTCATTCAAGTCTTTAAGCTCTCCGAATAAGTTCGTACTTTCTACTATCTTGCCCTCCTTACAGAAACTTTGGATTACAGTGTTGTATGTTATCAAATCACGAACAAAACCCTTCTGGTGCATTCTTGGACCAATTTATATGCCACGTCGGTTCATCCATGTGAACACAGCCCTGTCAGTCATCATTGCGTTGTAACTGACTGGTTTCTTTATGACCTTTATGTATTGTATGTGTAATCATTTGGATGATATCCCTTCTCAATCATCTCAAACCACAGCTTCGTAGCTTCCCCAATCCAACTCATTGTTCAACCTATATCCTTAAGATCATTAAAAACCCGTAAAACCTCGAACCTCTTTCCTTTCTTACACAGCCAATTGATTATACCTCATGATACGTATAATTATCTGGGACACGGTTCTTTGAAATCAGGGTGTGGAGGAGATTGGATACTCTAGTATACTGCTTCTCTTTACAAAACCCAGAAATCAATTTATTGAATGCAGCACTTTCAGGGACCAAACCATCTATCAAAACCTGTCGAAGAAGTTCGTAACCCTCCAAAACCCTGTTATCAGCACAAAAAGCTTGAATGAGATATCCAACAGTCTCAACTCAACATCAGCTACAACACCACATTCTATCATTTCTTGATACAATTTCCAAATAATATCAGTCCTCCCAACCTTAAGGCAACCCGACAAAGCCGCCTTCCAAGTCATTATAGCCAGGCACACTCCAGCCTCTTTCAACCTATAAATCACATGAATCACATCCTGAATATATCTACCCTCACAAAGACACCGAATAAAACTTTCTAAATGAGGCAAGCTCAGGGCTAAAACTGGTACGTTCAAGAAAAGATTTTGCAGGATTGCAGACCTTAGTCTCCACGAAGGCACTGACAAGCACTTTACACGAAATGGGGTCAGGTGAAAACCCATTATGAGAGCTCAACCAGAAGAAACATCCCAGCGATAAAAACGCATTCTTTTAGAGCTTCAGAAGCTCGGTGAAAAACTGGGGATCAGAGAAATGAAGAAGGGTACTCAGAGGGCAGAGTCTGCTCCCATGGATTTTGTTCAAATGATCTCACAAATGCATTGGGCAACTTCAGTAAAGTCACATTCTTTGGTTTCTGTTGTATGGTATCATTTTTTTTTCAGAGGTATTCAAATATACATAGCTGCCTTATGTGCCCAAGGAAAAGAAGAAAACTATACAGATCTGAACAAAGAAACATCTATTAGGCTCACCAACTTGATTAATAAACGAAGATCATGGAAAGTTTAGAAACCAACGACGACAGCTAAAGAATTTAGAAAGAGCAAGAAAGCGTTTGACAATGGCTGGTGAGAGGGGAGTGGAGTGGAGTCCAGTTTGATAACCGCATCAGGAATAAACTGCATTTGGCTTACCATCTATTCAACTTAAATTGGTTAAAAAAGAATTAAAAAAGCCTTTAACCCCTATAAGCATAGTTAATATTAACTCAACAAACCTGCAACATTGCATATCAAAGACAGACCATACCATCATGTACTAAATAATCCACCACCAAAAGCCTCACTTTCAAACAGATATTTGCAATCAGAATCCAATGCATGCATACATAATTGCATACATACATACATATATATTAATAAAACTATGCATTTAAATAAAAAAATTCAGTGCATACCACATGCTTCCACAGTATTTAAGCATATCGGGATCACTGTGGAGCCTCTTCAGAAATGGCTACACCCTGTGCCGATGTTTCTCTCTCTGATCCGAAAACAAAGCCCTAATGTCCATGCCCTCCCTCACCAGAGCTATGAAGAAAGACACGGATGGGGCATTGGCCTCGACGCTCTTGCCATCTGGGTAGAAATATGTAGCCCATGTATAGCCACCGGCCACAAATGAATAGGACCCAATGTACTTGACGATTCCCATACCCTTGACGAGTGAGTACCCACTGCTCTTAAACTCGTTGGCACCCATTTGTGATATCTTACTCAGACTTAGGGTTTTTGTAACTTTCATTCAAGTCTTTTTTTTTTTTTAATAAAAAAAACAGCCCCTTACTCATTAACAAATTTCATAACACAATAAATAATCATACAAAGCACACTGCAAAATGATTACTAGCTGTAAAATAATTGAAAGCAAGCGAAAAATCATTTATGCATTTCTAATTATTAGTAACTTACAGAAGTTTCCTGTAAAAAAGAAGTAACTTACACAAGTTACAAGGAACATCTCAAAAACAGTTGAAACATCACTTTCCTTCTAAGATCTCCCCTAGGCGTGTTTCAACAAAATGGTTATCCTCCCAGCAAAGCTTATTGACCAGGGAATGACATATGCCTTTTTCCAGGGCATAACCTGTCCTAAACATAAATTCTAAAACAAGTAAAGAATCATCCAACCTATCTCTTTGTGTGAGACATTCAACCAGTCTTCCCAATGTTTCCTGCTTTGGTTTAAGTTTACTATTTAACATTTCTATGAACCATTCCATTCCCTCTGCAGCGTCTCCTTGATCACACAACCCAATGATGATATAATCATGAGTACCGACAATTGGTTCCAAACCTATATTCTTCATATCATTCCACAAACCTTTTGCTTCTTGTACTGCTCCAACCTGACAAAGCTTTTGAATAAGTGGGGTGTATGAGTAAGTTGAAGGCTGTAAACCTTGAGCCAGGAGCTCTTGGAATAAGTTCATACTTTCTACTATCTTGCCCTCCTTACAGAAACCTTGGATTACAGTGTTGTATGTTATCAAATCACGAACAATACCCTTCTGGTGCATTTCTTGGAACAATCTATATGCCTCGTCGGTTCTTCCATGTAAACACAGCCCTGTCATCATTGCGTTGTAACTGACTGTGGTTTCTTTATGACCTTTATTACACATCTCCTTGTACAAGATCTTGGCCTTTTCAAAATTACCAATCTTACAAAACCCATGAATCATTGTATTGTATGTGTACTCATTTGGATGATATCCCTTCTCAATCATCTCAAACCACAGCTTCCTAGCTTCCCCAAGCCAACCCATTGTACAAAGACCATGAATCATGGTCGTATACATGACAATATCTGGAGCATAGCCTCTATCCTTAAGATCATTAAAAACACGTAAACCCTCAAGCCCCTTTCCTTTCTTACAAAGCCAATTGATTACCTCCTGGTATGTATAATTATCTGGGACACGATTCTTTGCAATCATGATATGGAGGAGTTCAGATACTCTAGTATATTGCTTCTCCTTACAAAACCCAGATATCAATTTCTTGAAAACAGCATTTTCAGGGACTAGTCCGTTTACCAAAACCTGTCGAAGAAGTTCATAACCTTCTGAAACCCTGTTATCAGCACAAAAAGCTTGAATGAGATACCCAACAGTCTCAATATCAACATCTTCTACAACACCACATTCTATCATTTCTTGATACAATTTCCAAACAAAATCAGTCCTCCCAACCTTAAGGCAACCGACAAAGCCGCATTCCAAGTCATTATAGCAGGGCACACTCCAGCCTCTTTCAACCTATAAAACACATCAATCGCGTCCTGAATACATCCACCCTCACAAAGACACTGAATATAACTTTCTAATGAGGCAGGCTCAGGGCTAAAACTGGTATGTACAAGAAAAGATTTTGCAGCATTGCAGGCCTTAGCCTCCACGAGGGCACTGAAAAGCGCTTTACACGAAATGGGGTCGAGTGAAAACCCATTATGAGAGCTCAACCAGAAGAAAAATCGAAGCGATAAAAGCACATTCTTTTGGAGCTTCAAAAGCTCGGTGAAAAACTGGGGATCGGAGAAATTGAAAGAAGGGTACTCAGAGGGCAGAGTCTGCTCCCATCTGGGTTTTGTTCTAATAATCTTACAAATATGTTGGGCAACTTCTGTAAAGTCACATTCTTTGGTTTCTGTTGTATGGTATCTGATTTGGGTATTTGGGTTTTGGCGGACACGAGGGTTTTGGCGGAGGAAGATTAAGATTGAAGATGGAGCTCTGGCCATGAACCTTTTGCTCTTTCTAGCTATGAATTGAATACTCTGTGTCGATGTTGAAAATGATGCTCAAAATCACTGAACAAATGTTGGGAAAAAAAGGTTCAAGTAGGAACTTTTACATACAATTAGATGGGCTTTGCTTTGAAGCAGAGCTGTGCAGGCTGTGGAGGGAATCCATGGCGTCAATAAGCGAACCAATCAGTTGGAGCAGGGTTTTTCCGAATCTATCGTCTCTGTCTACTACCCAGGACAGCGGCAGGCAGACGGCATTATACGCCAACCCCTTTTTGTAAAAACGACACGTAGTATATCAAGAGATGGAGCGTTGGGGGATGACAGGACCCAATTATTATCATTTTCAATGGTTCAAGTTTCAATTTTCGGATTAAGGAAAAAAGTTCATGGCGATTTTGACAATTTAGCCAAAAAAGAGATATTCATATACCATTCTTAGGGCCAGTTTGGTATTGATGTGCTGTGAAAATAATCGCTATTAGAAATCAATTGTGAGATAAAACAATTTGGCGTTTGGTAAACTTATTCCCGCATAAATATTAAAGTACTCAGCGCCTCTTCGAAACTGATTCCTGCATAATCAGAAAATAAAAGCACATTATTAGCTGTTTTCCCTTATAATTTTCTCTTACCCTCCGTTTGGATGAGGGAAAATAATTTGAAATTTAGCTTGGAATTTAAGAGGAGAAATTGACAATTCCCTTGTTTGGCAATATAAGTGCGGAATTTATTAAATGACGGGCAAGAAAAATCGTAGAAATAGAGGCATCAAATTCCCTGAGTTAATTTCAATCAAAATATGCATCATTTTACAATTTGCATAGTGCGGGAATTCATATTTTCTAGTGTGCCAAAACTTACATAAAAAACCCAACGCCAAACTTTTCATTTAAAAAAAAAACAGCGCCAAAATTCATTTCACAATTATTGTTTGTACAATGATCTTTTTTATGGTTAAGCTAGTACAATGGTATTATGATAATTTTCGTGTTAAAGAGCCTTCACATGATTGGGATGAAGAAATGTGATCTTATTTGAACCATATGTACAATGGAAAAGAAGTTGATTGTATTGATCAATTCCAAATTAGCAAAAGTGCATTAAAAAAGTTATGTAGAATTTTAGAAGAAAATGGTGGGTTGGTTTGAACAAGAAATATTTCAATTGAAGAATCTGTAGCAATATTTTTGAAAATAATTGCTCATAACTTGAAATACAGAGTCATTGGTTTTGACTATTACCTTTCAATTGAAACAATTAGTCGGCAATTTAACAGAGTCTTATATGCAATGATGAGAATTAGTGAATATTACGTAAAATTCTAGCCAAGTACTATTGGGAGTTCCAAAAGAAGCAAATGACAATGGATTGAGGTGCTTATATACCTAAAAATAAATAAATGATTTTATTTTTTAATTAGTTATCTTAAGTTTCATACTTATACTGTTTTATATTTCATGTTTAGAATTGTCTTGGGGCATTTAATGGAACTCACATTCTGGAAACAGTGTCTGCGGAAGAAAGACCAAGATATCGAACTATTTAATTTTTGTCATTTGCAATTTACATGAGCTATCCAAACATTGAAATTTTGAATTATGTCATTTACAAAATTTGACATACATAAATCCAAACACTGAAATCTTCAATTGCCAGACATTAAAATTACGGAAATCTAAATTCCGTCATTTTAGAATTCTATGTAATTTGCAATTCCTTCATCCAAATGGAGAGTTACATCAATTTTTAACAATAAGTGATTCTCATTGTTTACCAAACCAGATGAGCTTCCCATTTTTTTTTTCAAATCATTTATCACCCCAAATAAGTAGTATCAAATGGGCACTTAGCATTAATGATATAGATACATCCTACATCATTTAATTTCTATAAACAAATCCAAAAAAAAACCCAAAAAATGACAAATTTTATTTATTTATGAGGTTTTGGGGTAGGGCTTGTTTTAAGAAATTGATGGCAATTTTGTAATTTATAAGAAGTTAAAAGCCTTGTTTTTATATTGTAAATGAGCTTTAGGTGTATTTCTAAAGTCCATTTCATATAGGGTTTGTTTTAAATAAAAAATAATAATTTAGACCCCTATATTGGGTATAATAGTAAATCTCCCTTTTTTTAATCGAATCCAAATGAGAGTTATTTCCTTATTTACATTGTAAACTTAAGTAAATGGAGTGATATAAAAATAAATTAAAGTAAAAAGACAAGACATTTACTTAAATGTTTGGGATGGAAATAAGATAATGGAAGGCCCTACTCGGGCCGAACTAATCGGGCCATGGGTGGGCCTACTTTGGCTAGCTGGGCCATAGGTGGGCCTAGTCGAGGCAGACAATGGGTTGCAAAGGTTTCAAATCCTAAACCCAAGCCCTAGCCAATCTTAGAACGAGTTGGACCGAGTGGGCCTAACCATCAGGCCAGGCTTTAGCCCATCGAGCCTCAAACTTCCCTTTTCAGCCTGCGGGCCAAATAATGATCCCTAGAGCACTTCCATCCATTGCTTGTGCCATGGCAAAAAGGGATTTGGGTTGAAAAAATCCCCACACCAACAAAACTAGCCCTGGCAACTTGTGGGCTCCATCAAAATCAGGCAAGACCAACCCGAGATGCTACTGAAGGAGTTGACGTTAGCAAATAAATTATTTGCGAGCACGCGCCTCGTCCAGCGAAGAAATCTCCAACAGTCATGTGCGCCATGTGGTGGCTCCTAGAGCATCCGATTCAAATTTTTTTCTCCATCCAATGGCTACCAATTTTTATGTAATAAAAATTGAAAAAAAAAACAATTTTGAAAGAATTTTGAAATAAAATACATTGTTTACCTAGGAATGTTCTTATCAAATTGTTTTTTATGAATACCTCTCCTCATATCGTAAGTATAAATAAAATTAATCTCATGTGAATAGCGATTGCATTTGGGTTGCCGTGGCAATGGGTGGAAAAGTAAATACAAAATTATCAGACACTATTCATGTGAACTGTACCCGTCCTTACTTACCTTTGCCCTTTGCCATGACAAATGGGTGAAACTAGTGTATGGGCATAGACAAACTTTTGAGGTAAATTATACTCTCTTTTTTGGTTGGAAGAGGTGAATTATACTTTGATAACTGAAACAATGTTTAAAAAATTGCCAATAGCCTAAGAAAAAAAAAAGAGGGTTTCATTTGTTGTAAAACTAGTGGATGCAATGCTTGACCCATAAAGAAATAATGGTGCATAGGTCGAAAGGCAAAAACCAAAGTGAACACAATTGTTGATGTTCAAAACTGAAGTCAACTTAAAAGGGGAATGAATTCTTCAAGTGCTGCTTCAGTGTTCCTTTGGCAATTTAGAGCGGATCTGCAAGACGAGAAGATCGGTAAGGACCTTGGCACCAATATGGTACTGACCGAAGTATCTCTTATGCTTAAGTCAATGAAGTATGAAGTGTGAATTTTGCAGAGTAACACCATGGTTAAAAGATTGATTACCTGGTGCTTTGGGAGCAGTGAAAGCAATTTCAACGTAGAGATCTTCATAGATTGGAAGGACTTGCCATCTCAGATAGGTTGTCTGCATTTGATAAGTTTTATTGAAAGAGTAAGCATGAAAAAGAAGAAATCAAGAACCTACTCTCGTATTTTGTTCTTTCACATCACCAGCTTTATGATTTTCTAATTTTGTTTGCCAACAAGGATAAAACTTGGCTCTCATCTCTTGCAAAATAGCTTGGACAACCCAAGATCAGAAACTTTTTGGCATTTTATATCAAAATGTATTATTTTCTGCCTACAATCTTCATGGAGATAAGCCAACACTTGGGCTATATATGTCGAAGAATAATCTTCTTTCCAGTTTCCCAATCTAATTCTATACCATTGGTCTGCTCCCAACTCTTCCAGAACCTCGAGTTCCAAGTTTTTCCCTTGAAATCCTCTGTGGCAACTTGCAATTTCATCACGTGATCAAAACCTCATGATTATTGCCATGCCACGAACTTGCTCAACAAGATTATTGCCTTCCTCTTCCTCCAATTTGGTCCTTCTCAACACCACAAAGTATATAATATATAATTTCAAAAGTAATATAAAAAACATTATGAAGTTTCATATCCCACATCGGCTGCAGGAGAGAAGTGCGTTGGTGAAGTGGTGTATAAAAGCAGAAACCAAATATAAGAAAAAGCATACCTTTCTCGGCCTTTTGGCTAAGATCAAGTGTAGTATCTGTTCTTATCAGTTTAATATCTGATACGTGGGCCAATGGCCCACACGATATTAAATTAATTTCTTTAGGGGGAGGGCCCGTACGGTAGCTTGCTACTGGGGCTCTCGAGCGTCGCCCAAGTGTTGCACTACTGCATGGGCCTGGCGCACCCCACCAAATCTAGTTCAAAGTGATACAGAATGAAATATGTTGGGAGGTACTCTCGAGCTCTTTTCTGCAACATTTGCAGTAATAGACTTGACCTTGAGCGATCCCCATTTCTCCCTTTTGTGACTATCTCAATAAGAACAATTCCAAAGCTATAAAGATCCCACTTTAACAGTGACTATTAGCAGGGGCAAGGCACCCTGGAGTTCCTAGCACTTGATTCCCACTCTTACAATTAAGCTTCGACAGCCCAAAATCTGGAACTTTGGCATTGCAAGTTTCATCCAAGAGAATATCATGCGGTTTTATATCAGGGTGTATTATTTTCTGCCTACAATCTTCATGAAGATAAGCCCCTTTGGCTATGTCAAGTATAATCTCCTTTCGAGTTTCCAAATCTAATTCTAGACCATTTGCTGCTCTAATATCTTGAAAATCCAATTTTCTAAAGACCCCTCAAGTGATATATTCATATAGTGGATGAAATTTATGCACAAAATCTAATCAACCTTACGAGGTTAAAATGGTGAAGTCTCCCAATTGTATCAACTTCAACTAGGAACGCCCTCATCCCCTGGCCCCCTGTTGTCCAACCGCTTTACTGCAATCATTGTGCTATCTGCCATAACTCCATTGATCACAGAACCAAAGCCTCCACTTCCAAGTTCTTCCTTGAAATCCTCTTGCAACTTGCAAGTCAACATATGAAAATTTCATGATGGGAATTCCAAGAACTTTGTCAATGTCGTCTTCACCTTCCTTCGATTTGGTCTTCCTTACTGTTATGCTGTATACAAAAGATAAGAAAAAGAATGGCACCAGCTATGGCAAGAATTGTGACAGTATCCATAAAATACCCAGTTACAAAGAACGTTACAGCCTAACCATATATTATCTATTTTCATCATCTTGAAAACCCCACAGCATACTACTTGGAAACCAAGTTTAAATGAAATGAGTATCACGTTACTGTTAATGTTGACAGAAGTTTCTAATTTATTTGTATAAAATAGAGTTCTCCCCAGTTCGGGAATGATGTGCTTACAGACATAAAAAATGAAAGTAATCTCAAAACATTTCTAAATCAGGTGAAGAACACCTACCAGTATGACCTCCCTTACCAGTAATCTCCACAAGAACACTTCCCATTTTTAAAGTGATGAAATCTACTAGCATCTCGTACAATAATTTCTCGGTTTTTTATTAGAGATATGTACTTAATAGCAACATGACAATCAATGCAAACACGCAAATTCTTCATCACCCTTACTGGTACACCCTCAGGTGTGTTCATTAACGCAAAAGCAATTGCCAACTTCTCACTGTGGTGAGCCAGGTTGTATTCTTTCTCCTCGTTATCCATGTCATGCAAAACAGAGCCAGTATCGGGCACATAACCATGCAACTTCAACTCGGATGTTAGTTCTTGAAGATACGTATCAAGCTCCTTAGATTGTGGATGTGATTTATCACCAATACAGAACTGGTGAACTTGATTTTTAATTTCCAGCCAGCTTATGCCTGGCTCCTTCTTGACTTTTCTATCTCTCATGGCTTTTCTCACCTCAGAAACATCCTGCCACCTTCTAGCTGAAGCATGAATGTTTGAAAGTAGCACATAAGAAGCCGAGTCCTGTGGATCTTGCCTAATAACTTCTTCAGAGATCCTTTTTGCTATATTTGCGTTCTTGTGGATTTTACATGCAGATAACAAAGTTTTCCATATGATAGCATCTGCTTTAACAGGCATTGATCTTATCATTGACTCAGCTTCATCCAAACGGCCAGACCGGCCAAGCAGGTCAACCACACATGTATAATGTTCTAGTCTAGGCTTCAACCCATACTTTACTACCATTGAGTTGAAGAACTCAATCCCTTTCTCCTTCAATCCACAATGACTGCAGGCATAAAGCAAACTTAAGAAAGTAACATCGTTTGCCTCTAATTCTTCCTGCTCCATCTCCTCAAACAGCTGAATGGCTTCCTCTACTCGTCCATGAAACCCATAAGCAGAAATCATAGAACTCCGTAGTACAACATCTCCACCTACACTTTCCTTGAAAGCTTTTAGAGAATCTTCAAGACACCCACATCTTGAATACATGCTAATTAAGGAACTAATGACCGCATCAACTGTGCTAGCCCCAGCTTTAATTGCTTCAGCATGAATCTGCTGACCCTGTCCGAGTGTTGCCAATTCCGAACATGAACTAATAACACTCACAAATGTGACCTGATCAGGTTGAAAACCTGCGATTTTCATTATATTATACTGATCCAACACTGCCTCAGAATGACCATTTTGAGCTTTTCCCGCTATAAGAGTATTCCAAGCAACCACATTTCGAATTGGCAGTGATTTAATTACTCTTTCCCCTTCTTCCAAGCTACCAGACTTCATATACATATGAGCCAAAGAGCTCCCAACAACCAAATTGAACTCAAACCTGCATTTCATCACATAAGCGTGAACCTGTCGCCCGGGATGTAATGCTCTCAAACCTGCACATCCCCTAAGAACACTACCCAAAGTGAACTCATCAGGCAAAAACCCCAATTCGTGCATTTCCGAAAACAAACCCAACCCCTCCTCATTAAATTGAAACTGGGTCAAACCCGTGACCATGGCATTCCACGTAGCCACATTTCTCTCAGGCATTTCGTTGAACACCTTCTGGGCACTTTCCAAATCACCCTCTTGCACATACCCATTGATCAAAATGTTGCAAGACATAATATTTCTCCTTGGCAGATGACCAAAAAGAGTTAACGCTGCTCCCAAGTCTCCAACTTTGGAGTAAAAATTGAGGAGGTGATTGGATACGAACTTGTCTGCGGAACACCCAGATGTGATAATCAAAGAATGGAGCTGCTTTCCTAATGAAAGTGACTTTCTGGGTATGCATGCTTGGAGGAGGTGTGAGAAGAGAGATGGGTTTGACCATATCTCAGATTTAAAGCTCTCAAAGGCTTCTTTGATATGTCCTTTGGAGCAGAGGCTGCTCAACTGTTCTGCGGCGGAGTCTCCAAGCTTAGATACAAATCTGGAGGTGTTTGTGGACAGAAAGCGTGGCGTGGGAATGCGTATAGTGTTGAATACGGAATTGCAAGACTTGTCCCCATACATCTGGCTGGCGAGTTGTATTCAAAACATGCAAGGACTGGAACTTTATCAAGGTGGTGCTGTGGCGGGAAGTTCCTTTTTCTTTTTTACTCGATCTTGAGATTTTACAGGGTTTTGTTGTGTACAATAAAATTTATGAATGGAGCTCCCTTTTTTATTTTATTAAAAAGACACAAGCATTATAGAATTTATGCAATATGTCAGTCCTTTTGGATTTTATTTTTCAAATGAAGTATAATATATGGATACTCTAACTTTTTTCATACTAAAAAGAGAGTGTTGTTAAACGAACCCTAAGATTAACTAAGTACACCTTATTATCAAACTATTTATTGTGTTACTAATTTACCCTAATATAAAGTGACAAAAAATAATATATTGAATTACAAAATATCTGGAAAAAAAAAATTACAAAAAAAATGTAATTTTAATAAATACACCCCTACTCACCATATTCATCCGTGAGCAAAAAAGTAATCCCAAAAGGCATTTGTTTTTGTTGTGACAAGTCCAATGAATCTCTTATCCGTGCTTTATGAGAGTGCAAACTAAGCAAGAAAGTATGGAGGCTTTCTATGTTGGGATTTGCTGTTGAGCAGTGGCATATTTTAAGCTTCATTGATTTCTTTGAGAAAGCTAAAACAGTTTTGTCTTCTATTGAGTTGGAGCAATTTGCTTACATTTGTTGGATGTTGAGGAAAGCTAGAAATGATAATCTTCATGGTTAAGGTGCGCATAATCCGACCCATCTTCTTGAGAGGAGTTTTGAGCTATGAAGAATCTCATAAATCTCAAGAAGAACCACGTGCTTGTAGGGCTAATCAGAATAAGATTTGGAGTTGTCCCCGCTGAAGGTTTCTATAAGCTCAATGTTGATGGAGCTACTGACAACGCAACATGCTTGCATAGTATAGGTACAGTTGTTCGTAATGATTCTGGAGTTTTTATAGGTGCCCTAGCCATGCAAAGCCCTCGCAGGGTTTCCATTATAGCTACAGAATTTCAAGCGATTTGTAGAGGAGTTTTATTTGTTGCAGGTGCTGGTTTTTTCCCTCTCATAATAGAAACTAACTTTTCTGAAGATGTTATGATGATTAATTCAAAGGAGACTATTTGGGATATTATCGGCAACATTATGGATGATGTGAGAGACTTGCTCATGCAATTTTCTTTAAAGGAAGTCCAATTTCGACCTAGGGAGTGTAACAAAGTGGCTCATGCTATTGTCCGTTTTGCTTTACACGAACAAGGTCCTTATTATTGGTTAGAAGAAGACCTTGTGTGGCTAATGAATTGTATTCTTGATGACCTTATTGTAACCAATGCTTCCGTTTAATGAAATTTACTTTTTTTTTATAAAAAAAAAAAGCCTAATCAAACGTACCAATTCTTTTGCTACTACTACTCTTTATTTTCAATACTAATTTACTATGAACTGCGAATTTGTTCTATGATCGGGCCTTTTGTTTTGATTTTTTATTTCCTGGGTAATGATCATTTTCAGTCTGTTAGAGCTTCAAGCTATAAAGATTTAAGTTAGTTGCTGCTTTATCTCAATATGGTTGGTCCAAATTTTGAAGTTGAAGGAACGAATTTAATTTATCTTTGTTGGATCTTTGTGTTTTTCACTTTTTATTGAATTGGGTATTTCTTTTTTTTGGGTAAATACTGAATTGGGTATTTCTTGATTGTTAACGAAGGTTTAAAGACTGAATCTTTATATTTTCGTTTTTAAAATTTTATTTTTAGGAAGTATCTTGCTCAAGAGTGAGAGAGTCAGTTTAGAATTGGAAAATTTATGCATCTCTGATAATTTACTGAAGAGACCATTTTGACTAAAGGATCTTTTTCACAAAATCTAATGTATTTCGTATTTATTTGCATTTTTCACTTTTCTTTTTTTATAATATTTCTTCATCATTGTATACTAATCTTACATATGAGCAATAAAATTACTATAAGATACTAGTGAGGAATTTTCTTTTGTCAAGGATTCACGCATCAAATGGGTAAAAGTCCATGGCCAAAACATAATGTCACTGGAGGATTAACATTGGTAGAAGGAAAGAGAAGTACCAATATACCCAGAGCTATCTGTTTAAGCATAGCTTCAATATCGAATCGAAACGAATGATAGTTTGGTAAATTGCAGGAGGGCTAGTACATTCATCCAGATCCTAAATTATCAATTTACCACCTATAACTCTGAAGAGAGAAACCATTCAATGCAACTTATGATGTGGTGCAAAACTATAACGTACTGATTTGACCTAAATGAACAGTGAAACCATGGCTACTAATCAGCTCATTATAGCTAGAGCGAACAAAAACCTACCAGTTTAAGTCTGCAGTCACAAGGATTTTCAAACAGACCAAAGGCCCAAGTATATTTGGTCATTCCAACTTACAGTACTTTACATATGATCAAAAAATTACAGCTTTATACATTTAATCAATTACAGACGTTTAGCTAAGTGTCGATGACAGTATGAGTTCACTACCTAAACAGCAACTGGTGATGGAACTGAAGCAGGGACCCGGTTTTCAACTGGGATTTCAACGAATTCAGCGAGAAGTGCCCGGAATTCATCCCCAGTCATTGTTTCCTTCTCAAGGAGGACCTCCACGATCTTGTCAATTGCTTCACGGTTGTTTCTTATGTGGGTCAATGCTATCTCATATGCTTCATCGGATAATCTCTTGATAGCAGAATCAATGTCTTCAGCAAGTTTTTCTGACATTGAGTTCCTTGCCATCATTCTCATTATGACGTCACCACTCTGGGATGCATCCATCAACGACCACGGTCCAATGTCAGACATTCCAAAGGTTGTGACCATCTGCAACAACGCCAATTAAGTCTCAGTACAGTTGATTTAATATGGTAAATGAGCGAATGAGAGGGTGCTCTTAAAGCATTTAACTTCGGAGCCACACTAGGAATTCAACAAACAGGACTGGAAACCACTACTTAAACTGGCAATTTCAAATGTCTGCCTTAACTGGTCTATGGGGAAGCTAACATTAGTAACAATATAATAAAGCTCTTATGCTTCTAAAGTACGAAAGAACTAAGAGTTTCAAGCCACATTTCATAAGACCAAGGATCACTGAAATTCGACAGTTATTTATAACCAGGTAATGAAACGTTCAGTTACCTGTTTGGCCAAACCAGTGATCTGCTGCAAATCACCAGCTGCACCTGTTGTCACCTCAGGCTCACCAAAGATCACTTCCTCTGCAGCTCGACCACCAAGCCCACCAACAATTCTTGCAAATAGTTGCTGCTTGGAGATCAAGGTAGGATCATCCGCAGGAATAAACCAGGTAAGACCCCGTGCCTGACCTCGAGGGACCAGGGTCACTTTTTGGACAGCATCATGCCCTGGAGTCAATGTCCTGCGTTGAAGAAAAAATGAAAACATTGTGTGGGTTATTTAAGTTCCATTTTTCTACAATTTTCCTTACAAGTTATTTGAGCTTCATAAGCACAAGTAATAACAAGCTAAGTAAGATATCTTTGGATATATCAAATGATAGGATGGGTGCAAGGGAGTAGAAACGAGTGTGAGAAAAGCATACAGCAAAAAGGTTAGCATCGGTGTGAACCTATAACATTCAAAGCTATACCATCAGAAGTTAAAATGCATTTTTATAAAATTTAGTTGATGAACTTGGATCACGAACGAATTAATGAACACTCTTGTAGAAAACCTAAACAAGTTTCTATGGTCTTAAGATATTGGATGGGTTTCTTTGCCGCTGATGATATTAGTATACTACAAATTCAAACATTCAAACCTAATTTTATATCTATAAAAATAACATAACTAAAAACAAATAAGTAAGATTCATATCAGAGACTGAATTATCACTTACCCACAGATGGCGTGACCAACTTCGTGATATGCCACCAGACTTTTACTCTTTCCATCTGTCATTACTGTTCCTTCCATTCCAGCCACTATTCTATCAATTGAATCATCAATTTCTTTCGGTGAAATTGCCGTCTTCCCACGCCGACCAGCCAATATAGCTGCTTCATTTAGAAGGTTTGCGAGATCTGCTCCACTAAAACCAGGTGTCCTCATGGCTACAACATCTAGGGAAACACTTCCATCGAACTTCTTATTGCTAGCATGAACCTTTAAGATCTCTGTTCTGCCCCGTATGTCAGGGACATCAACAGACACCTGCCTGTCAAATCGGCCAGGCCTCAATAAGGCAGAGTCAAGAATGTCTGCCCTGTTAGTCGCTGCAACCACAATGATACCAGTGTTGCCCTCAAAACCATCCATTTCTGTCAAAAGCTGATTAAGGGTTTGTTCTCTTTCATCATTTCCTCCACCAATTCCAGTTCCTCTTTGCCGTCCAACAGCATCAATTTCATCAACAAATACAATGCAAGGTGCATTCTCTTTGGCCTTCTTAAAAAGATCACGAACTCGGGAAGCACCAACACCAACAAACATTTCAACAAACTCAGAACCTGAGATGGAGAAAAATGGAACACCAGCTTCACCAGCAATTGCCTTTGCTAACAGAGTCTTTCCAGTTCCTGGAGGACCAACAAGAAGAACCCCTTTAGGAATTCGAGCCCCAACAGCAGTGAACCTCTCGGGCTTCTTCAAGAATTCCACGACCTCCACAAAATCCTGCTTGGCTTCATCTACCCCAGCAACATCATCAAATGTCACTCCAGTGTTCGGTTCCATTTGGAACTTGGCTTTAGATTGACCAAATTGTAGAGGAAATCCGGGCCCACCAGGACCACCCATGCCTCCAGATGAACGCCTTGAGAGCAGGAACAAACCCCCAATTAAGATTAGTGGGAAAGCCAGATTTCCAATCAGGTTAAATAAAAGAGAGCCTGAATCTTCTTGGGCATTATGTGCTGCAAAGTCAATGTTCTTTTCCCTGAACTTCTGGAGGAGCTCTTGGCTTAGTCCAGGAAGTTGAACGCGAACTCGCTGCAATCGGTTCCCTAACTCAGGAGAAACAGCCTCAACAATAGCTATGGTTCCATTCTCAAATAAATCAACTTTTGTCACCCTGCCCTTGTCCAGATACTCCAAGAATCTAGAATAAGACATCCTTGAAGAAGAGACCCCTTGATCATCGGCTGCCATAGCATTCCCTGCTCCAAGTAAAGCAGGAGCTCCTACTCCCACATTTCCAAGCAACAACTTCAGAAAGCCTCTTCTTCCCTCATGCTGCCTTTGGTCCAGCGAAGCCCTTGTGATAGACGTTTTGGTCGCCTTACCCAATGATGGCAGAGCTGAAGGGTGCAAGAGATGTCTCCCAGAAAAGTCCTTGCTCAAAGTTTGTTTAGTACTGTGGGTAGATAACCCATTCCCCACAAGGCATGCTGACGATGCTGCCATCTGTGAGTACAACAAGAAAGGTGCTTGTAAGTTAATGAATTAATGAAAAATCCAAAAACAAATGCATAAGTATTGCAATGTCAAGAATGACTGTCAGGTTATGGAAATTAAATCAAGTAGTTCAACAGCCATGCAAGACAAAAAATATCACAGTAAGGGGCAGATGAAATCAGCTTTATTTCAAGACATAGCATTATAATAATGACCTTAAGACAAAAGGTGACATGAATAAACATTACTGGAGTAGAAATTATAGCAATTCAACATTTTATAGAACAACATGAATGAATTCCAAGATCTTCACCCATATCACAATATTTAAACAATTTCTCATAAATGGACAGAGGGAATAGCCACAAGATAAACTTTTAAAACGGATAACCCAATATCAACACATTCAAGTTCAACTAACCCTTTAATGTAGTTTTTACCCAACACATGATTTTTTTCAGTTACTTTTCTTTATCTTCAGAAGAAAATGAATTTAATCAAAAGCAAACACAATAGCATAAACTTTATGAGGACGAGGAGAAAATGAAAGAAGCCATCACGAGACAAATTGAAGGACTGGTAACAAAGATGGTCTTTCTGATTCAATAAACCCACAAAAACATGCAAAATAAAGCTTAATTATGAATAATATTTAGCTACCTCAAGAAAGAAGCATCCCATCCCATTGACAGCAACAAAAAATTAAAAAAGTTCACATTCAGGCCAAGCCCACCAAACCCCTCTCCATATTTTTTGTTTCCAAAGTACCAATATCAAGACATAGGCATAGAAATACACAAACCCATATGGGTACAAGGCAAGTTATGGACTAAAATGCACTGAAACTGAACAATTGAAAACAAACCCATCACAGATACAAGCTAATTCAAGCTAAGTCACAGTAGAAGAAGTTTGTACCTTGCAAAAGGGAGGATTTTTGAGAGGGAAAGAATGTGGAGTTAAGAAGGGCGAGCGAGATAAATAGCTCTGAACCCTTTGGTACAGAGAGAGCTGAGAGGGGAAGGAAGCAAAATGGTATTTTAGATGGAGGGGATGTGGTTTCAGAACAGCGTACGTGGCTTGATGCTAGTGGCTAGTTCCTGTCTTTTTCACCTGTTTGGATTTTTATTGGACGTTTTTGAAGAAATCCATTTTCGGTCAGAGGACTTGGAATTCGTTTAAGATTTTTGTTTTTAATTTTTAATTTTTCTGTTCTTATGCTGGGGATCTTAAAAGGGCACGTCACATATTTAAGCCAGGAATTGGGATAAAAAAAAGAGTACACGTCACACATTTTGCACCATGTGGACGCAATCAAAAGTTTTAAAAAACATTGTTTTTTTTCTGTTTTCAATCAGCTAAAACGGTCGGTAAACATTTCGTCAGGGCACTGGCACCTAATTTTCATCTTGTGGAAGAAAATTTTGAGTTGAAATCTGATAAACGATTATTTTATAATTATAGAACTTCAGGAATATAATATATTCAAGGGAACTTTGATTATTTTACAACTTTAAAATTTGAGTTAATTAAGACGATCTTTATGCACGTGACGCAAAGAATCTTAAATTTTGTTTGAATTACAAAATTATTTGTTGTAATAGAGGTATAGATTATAATTTGATTTTTCTCATCACATTAAACAGGAGTCAGTGCAAGTGTACTGTCACTGAATATTTAGTTTTGCTTGTGAGCATGAAGATAGTTGAAAGACATGTATCAATGCCGACCTCTAATGAGAAATAATTCTATGATATTTTTTCTCAATTTGGTTTCTTTTGGGGATCAATAGGGTTACGTGTACGTTTTTGCTACCACAACATGAAAGTGAAACGTTGAAAATACAGGTATACATTCATCAACAGGGTAATCTGATGTAAATATAGAGGCCAGAGCCCCACATATCAGGAACTATCTCCATTCGGGGAGCGCTTTCAAAAGGGTTAAAAGCGTTTTGTGGCAAACGAAAACACTTTTAACTGGGTTTGACAAAAATATTTAAAAATGATTATGAGCAATAAAAGCGTTTTCTGAAGAAGCGGCTGGCAGGAGATAATTCATGATATGTGGAGTATTAGCAAGCATTTTGGCATTCAAATTAAAGGCACAAACATTTCGGCATTTTTTAAGTACAAGCTTCATTTGATATCTAACTTTGAGTGATAGTCTCAACAAAAGCATTGGCCTCAACATAAGATATTTTGATTGTTTTTGTTGTTAAGGATTCAGAGCAGCCTCCCTTGCTTTACTCACATATTGCAAACCTACAGACAGGGCAGTGGCCATTGCTCTTCACCCATGGTACAATGCATTCCTCATGAAACATATGTCTACAAGGTGTGAGCATAACCTCTTGTCTGGGCTCAAAGTCTTCCAAGCAAACGGCGCACCTCTTGCTATTTTCATCATTCTCCATTTCATTCGCATTCACAACCGTGTCTCTGTAATACAAGTTGACCTTCTGTGATAGTCTCCTAAAAGGTTTGTATATTTCTTTTTTGAGCTTCTGCAATGCCCGCTTTTGCTCAGTGTTGCTCAATCTTGAGTCCGGTTCCAGCCTAGACGGGGCGGCTGCGTTCCATTGGTTGCCGGTGATCTGTCTCCAGGGGTTTGCCTGTCCTGCCATTTCATCGCCAAGGACCAGAATATGAATTCGGGAACCTGGCGGTGCTGCTGATCTGCAATGGTGATCCCAAATTAATAAGAGATGGATAGAAAATAAATAACAATGCACAAGTAATGGATGCTACGGTTGAGATGAGATGCACTTCACTTTTCGCCCATTATAAGTCTCATTCGCCTATGTTTAATCCAATGACTGATGTATAATTTGTCAAGTTACGTTCGTATTAGTAACAGAAAGTAAGCATTTAGTATGGTTAAAGACTTAGAGCTTTACTAATTCTTGTATACTTGTAGCATCAAATGAGCAAACATTGGCAGAAAAGGAGGTCACCTCAGAAGACTTGGGAATGAAGTTATTCCAAATATTAGTAACTTTAGTTTACTGTAGTTGATTAAAATTTTCCATATGGAACTAGAAACTTTGCAGCTTTTCTATGCACATAAGTTGAAAATTATTGATTTTAAACCTCATACATGTGTATACTAATCATCTAATTGATTGTATTACCCTGCTAAGCCAAGAGGTTGTGCTCGTGCTCGTGCTCGTGCTTGCGTTCCCTCTAATGGTCGCCTTGAATCCGATGCACCTGTTCTAGTAGCCTGTTGATGCAACCAAAACAATTCATGTCACAATCTCATCATCTTTGAATAGCACGATAAAGAAACAGAGGATGAGACTATACTTACTTGGGTGGCTTGAAAATTATCATACAGGGGACTAATAGATTGTCCGAAAGGCCATTCACCAATACCGTCATTGATTCCAAAGAAGTAGTCATACGGATCATGATAGGTAAGAAGAGGAGGAGAATAGCCCGGAGCGTTATTGTTGGTGCTTCTGCTCATGGTGTAAGGTGAGATGCAATGTTGATGGTTTTGGGATTTTATGAGCTTTTATTCCTTCCTCTGCTTGAAGGTCTTTCAGGCACTAGGGAATACTTGTATCTTCTCAATGTTTTCATCTTTTGCTTTTATGCTCCTCACTTTCGTATTGTAATGTCAAGTGGCGAAGTATGTGATGGTTTCTTCATTCTATAGATGCCTTTTTTCTGGTGGCTTATGTGAAAAAGCTACAACAGATTTGACGGAAAGTAAGGTAGGAATTGATTCTTACCCCATCTCACATGAGATCTTTTTCTTGTTTCTGTGATTATGTGATTGAGGTGACAATGTATTCTACGGTAGAGATTTCCCAGCATTAGCACGCATGCGTTTTCACACACGCTTAAGCAATCGTTAATGCAGACAGTCGCTCATGCGCATATGGACGATTGTGTTTGATTGGTGAAGTTCTTGATTTCTTTAGAAAACTTTAATCCTTCTTCTGGTAAAGGGTGACGATCGTCTCTGTTCAGAAATGACAGAATTTTCTATTCGTTGATATTGCAGTTCTGAAATTCTCTAATGACAAGTGAACTTTGCATTTGCCTGCTCTTAAAAGCTTATTCCTCTGAGCTTTCAGTTGGCACCTTTTGGCCCCATTAACTTTGTCAATGCATCAATGCATGTAAAAAAGCAATTTAAAATTTAATTTAGTCTAATGATATCTAATTTCCACGCTAGCGGAAGAATCATTCGTCTTTAAATTTGAAGCATATGAATTTCAATAAAAAAAGGTGCTTCTGGTCCTCATTTTCTTCTCGAATGTACCAGATGCCGGACCTGCAAATTAACCTGGAACAAGCGAGAAATAACATAAACCAGAAAGAATTAAGAAGCTCAAAACCATGTAAGAGATTGGATATGCAAAAGATACCTCGTGCTCACAAGTCTGCTTGCTGATATAAAATAACCTAAAATGTGCAGATTTTACTTGCTCATAGTTGAAGACAAACAGAAGTTCCAGAATATCGAGCCCACAGACATGAAAGCTACACGGGCTTGAAGAGGTATCACCCTGTATAGAGAGGCATTGAGGTTAAACTATCACACAAAAGTATTACTTAATTTTGACATTAAAAATTGAAATCTATGCTAAAGTATGATGCTCTTGGAAAAGATTTCACATTTAGGGGGTCATACAGAAACTAACGTTTACATACAGTTTTCAATGCTGTGTCTGACAAAATGTATAAACAGAAGCTCTGGATTACCCATATCAAAGAGGGGGGAAAAGGAGAAAAAAAAAGGATAAGAGAAAAAGGTGTACCAAAAATTCAATAAACTGACAGGTATCCAGAACCTAAATCCTGCACCAATAATAATAATCAAAATGAAAAGTTATCAGTCATTGAAATCTGAACTGGAGTATCAAGTGAACAAAAATATCAATCAGAAGAGGTTTTTACCATAAAGTAAAGTGGGAAAGGCATCTCTCCGGTACTTGTCCGGGAGCTGTGAGAGTTTCCTTTGCCATAAATTGTTCCATGCAAAAACAACAGCAATCACAGTTGGACCAAGCACAATTTGGTTTAATAAAACCTGTAAGAAATGAAAGCTATGAGGTACATTTTAAAGGTTTGCGTTGCTTTTTTTTTTGGGGGTTTCCAAGTTCCATAAGGTGATACTACCTCAATATTTATATAAAAAAAGGTCGTACCTTCAGTAGTAGGTTCCCTACCGTTTTCGCAGGTAAAGAACGATCAAGAAACTGGTACCAAGCATAGGAACCAGGGCCGTATAAAAGAAACCCATAGGAAGTCATCCGAAGTGCACGAAGCCAATCATGATCTGTGAGGAGAGCATGTTTTCCATCCTAAGGAAGAGGCTTTGGTCAAACACCAAACTCAAAGGACCACAATGTAACAAAGCATCCTCACAAGAAATAAACTACAATAAAGTGATTTGAAGTGCCTTAAGTTAAGATTGGACATGACAAGGCCAATTGACTGAGCTACAAAAGAGTCAACAGGCCTGGAGGATGGACCACCAAAATCAACTAGGAAGCACGCATGAAAGCCCTAATATGTCTCCAACCTAGAACTGAATTTTCTGCAAGCAAAACAACTAGGAGAGCCAAATTTTTCAAAGAACAAAGTCTTGATCCATCATTCCACCCCCCACAACCTTAGAATCACAATCTTCTGACTAAGCATTGGCTTAGAAGACAACAACCTATAGCTGGAAGGTCTAACAACGCCATCCAAAATGATATAGGCTCCATTTATTCTGGCATACTCGTCACTTATTCTAGTAATATTAATAAAAAAAGGCTCCAAGAGTTTCCTAAAATTCACAGTATATACAACCAAAAAGAGCATACGTATGAGCATTTGCACCAACTTTGGGGCACTGAAGAAAAACAGCATCCGCTTGCAAATTTATATGCCGGTGCTCCCCTCAGAATTACAGAAAAAAAACTCTCAGGTCTCAAGTACCTGGTACTTACAAAACTATGAACAACCAAACAGAAAACTGAAACTTCATTTTCCTAATACCCAAACCATATAAACCAAAAATGTCTCCTTCTTTCAGTCCAGCTAAAAAATTATTAGAAATGTCAAACTTGCATTTCCCACATTTTCTGAGCACCCAAACAGGGAAAAAGGAGAAATTCTCCACACCCCACCCCAACAGTGAAACCATTCAAGTTCTTCTTTCCCACATTTTCTCAGAAACCAACCACGGAATATAATCCCAAAAGTTTTATTCACAAGGAGTATTTAACAAAAGAAACCGACCGAACACTTTTTATATTCTTACCTTAACCTTTTCCTACATTTTCTCAGCAACCAAACAAAACCCAATAAACAAAAATGCGAAAAAGTTCACCAAACCTGTTGGTTAAGAGCCTTGGCTTTTGTCCACCGCTGGCTGAGCTGAGCAATTGTGTCTCCTGTTAGAGCCAGTGAGCCAGCTGTGGCGGCTTGCTTTAAGGGGAACCAGTGACCGGCTCCTCCGGTTGCCTCCACAGAATTGGAGGACTGGGATTTGGAATCAAATCGCCTTTTTCTTTGTTGTTTCGGTTTTCTCGGTGAAGGGTTCCAACCCCAAAGCCCGCCATGGCCTCCACCGCCAAGAGCATTCATATTCTCAAAGCAAGGAAGACAGAAGCACAATTACTTTTTTATTATTTTTCTCTTGAGAATAGTTTCGATTTTGTAATGACAGCGAAATGAATGGTGTGTTGGGTTACTGACAGTGGACACGAGTAGGGTTCGGGCCGGGTTTGGGTCGAACCCGAAGATCAAAACAAATTTAAAAAATCAATTTTCTTTTACTCTTACTGCATAACATATATTTAATTTAAACAAAAAATAAAAAAGTCTCACAGTAAAAGACGTTTCTAACCCCCAAATCTCAGAACGTGTTCTTCTTCCTCATGATCTCAGAGATTTTGGGGTTAGAATGTGTTTTACTGTGAAACTTTTTGGTTTTTTCAAATGTAAGTTAAATTAATATGTTCTGCAGTAAAAATAAAAGAAAATAGATTTTTAAAATTATTTTCTTTCTAAACCATTAGATTAGATCCAAAAGTGAGTGATCACAAGTCTCTTGAACCCTCGGAGTCCAAAAGAACGGGGCTGTGTTATTGATAGCAAGAAGAATCTTCTCTTATCTTTGTTCATTTATTTAACAATCCTTCTGAAGATATACCAGCATTGTGACTTTGGTTGTTTCTTTCAATCATTGTAAAAAGCCTCACATGGGCTAACCCGCTCTAATACCATGAAGGAAGTTGAGGTTCCACCCCAAAATCAATTGACAATAGAGGGAGTAGCTCAACTCCTTATAACCCCTTGTTAGGTTTCTCAACTTTCTAATGTGGGACTTTTTGCCTTCACAACTCCTTGGGACTATTTGGCTCCACCCGTGTTGATAATACTTAGAGATATTTATCTTCTTTTTTGATTAAAAGATGTCTCAAATTTGAATTCCGCTTCGTCTATTGATTAAAAAAATATTGTCTATGAACCATTCATCAAGCTAATTCACATACAAATCATGAATTGCCCTTTCGATCAACATAAGAAGAACTTCATCCTCGAGTTTAAAACTAAGAATTATTGTATCCACTACGGAGATATTATTCACACCAATTTATAAATGTTATAATTAATTTAAGTCGTTAAAAATTCTAAACATTCAGATGACTCATCAACCAAAATAAGTCTAAACTATGGGCAAACTAACCAAGGCATCACACTATTATCACTGCCTTAAGAATGCGAAAAACGTTTGCCCTGTGGGATTCACGTTGTACCAATAAAGAAGATTCCAATCAGTGGCGGAGCCATCAAGGAACTAAAGTGGGCCCATATTTCCCCTCTCATTTTTAATTTTTTTTTCTTCAAATGGTTATGTATATGAGTGAGATTGTTGCTAGAGGTCTTTCCACATATTTTGTTTAGTTATTTGTCTTCTCTAAATGTTCAGACTTGTAGATTAGAAATTGAAAAGAACACTTCATTGCAAATTAACACAACAAAATCATTAAGTTATCTCCTACTGTTCCGATTTTATACCAAAGTCAATTTCTTTTATATGGTCTTTTTTCTGAATTTTTTTTATAAGGTCTTTTTTAGAAATCAGTAGTCAAAGTAGTCTCCGCATGAAACCTTTACTGGTTGTTGAAACAAAAAGAAAAAAAAAAAAAACCTTAACTGCATTAAGAAATCATAATTTAAAAAGAAAACACTTAGAAAGCCTAATTGACCAAGAAAATGTAAAATTATTAAATTATTGTAAATAATACGAACTGCAAGAAAGTAAAAACATGAAAATTGTCCCAGTTAAATTAGGGGACATCGTGCGTCCGCTAGGACAAGTTGTGGGACTGCCATGTATGTGTTTAAGTCAAGCTTGAAAGATCTTTGAGAATATTTCCAAGCACCTTCTTACCTTTCTAGCAACACACAATAGAAAAATAAATAAATAAATAAAAAAGGCAAGAGAGATGTCTGCAATTCACCTCAGATTCCTTCCTTTACTGATAACAGACTTACAATACAAGTTATATCTAGCTCTTATACAAATTAAAACAACATTAGAGTCCCACATCAGAAACTTATTGAAATATAGGAAGATTTATAAGGCCTTACACTGAGGTTTATAATTGCCGAGCTTAGTAGTGTGGGCTTGTAACTATACAGGGCATTAAAGTGATTGGTTGTATGTGGATCTTGAGTAAGCCCCAGACCAACAGGGCACTCCCTACTCACCATGGGTAGTTAGCAATTAACAAATGCTTGAAATAATGGATGCTAGGAGCTAAAGGCCCTATGCCCTGAGGGTGGGAAGGTCTTGGTGGCTTGCTCAACCCCACATCACGCACAATCATATTTTTGTTCTTTATTTGTAAATTCCGAAATGCTTCAAATAATTTAGGGCCCAAGCCCTTTAATTCAAATTTTTTATTTCCGACCTGTTTTAAGTAGTTGATTGATGAAGTAATGTCTGAGTTGCAGAGGGGGTAGCTGCGGACAAGAAAATTTTATTAAGAATTACAGTACATAAAACACAGCCAGTATATGTTGTGGACTAGAAGTCCACCACAGGCACCAATACATTCACGACGTTTTTCAAAATTTGTGTAGATAAACTAGAATGAGAGAAGTCCACCACAGGCACCAATACCAAAATAAGTCTAAACTATGGGCAAACTAACCAAAGCATCACGATATTTTTATTTTTATTTTTATTTTTTTGGTTACAAGGAGGGCTGAAGCTTAAGAAGAAACTAGAAAGAAAACTACACTGGGACATGCCTAGAAAGCATCACGATATTATTACTCTCTATGAATGTGAAAAACGTTTACCCTGCGGGATTCACGTGGTACCAATAAAAAGGATTCTACTCAGTGACGGAGCCAAAGGACTAAAGTGGACCCATATGCCCCCTCTCATATTTTTAATTTGGATTAATGTCATTTTAGTCTCTAGAGGTTTAGAGTCAGTATCGAAATGGGCCCCGATCTTTTAATTTCACACCCGACATTTCAAAATATGACCAATTTACATCGGCCGTTACATTGACCGTCAGATCAGAAGTTAAATGCTGACGTGGCAGTCGTGGGACCCACCATAAAACCTATTTCTCTCTCTTCCCTGCATCTCTCTCTTTCATCTTCCCAACGACACAACGCTGCCATCTGGCCACCTCCGACTGCGGGACTGGTCGAAAAATGACCGGCTACTTCCGGCGACCATGTCTGGGCCAAGGCCCGACCTCCCCAGTTCCTCACGACACCGAAGTGAGCTCTAGAAGGGAGAATGAGGGTTTCGCCTTCCGACGTTGATTTTGGTGGCCATGGACATCGATTAAGGTATGGTTTTTCATCCCCTCCGCGTGTTCTTATTGTTGGTATGTGTAGTTTAGATCAATTTCATGATTTGAGAGTTCAAATTAAAACCCCCAAAATGGCCGACTGTTTTGGCCGTGATTTACCCAATTTGAGTCAGTTTTTGGCTAGGGTTCGAGAACAAAACTTGCTCCCCTGGTTAGTCTGATTGTGTTGATATAGGAGGTGCTGCATTGTGTAGCCGGGAAGATGAACAGTCATTGTTTGCACAATGACTATGTCAAAGGGGGAAGAGAGAGAATAGGTTTTGTGGTGGGTCCCACGATTACCACGTCAGCATTTAACGTCTGACTGATGGTCAATGTAACTGTTGGGTTAAATTGGTCATATTTTGAAATGTCATGTATGAAATTGATGAAATTAAAACATCAGGGCCCATTTCGATACTGACCATATACCTCCAGGAACTAAAATGACATTAATCGTTTTAATTTTTTTTCGAACGGTTACTTATATATATGAGTGAGATTGTTGCTGGAGGTCTTTCTACATATTTTGTTTAGTTATTTTCCTTCTCTAAATGTTCTAACTTAGAGAATAGAAATTGAAAAGAACACTTCATTGCAAATTAACACAACAAAATCATTAATTTATCTCCTACTATTCCGATTTTATATCAAAGTCAATTTCTTTTATATGGTATTTTTTCTGAATTTTTTTTATATAAGATCTAGCATGCCCCTTCTGACATGAATTTTTAGCTTCGCCACTAATTTTAATATGTATAAAATATATGAAAACTCACCCCAAAAAGAGAGAAAAAATATCTAAAACATTATGAACGTGTAGTCAAATCAATCTCCACTGACACCTTTAATGATTGTTGAAATAGAAAAATGTAATTATATTGTATCCACTAATGAGATGTTTTTCACACCAATTTATAAATTTGTTTTAAGATTGAAGTCATTAATAAAAATCTAAACATTCACATGACTCACCGACCAAAATAAGTCTAAACTAAACCAACCAAGGCATCATGATATTATCACTACGTTAAGAATGCGAAAAAGGTTTGCCCTATGATAATCACGTCATACCAATTAAAAAGATTTGAATCCCTAAAAAAATAAATGTAACTCACCCGAAAAAGAGAGAATAACCTCATGAAACATATGTCTACAAGGTGTGAGCATAACCTCTTGTCTGGGCTCAAAGTCTTCCAAGCAAACGGCGCACCTCTTGCTATTTTCATCATTCTCCATTTCATTCGCATTCACAACCGTGTCTCTGTAATACAAGTTGACCTTCTGTGATAGTCTCCTAAAAGGTTTGTATATTTCTTTTTTGAGCTTCTGCAATGCCCGCTTTTGCTCAGTGTTGCTCAATCTTGAGTCCGGTTCCAGCCTAGACGGGGCGGCTGCGTTCCATTGGTTGCCGGTGATCTGTCTCCAGGGGTTTGCCTGTCCTGCCATTTCATCGCCAAGGACCAGAATATGAATTCGGGAACCTGGCGGTGCTGCTGATCTGCAATGGTGATCCCAAATTAATAAGAGATGGATAGAAAATAAATAACAATGCACAAGTAATGGATGCTACGGTTGAGATGAGATGCACTTCACTTTTCGCCCATTATAAGTCTCATTCGCCTATGTTTAATCCAATGACTGATGTATAATTTGTCAAGTTACGTTCGTATTAGTAACAGAAAGTAAGCATTTAGTATGGTTAAAGACTTAGAGCTTTACTAATTCTTGTATACTTGTAGCATCAAATGAGCAAACATTGGCAGAAAAGGAGGTCACCTCAGAAGACTTGGGAATGAAGTTATTCCAAATATTAGTAACTTTAGTTTACTGTAGTTGATTAAAATTTTCCATATGGAACTAGAAACTTTGCAGCTTTTCTATGCACATAACATAAGTTGAAAATTATTGATTTTAAACCTCATACATGTGTATACTAATCATCTAATTGATTGTATTACCCTGCTAAGCCAAGAGGTTGTGCTCGTGCTCGTGCTCGTGCTTGCGTTCCCTCTAATGGTCGCCTTGAATCCGATGCACCTGTTCTAGTAGCCTGTTGATGCAACCAAAACAATTCATGTCACAATCTCATCATCTTTGAATAGCACGATAAAGAAACAGAGGATGAGACTATACTTACTTGGGTGGCTTGAAAATTATCATACAGGGGACTAATAGATTGTCCGAAAGGCCATTCACCAATACCGTCATTGATTCCAAAGAAGTAGTCATACGGATCGTGATAGGTAAGAAGAGGAGGAGAATAGCCCGGAGCGTTATTGTTGGTGCTTCTGCTCATGGTGTAAGGTGAGATGCAATGTTGATGGTTTTGGGATTTTATGAGCTTTTATTCCTTCCTCTGCTTGAAGGTCTTTCAGGCACTAGGGAATACTTATATCTTCTCAATGTTTTCATCTTTTGCTTTTATGCTCCTCACTTTCGTATTGTAATGTCAAGTGGCGAAGTATGTGATGGTTTCTTCATTCTATAGATGCCTTTTTTCTGGTGGCTTATGTGAAAAAGCTACAACAGATTTGACGGAAAGTAAGGTAGGAATTGATTCTTACCCCATCTCACATGGGATCTTTTTCTTGTTTCTGTGATTATGTGATTGAGGTGACAATGTATTCTACGGTAGAGATTTCCCAGCATTAGCACGCATGCGTTTTCACACACGCTTAAGCAATCGTTAATGCAGACAGTCGCTCATGCGCATATGGACGATTGTGTTTGATTGGTGAAGTTCTTGATTTCTTTAGAAAATTTTAATCCTTTCTCTGGTAAAGGGTGACGATCGTCTCTGTTCAGAAATGACAGAATTTTCTATTCGTTGATATTGCAGTTCTGAAATTCTCTAATGACAAGTGAACTTTGCATTTGCCTGCTCTTAAAAGCTTATTCCTCTGAGCTTTCAGTTGGCACCTTTTGGCCCCATTAACTTTGTCAATGCATCAATGCATGTAAAAAAGCAATTTAAAATTTAATTTAGTCTAATGATATCTAATTTCCACGCTAGCGGAAGAATCATTCGTCTTTAAATTTGAAGCATATGAATTTCAATAAAAAAAGGTGCTTCTGGTCCTCATTTTCTTCTCGAATGTACCAGATGCCGGACCTGCAAATTAACCTGGAACAAGCGAGAAATAACATAAACCAGAAAGAATTAAGAAGCTCAAAACCATGTAAGAGATTGGATATGCAAAAGATACCTCGTGCTCACAAGTCTGCTTGCTGATATAAAATAACCTAAAATGTGCAGATTTTACTTGCTCATAGTTGAAGACAAACAGAAGTTCCAGAATATCGAGCCCACAGACATGAAAGCTACACGGGCTTGAAGAGGTATCACCCTGTATAGAGAGGCATTGAGGTTAAACTATCACACAAAAGTATTACTTAATTTTGACATTAAAAATTGAAATCTATGCTAAAGTATGATGCTCTTGGAAAAGATTTCACATTTAGGGGGTCATACAGAAACTAACGTTTACATACAGTTTTCAATGCTGTGTCTAACAAAATGTATAAACAGAAGCTCTGGATTACCCATATCAAAGAGGGGGGAAAAGGAGAAAAAAAGAGGATAAGAGAAAAAGGTGTACCAAAAATTCAATAAACTGACAGGTATCCAGAACCTAAATCCTGCACAAATAATAATAATCAAAACGAAAAGTTATCAGTCATTGAAATCTGAACTGGAGTATCAAGTGAACAAAAATATCAATCAGAAGAGGTTTTTACCATAAAGTAAAGTGGGAAAGGCATCTCTCCGGTACTTGTCCGGGAGCTGTGAGAGTTTCCTTTGCCATAAATTGTTCCATGCAAAAACAACAGCAATCACAGTTGGACCAAGCACAATTTGGTTTAATAAAACCTGTAAGAAATGAAAGCTATGAGGTACATTTTAAAGGTTTGCGTTGCTTTTTTTTTTGGGGGTTTCCAAGTTCCATAAGGTGATACTACCTCAATATTTATATAAAAAAAGGTCGTACCTTCAGTAGTAGGTTCCCTACCGTTTTCGCAGGTAAAGAACGATCAAGAAACTGGTACCAAGCATAGGAACCAGGGCCGTATAAAAGAAACCCATAGGAAGTCATCCGAAGTGCACGAAGCCAATCATGATCTGTGAGGAGAGCATGTTTTCCATCCTAAGGAAGAGGCTTTGGTCAAACACCAAACTCAAAGGACCACAATGTAACAAAGCATCCTCACAAGAAATAAACTATAATAAAGTGATTTGAAGTGCCTTAAGTTAAGATTGGACATGACAAGGCCAATTGACTGAGCTACAAAAGAGTCAACAGGCCTGGAGGATGGACCACCAAAATCAACTAGGAAACACGCATGAAAGCCCTAATATGTCTCCAACCTAGAACTGAATTTTCTGCAAGCAAAACAACTAGGAGAGCCAAATTTTTCAAAGAACAAAGTCTTGATCCATCATTCCACCCCCCACAACCTTAGAATCACAATCTTCTGACTAAGCATTGGCTTAGAAGACAACAACCTATAGCTGGAAGGTCTAACAACGCCATCCAAAATGATATAGGCTCCATTTATTCTAGTAATATTAATAAAAACAAGCTCCAAGAGTTTCCTAAAATTCACAGTATATACAACCAAAAAGAGCATACGCATGAGCATTTGCACCAACTTTGGGGCACTGAAGAAAAACAGCATCCGCTTGCAAATTTATATGCCGGTGCTCCCCTCAGAATTACAGAAAAAAAAACTCTCAAGTCTCAAGTACCTGGTACTTACAAAACTATGAACAACCAAACAGAAAACTGAAACTTCATTTTCCTAATACCCAAACCATATAAACCAAAAATGTCTCCTTCTTTCAGTCCAGCTAAAAAATTATTAGAAATGTCAAACTTGCATTTCCCACATTTTCTGAGCACCCAAACAGGGAAAAAGGAGAAATTCTCCACACCCACCCCAACAGTGAAACCATTCAAGTTCTTCTTTCCCACATTTTCTCAGAAACCAACCACGGAATATAATCCCAAAAGTTTTATTCACAAGGAGTATTTAACAAAAGAAACCGACCGAACACTTTTTATATTCTTACCTTAACCTTTTCCTACATTTTCTCAGCAACCAAACAAAACCCAATAAACAAAAATGCGAAAAAGTTCACCAAACCTGTTGGTTAAGAGCCTTGGCTTTTGTCCACCGCTGGCTGAGCTGAGCAATTGTGTCTCCTGTTAGAGCCAGTGAGCCAGCTGTGGCGGCTTGCTTTAAAGGGAACCAGTGACCGGCTCCTCCCGTTGCCTCCACAGAATTGGAGGACTGGGATTTGGAATCAAATCGCCTTTTTCTTTGTTGTTTCGGTTTTCTCGGTGAAGGGTTCCAACCCCAAAGCCCGCCATGGCCTCCACCGCCAAGAGCATTCATATTCTCAAAGCAAGGAAGACAGAAGCACAATTACTTTTTTATTATTTTTCTCTTGAGAATAGTTTCGATTTTGTAATGACAGCGAAATGAATGGTGTGTTGGGTTACTGACAGTGGACACGAGTAGGGTTCGGGCCGGGTTTGGGTCGAACCCGAAGATCAAAACAAATTTAAAAAATCAATTTTCTTTTACTTTTACTGCATAACATATATTTAATTTAAACAAAAAATAAAAAAGTCTCACAGTAAAACACGTTTCTAACCCCCAAATCTCAGAACGTGTTCTTCTTCCTCATGATCTCAGAGATTTTGGGGTTAGAATGTGTTTTACTGTGAGACTTTTTGGTTTTTTCAAATGTAAGTTAAATTAATATGTTCTGCAGTAAAAATAAAAGAAAATAGATTTTTAAAATTGTTTTCTTTCTAAACCATTAGATTAGATCCAAAAATGAGTGATCACAAGTCTCTTAAACCCTCGGAGTCCAAAAGAATGGGGCTGTGTTATTGATAGCAAGAAGAATCTTCTCTTATCTTTTGTTCATTTATTTAACAATACATCAATACAAAAAAATGTGGGATTTGAACCCAAGGCATCTCTGGATAAAGTTGAAACTAGAAACTAACAGGTCAAAGATCATTCGCAAATGTGTTGTATTTCTTTGTTACAATAATATTATAAATTGGAAGTCCAATGTAGTGGCGGATGCAAAATTGTGTCCATGTAGGGTAAGGGTTTAAAAAAAGTTCAACCAGCAAGGAGTAATTGAATATGTCCTTCTGAAGATATACCAGCACTGTGACTTTGGTTGTTTCTTTCAATCATTGTAAAAAGCCTCACATGGGCTAACCCGCTCTAATACCATGAAGGAAGTTGAGGTTCCACCCCAAAACTAATTAGCAATAGAGGGAGTAGCTCAACTCCTTATAACCCCTTGTTAGGTTTCTCAACTTTCCAATATGGGACTTTTTGCCTTCACAACTCCTTGGGACTATTTGGCTCCACCCGTGTTGATAATGCTTAGAGATATTTATCTTCTTTTTTGATTAAAAGATGTCTCAAATTTGAATTCCGCTTCGTCTATTGATTAAAAAAATATTGTCTATGAACCATTCATCAAGCTAATTCACATACAAATCATGAATTGCCCTTTCGATCAACATAAGAAGAACTTCATCCTCGAGTTTAAAACTGAGAATTATTGTATCCACTACGGAGATATTATTCACACCAATTTATAAATGTTATAATTAATTTAAGTCGTTAAAAATTCTAAACATTCACATGACTCATCAACCAAACTAAGTCTAAACTATGGGCAAACTAACCAAGGCATCACACTATTATCACTGCCTTAAGAATGCGAAAAACGTTTGCCCTGTGGGATTCACGTTGTACCAATAAAGAAGATTCAAATCAGTGGAGGAACCATCAAGGAACTAAAGTGGGCCCATATTTCCCCTCTCATTTTTAATTATTTTTTTCAAATGTTTATGTATATGAGTGAGATTGTTGGTAGAGGTCTTTCCACATATTTTGTTTAGTTATTTGTCTTCTCTAAATGTTCAGACTTGTAGATTAGAAATTGAAAAGAACACTTCATTGCAAATTAACACAACAAAATCATTAATTTATCTCCTACTGTTCCGATTTTATACCAAAGTCAATTTCTTTTATATGGTCTTTTTTCTGAATTTTTTTTTTATAAGGTCTTTTTTAGAAATCAGTAGTCAAAGTAGTCCCCGCATGAAACCTTTACTGGTTGTTGAAACAAAAAGAAAAAAAAAAAAAAACCTTAACTGCATTAAGAAATCATAATTTAAAAAGAAAACACTTAGAAAGCCTAATTGACCAAGAAAATGTAAAATTATTAAATTATTGTAAATAATACGAACTGCAAGAAAGTAATAAAAACATGAAAATTGTCCCAGTTAAATTAGGGGACATCGTGCGTCCGCTAGGACAAGTTGTGGGACTGCCATGTATGTGTTTAAGTCAAGCTTGAAAGATCTTTGAGAATATTTCCAAGCACCTTCTTAACTTTCTAGCAACACACAATAGAGATGTCTGCAATTCACCTCAGATTCCTTCCTTTAGTCGAAATGCTTCAAATAATTTAGGGCCCAAGCCCTTTAATTCAAATTTTTTATTTCCGACCTGTTTTAAGTAGTTGATTGATGAAGTAATGTCTGAGTTGCAGAGGGGGGTAGCTGCGGACAAGAAAATTTTATTAAGAATTACAGTACATAAAACACAGGCAGTATATGTTGTGGACTAGAAGTCCACCACAGGCACCAATACATTCACGACGTTTTTCAAAATTTGTGTAGATAAACTAGAATGAGAGAAGTCCGCCACAGGCACCAATACCAAAATAAGTCTAAACTATGGGCAAACTAACCAAAGCATCACGATATTTTTATTTTTATTTTTATTTTTTTGGTTACAAGGAGGGCTGAAGCTTAAGAAGAAACTAGAAAGAAAACTACACTGGGACATGCCTAGAAAGCATCACGATATTATTACTCTCTATGAATGTGAAAAACGTTTACCCTGCGGGATTCACGTGGTACCAATAAAAAGGATTCTACTCAGTGACGGAGCCAAAGGACTAAAGTGGACCCATATGCCCCCTCTCATATTTTTAATTTGGATTAATGTCATTTTAGTCTCTAGAGGTTTAGAGTCAGTATCGAAATGGGCCCCGATCTTTTAATTTCACACCCGACATTTCAAAATATGACCAATTTACATCGGCCGTTACATTGACCGTCAGATCAGAAGTTAAATGCTGACGTGGCAGTCGTGGGACCCACCATAAAACCTATTTCTCTCTCTTCCCTGCATCTCTCTCTTTCATCTTCCCAACGACACAACGCTGCCATCTGGCCACCTCCGACTGCGGGACTGGTCGAAAAATGACCGGCTACTTCCGGCGACCATGTCTGGGCCAAGGCCCGACCTCCCCAGTTCCTCACGACACTGAAGTGAGCTCTGGAAGGGAGAATGAGGGTTTCGCCTTCCGACGCTGATTTTGGTGGCCATGGACATCGATTAAGGTATGGTTTTTCATCCCCTCCGCGTGTTCTTATTGTTGGTATGTGTAGTTTAGATCAATTTCATGATTTGAGAGTTCAAATTAAAACCCCCAAAATGGCCGACTGTTTTGGCCGTGATTTACCCAATTTCAGTCAGTTTTTGGCCGGGGTTCGAGAACAAAACTTGCTCCCCTGGTTAGTCTGATTGTGTTGATATAGGAGGTGCTGTATTGTGTAGCCGGGAAGATGAACAATCATTGTTTGCACAGTGACTATGTCAAAGGGGGAAGAGAGAGAATAGGTTTTGTGGTGGGTCCCACGATTACCACGTCAGCATTTAACGTCTGACTGACGGTCAATGTAACTGTCGGTGTAAATTGGTCATATTTTGAAATGTCATGTATGAAATTGATGAAATTAAAACATTAGGGCCCATTTCGATACTGACCATATACCTCCAGGAACTAAAATGACATTAATCGTTTTAATTTTTTTCGAACGGTTACTTATATATATGAGTGAGATTGTTGCTGGAGGTCTTTCTACATATTTTGTTTAGTTATTTTCCTTCTCTAAATGTTCTGACTTAGAGAATAGAAATTGAAAAGAACACTTCATTGCAAATTAACACAACAAAATCATTAATTTATCTCCTACTATTCCGATTTTATATCAAAGTCAATTTCTTTTATATGGTATTTTTTCTGAATTTTTTTTTTTATAAGATCTAGCATGCCCCTTCTGACATGAATTTCTAGTTTCGCCACTAATTCTAATATGTAGAAAATATATGAAAACTCACCCCAAAAAGAGAGAAAAAATATCTAAAACATTATGAATGTGTAGTCAAATCAATCTCCACTGACACCTTTAATGATTGTTGAAATAGAAAAATGTAATTATATTGTATCCACTAATGAGATGTTTTTCACACCAAGTTATAAATTTGTTTTAACATTGAAGTCATTAATAAAAATCTAAACATTCACATGACTCACCGACCAAAATAAGTCTAAACTAAACCAACCAAGGCATCATGATATTATCACTACGTTAAGAATGCGAAAAAGGTTTGCCCTATGATAATCACGTCATACCAATTAAAAAGATTTGAATCCCTAAAAAAATAAATGTAACTCACCCGACAAAGAGAGAATATGTTACAAATCAGTAGTCAAAACAGTCTCCGCATGAAACCTTTAATGATTGTTGAAATAGAAAGATTAAAAAAAAAAGGCACTTAACTGCATTAAGAAATCATAATTGAAAAAGAAAACACTTAGAAAGCCTAACTGACCAAGAAAATGTAAAATTATTAAATTATTGTAAATAATACGAACTGCAAGAAAATAATAAAAACATGAAAATTGTCCCAGTTCAATTAGGGGACGTCGTGCGTCTGCTAGGACAAGTTGTGGGACTGCCATGTCTGTATTTAAGTCAAGCGTAAAATTATTAAATTATTGTAAATAATACAAACTGCAAGAAAGTAATAAAAACATGAAAATTGTCCCAGTTAAATTAGGGGACATCGTGCGTCCGCCAGGACAAATTGTGGGACTGTCATCTGTGTTTAAGTCAAGCTTGAAAGATCTTTGAGAATACTTCCAAGCACCTTCTGACCTTTCTAGCAACATACACAATAGAAAAATAAATAAATAAAGGCAAGAGAGACGTCTGCAATTGACCTCAGATTCCTTCCTTTACTGATAATAGACTTACAATACAAGTTATCTCTAGCTCTTACACAAATTAAAACAACATTAGAGTCCCACATCGGAAACTTATTGAAATATAGGAAGACTTATAAGGCCTTACACTGAGGTTTATAATTGCCGAGCTTAGTAGTGTGGGCTTGTAACTAAACAGGGCATTAAAGTGATTGGTTGTATATGGATCTTGAGTAAGCCCTAGACCAACAGGGCACTCCCTACTCACCATGGGTAGTTAGCAATTAACAAATGCTTGAAATAATGGATGCTAGGAGCTAAAGGCCCTATGCCCTGAGGGTGGGAAGGTCTTGGTGGCTTGCTCTCAACCCCACATCACACACAATCATCTTTTTGTAAATTCTGAAATGCTTCAAATAATTTAGGGCCCAAGCCCTTTAATTCAAAATTTTTATTTCCGACCTGTTTAAGTAGTTGATTGATGAAGTAATGTCTGAGTTGCAGAGGAGGTAAGTAGTAGTTGCTTCAATTCAAATTTTTTATTTCCGACCTGTTTATGTTTAAGTAGTAGTTGCTTCAATTAATGGATGCTTCTGAACATACTTTGCCGAAAATCCCATAAATTATCTCCAGAAAACAAATATAGTATTTGTTTTTGCCATGAGCATTATTGTTTTAATTTTTTCTTGATGTTTTAGTTTTGATCTTGTTGATGATCTTGTTGAGGAAGTAATAGTTTACCAAATGAGTTGAAAGAGAGGGGTGGGTCTTCGTGGTTGGCATGGTGGTAGGGTAGAAGGAGTGGTAGCTGGTCGTCGGGGATGGGGTAGGAGGGGGCTGGTTAGGTTTTTTTTCAATGCTTTTTAATTGATGTTTTGGTAATTGAGAGAGAGCGGATGAGAGAGAGGGAGAGCTGGAGAGAGTTTATTTTTTATTTTTTATTTTTTCATTTTTTATTTTTTTAAATAAATATTTACCATGTTTTATAAATGTATTTATTATTTTTAAATAATTTGTGGGTCTCTTTGTTGCCACGTCATTTACTACGTAATGAGTTAACATATTTTTTGATGGCTGATTGACGGTGGGTATGAAAATGGAAGGAAATTGAACTTTATGTACAAAGTTTATACGAGAAAAATTTTAGGTAGCAAAGTCAAAATTTTGGTAAACTTCCGGGTAGTAAAGTGAAATTTATCATATCTTGATTGATAACTTATTCTAAAAATATAACATAAAACATTAAAGTAAATATAATCTTGACAAAATTCTTAATTGCCTCAAACTCCTCAATCAATCTAAAAACAATGCTACAAACTTTATGTACAAAGTTTATACGAGAAAAACTTTAGGTAGCAAAGTCAAAATTTTGGTAAACTTCCGGGTAGTAAAGTGAAATTTACCATATCTTGATTGATAACTTATTCTAAAAATATAACATAAAACATTAAAGTAAATATAATCTTGACAAAATTCTTAATTGCCTCAAACTCCTCAATCAATCTAAAAACAATGCTACACTTACCAATTTCAAACAATAAGTTTTGGGTTATGTGCATGTGTATAATTAGATGACATATATTAAAGAGTGCTGCTATTTCCATCCCCCTGTCCTATTTTCCCACCCACTTTATCTTCAAAATTTTAAAGACAAATTTACCCCTTTGTAAAATGACTTCTAAGAACTTAGAGAAAAAACCCCACCTTCCCAAATTTGGTCTATTTAGTTGATACCTGTCCATTTACTTAAAATCCAGTTGCTTTCTAGATCTATCACAATAGAGGAGTCATTCTATAGTGAGGGCTTTATATATGGCTCTTAGGTGCGATCCTCTCTCTTAACCATTGGATTGAGCTAACCAATTTCATCTAATGACTAACCAATTTGATCCAATAATTAAGAGATGAGGCCTTACCTAAGGGCCATATTTCATGCCCTCACTATAGAATTCTTGCACAAGAGAGATATTAATCCCAAGTAAAGTATTCACTGTCATTCCCAAACAATAGTATGTCATCCACATACAAAACAAGAAATGTGGTAAAATTATAATAGTTTATCCTTTAGTTGACAAATCTTCGGCCCGATTAGAGTTTTTATCTCAAAAAATGCTTAGATCTGATGGGTGTGTTTTTTTGGTTGTTCACATGTAAGGCCATAAATAGGGTCCAAAATATAGAAAAACCTACAATACTTAAACCTTATGCTTAAGCCCATTTTGACTTTTCCAAGGGACCAAATATACTACATAAGCCTTAAAAAAACCTAAAAATTACAACACTACTATTAGAGTTTTTTTTTTCCTTTCTAAAAATCATAATGCAAGGGTAATAGTGATACTTTACTCATCAGTTGGTCATTTTTTTGGGTGGTTTTTTTCTTCAATTTATAGGTTTTAGTGTTTATATATATATTTTTTGATCAAATAGAAACTTCATTAGATAAAATTCAACAGTACAATCAAAGACATCAATAAGACATCTAAAATACCAATCCCAATAGGGCAACAAACTAACCTGCTAAAAGCAAAACTAACGCGGACAAAAACCGCACTAAAACTACTAGCCCACATCACCATAATTAGCCATAAACCCAAACAAAGCCCACAAACCCAACATAACCAAAACCTTAAATCAACCCATGAGCCTAAACAAACCCTACCACCACCACTTGAAGAAGCGCTGTCGCGGCCACACCCATCACCGCATCCGTAACAGACCTGGGGAAAACATGATTTCCAGCGATCTACCTGCGCAAGAAATGAGTTATATTATAAATTTATCTATTTTTTTTAAATAAAAAATCAAGTTCTTTAAATAAAGTTCAAGAATACAAACTAAGATATCGAAATGACGCTAACAGAGTCTAGCACAGTGAAAAGGACTTGCAGACTAGTGGTCTCAAGTTGAACCCCTATGGCACTGTGGTAGTGCCCCTATGGCACTGTGGTAGTGCGTGTGTGACAAACCTCCCCTCTCCCTCTAGTTTAGAATATTGCTTGTACCATCTAAAGAACCAAGTCCAAGAGGACAAGAAAACTAACACGCTAAAAACCAAAACTACAGTGGACAAAAGGTGTACGAACAATTACTAGCCCACATCACTACAATTAAGCCAAATCTCAATGATACCCCACAAAACCCAAGATAACCAAAACACTAAACCAACCCAAGAGTCGCAATCCCACCCACTAGGGCATATAGTCTTTAGGTTAACACAAAACATGTGATAAATCTGGAGAAAAATTGATTTCCAGCGATCTAAGCGCGAATAACAGCGAACAAATATATTAATCATGGCAAAAACCAATTGGGTAGCAAACTCTTCATATATGAGGTAGAACTAAATTTAGAGAAGATGAGAAGTGTTAGATAAAGGGTTTTGGGAGTGGATTTGATTGAGTACATAGCCCAATAGAAGTCATGGTGAACTTCAATATGAGCATGCCTCAGAAGAAATCACAACAAAAGGCTTCTGATCCAAAATCAAAACGCTTAATGAACTTATTCACTAACCCAAAAGAAAACAGAAGAGGAGATGAGAATTGAGGAGGGGTTGCTCTCCTACTATATGGAGGCTTTTCTTTGGGACCTTTTCAATTCATAGTCCAGTTAAGTGTCAATGAGTGTGTACTGATTGTGGGTTCGTCGTGCAACGGATCTGTCCTCCTCTCATATGTTTTCCTTACAGACACAAATCTCACGATTTCATTCATATGTGATCATGGAGAGAAGTTGGAAAGACTTGTTGCTTGATTGTGGCTTCACTTCCCCTACTTCAAGGTTCTTTTGTTTGTTGAGAGAGACAATTTCATTTCATCTGATTGCTCAGCTGCAAATCCTCTGTGGTGGCCACAGTTAAGTTAACAAGTCACGACTTTTATATTTTCAGTTACAACAAGTTCTAGCTTTTGACAATAAAACAAACCTCAGCCTCATCAACCTTCAGTCCATCAAGAGTACCAAACCTCATGGGTAAAAACACCATAAGGAGTTGTAAGTGCATCAATAATTATTTTTGCGTACTGAAGACATACTTCATTCACCAAATCAACCAAAGATGATATAAGCAAAGCCTTTAACATCACTGTACTTCCATAAACATAACAAGAAATTTAACTTCTAATACAAAAATATTTGAAGTATCATCAAACAAAACATTAGCTGGTCACTAAGTTAGAGGCCAATTAAGGTTCTGGTGTCCAACAATATAATATTAGTCAAGGGCGCTCACAGCCCTCTTTAACAAAATGGTGTTTTAGCTCATTGTTAGACTGCACCACCTCTATCAGTGTGGTGTGTGGGTGCTTGTTTCAATCTTCGCAATCTTCACAACTGTCAGTCGAATAAAAATCTGATCCCAACTCCGCAATATCTTCCTCCAGAAAAAGAGCTTTGGTCTCTCCTAGCAGCTTCAACCCTGCACACCTGTATCAGCAGTTGTGACATCAAAAAGTAAAATACTTGAACAGATACCGGTCATTTCCAAGGAATTTTAAAAAATACTTGAACAAATGTGTTCACCATTTTAAAACAGATATGCAAACAGAAAAAGAAAACAGAATAAATAGAAGTTGTCAATTGCTTTGCCGCAGTCCCTCCAAAAAGGTATGACTAATGGAATGTTTGAAAAAGTGGCTGTCAGATAAGGCTATTCCAAAATGAGAAATGCATTTAATGTTTTCCAACATTAGAAATTCAAATAAGCTCTTCATCTACCCAAAAGATAAAACTCAACCATGTACAATCGAAGACTGAATCAAAACATAGACGACAGTTCAAACTGATTGGGAACCAATTCATGAACATGTTGAGTTATTTATGGATCTTTAGATGACAATCATGCATAAATGTTGGTCCATATATAAAGCCTTGAAGCCTTCTGAGGTAGAGGCACATTTTATACAACAACTCCACACACGAGTTAACTTCCCAACAGCAAAACAAAAAAGAAGCAAACCAACCTTCTAAAAGGATGCTATCAAGAATCTTCTATATTGACATCCTAGAAAAGCGTGACTACAACAACCAATTCATATTAAGTCTTAGAAGGTAAAAGAATAATGCAAAAAGGTTAAATCTTTACCTTGAATTTATATTCAGTACCTCTACACCCTTCCCCACCAGAATATCCTTCAGTGAAATAAAGCTCGGAACATGACTAAATACCTCAAAATCTGACTTGAACCCACGAAGCTTAAGAAAAATGAATGGCCTGTGGTTTCTTGGGTGATAGTAAAAGAAGGCATTAGTATGAGAATTAAACATCAACAGACACCCATTCTGCAAGTATTTCATGGGTTTGAATGATCCATACGGCCACCTTCCAGCATCTTGGGTATCAATCGAAATATTCTTCCTCCAAAGTTTTTGCGCACCAGAATCATTCAGTGTCCAAAATTTGATTTTAAGACCATCAGTATGACACACACAAATACAATCTCCCAAAACTCCCAAGACCACATTACGACATTCCTCCCGTCCAAAAGGCGGGGATGGAACTGATTGCAACTTTTCAGTATCCAAGTCAAAAGAAATTATGGTAAAACTTGACCACTCATCGCAAAACCAATAAAGCACTCCTTTCACATAGGTGGGGAATGCTAGCTTACTAGCTAAGTAGGGAGCACTACCAACAGATTTCCATGAACCTGCTCCAAGTGTGTGTATCTCAGCCACCCTATTAGGACGAGGGGTCCCTTGCTTAAACATTCTTATCACCTTATATTCGTTAGTCCTTGGACTGAATCCGAATCCACAATCGATTGAAATCTTTTCGTTCTCAGGTTTAGAACCTTAAGGAAGGTTTATAAATTCTCCGGTTATTGGATTGCACACAACAGCAGGGTCATTGGAGAATGGCTCAGACAGGCAAAGCAAGCCGTTACACGAGTTCACCACATTGTACTTGTGATCATTTCGCCTTACCTTGATGCAAGGCTTTCTTGTAGTGCCATGTTTCCTATCAAGCATCACATTGGCATTACTGTGGTCACTGATTACTTGCTCAGCATTGCGCAATGGGATTTTACATTTGGAAAGAGTCATGTGGAAATCAGATCGCTTACGATAACGATCATATGCACCAGAGTCCTTCAAAAAGGAACCAGCGCTATCTTCAGGCTCAACAAAGTAAAGGGTTCTCGACACGCGTGCTGGACCATAGGAAAGACCTCTGCTTGTGCAAAATGCAGCTGAGCAAATTCAGGGTCCGAAATTAGACCATGCCAAGTCTTGCACACACACTTGCACACGAGAATGCTCCTTGTTGGGATCTATAGTAGAACCATGTGAATGATAGACTTTGGAAGATCTGTTATAAAAGGACCCATTTCTTGAATGTGGCCATCCTTGTTCCCTATTTGGTTGGCACAAGATGTAGACTTTCTTTTCCTCTTCATGAATCTATTGATAAAAAAACACTAAAATAATATAAACAAAGGGTAAAGCCAATTGCTTGTGGTTAAGTGCCACAGAGAAAAGAACACCAAAATCACCACATTAGCACAACATCCACGACTGACCCACCTAATGGAAAACGGATTGAAGTGGAAAAAGAATCACTTATATGCTTTTCCTATTACTGATATAAAAATCATAGTAAATCAGTGATGTAATATCCAAGTGAAGGAAAAATTAGAATTTTAGGGTAACATATGATCAAAATGAAAAGCTAAATTACAAAATTAGTAACAAAAATAGGGTTTAAAACACTAAAATGGTAAGAACTGAAAGTATTACCTGGATAAAATGGTAAGAACTACGAAACAGTAGTCCCTTGCAGAGAGATGGAAGTCTTTTTGCTTTTTTTGGGTCAAAAGGGATGGAAGTGTTTTGCCTAATGGCAGAAAGCGGAAAGGCAATCGCTAATTTGTACGTGAGGGTTCAACTTGGCGGGAAAAGATGATGCACTGACTGGTCCAATGGGCCTTTCAACTTTTGGACTAAAGCCTGTCTGGTAATGTTTTTGGAAAGTGTTTTCTGAGAATATTTTTAGAGAATGAAAATAAGAAAACAAATTTGCATTTTCAGGAAATGAAAATGCGTCTTGTAGATTAATTAGAAAACAAAAACAATGAAAACGTGTCTGGTGGTACAATTGTTTTTCAGGTGTATTTTTAATAATTTCAGTTCTGTTTTTTTAAAAAAAAAAAAATTTAAATTCTGATATTTTTAGAGGCTAAAATTATTATAAAAAATGAAAACAATTAAAGTTCAAAAACTATCTTATCTCCTTTTTTTTTTTTTTTTTTTTTTTTTTCTCATTCTCCCTCTTTCCTCCTCTTTTCTTCTTCTTTTCCTTCGCATGGCTGTTTCTTTTCTCTTTTTTTCTTCCTCATTTCTTCTTCCCTTCCTTCCCAAGGCTGTTTCTTTTTTATCATTTTCTTCCTCTTTTCTTTTTCCTTTTCTTCCTAGGCTGCACCCACTCATCCTTCCTTCCATGGCATGAATCTCATACACCCACCCATCTCTCTCTCTCTCTCTCTCTCTCCACTAATTAATGGTTGTGGTGGTTTGATGATGGTGGTTAAGCTGGGTATGTGGTGGTTCTTCTTCTTGTCTCTGTTTTTCTTTTCTTTTCTTCTTCCTCTGTATTTTTTTTTCTTAGTTTGCAGATTTGTGTTATTTTGGGTCGGAGAAGATGGGTGTTGTTCTTGTTGGTGGGTTTATCGGTTGTCAGAAGTAGAGAAGAATTTTGGCTTTTGGTCTGATAAGGAGAGAAGATTGAGTAGAAGCAGTGTGTTTTGAGCTTTTGTTTTCTGGGAGAACAAAAACATCTTTTTTCTGTTTTGTAGAAGTAAACGTGAAGTTGGTCTCATTTTATGAAAACATTTTCAATGTTTTTTGTTTTTGCCCATCGAACATGTTTTTGCTTTGTTTTTGTTTTTTGAAAATAAAAATGGGCCTCTTAAACGTAAACGAATGGGGCCTAAACATCTCCTTCAGTTCATTTCTCCACCTTCCCTCACCACTGAAAAAAAAGTACGGATACTGCTTCCCTCCTTCCCTGGAATGCATTCCTACTTCTTGCAAATAACAGTTTGACACATTGTGAAAATAATACATCAAAAACACCAACAACAAAAACTCTCTACACACATGTCAAATTGTGATTGGAAGGAAAGTAGGAGTTCCTACTTCTAGTGAAAGAGGCAAGTATTTTCCAAAAGTTACATAGTTATGGCATTTTCAATTTGGTTAATTGAAAATCCTGGTGGAAGGCGATTCAAAGCTTATCATTGACTGTGTCAACAATGTGGTTTCAGTTCCTTGGAGCATCAGTCTCCTTGTGCAAGACATTCGGGTACTGAGTTCTTAATGCGAAGAGATTTCTTTTCAGCACATCTATCGGGAAGCTAATTTTACTGCAGATGCTGTTGCTAGTTTAGGCCATAATCTTGCCCCTTCCCGGCTGTGGGATTGTGGGCTTCCTCTAAGTTGTTCGGTTCCATTTTATTTTGACTTGGTAGGGTCTGCGTGCCCGCGTGGTTTCCGGTTGTAGTTTTTTTTCATTTCCCTTATAAAAAAAAAAAAAATTGGTTAATTGCAATTTAGTATCCAAATTTTTGCTTGTTTTCAACCCGCTACTGCAAGTGTTCTTTTTTATGTTCTTAAACTTGGGCTTCATTGATTTCTAATCCAAAAATATTTAAAGTAACCTTCGATGAAGAAAGGTCTCTCCTTATGAGAGTGTACATTTGGGAATGTAAATTTGATTTACAAACGGATAAAAGGGTGAATTCAGTTGGTTTGGGTGATTTTGGTGTGCCAACAGAAACTATGATATTTACTTTTGCTTATTAGTAATTGCTGCTCTATGACAGAATCGAATTGAGTTTTGCAGTCATAGTTCTGTGTTCAGGGCAGACATTTAGTTAAATCTTTCACTCACCAAATTAACCAAAGCAATGATGATAAGTAAAGACTGTAATTAGCAATGTACTTCCACAAACATGACAAGTAGTTTAACCTCTAATCCAAAACTATTTAAAGTAACATCAACAAAACACTTCACGGCCACTAAGTGAGAAGCGAATTAAGGTTCCGGTGTCCAACTATAAAACTATTAATTAGGGTAAAGAAATGGTCTTTAGCTCAGTCTTAGACTGCATCCCATCCATCATTATGTGCTTGTTTCATTCTTCCCAACTATCAGAAGCGTACCGAACTGGCATTTTCTTCCACCAGAGATAGGGCTTCGGTCTCTCCGGGTAGCTTCAGCACTGCACACCTGCATCAACAACAGTTGTGACATTAAAAACAAAACATCTAGCAAGTGAAACCAACTGAGAAAAATAAATTCAAATATGCTGTTCATCTACTCAAAAGATAAAAACTCAACCATGTACAATCAAAGACTGAATCAAAACATAGACGACAGTTCAAATATCCTTACCTTGAATTTATATTCAGTATTTCTACATCCTTCCCCACCAGAATATCCTTGAGCGAAATAAAGCTCGGAACATGACTAATTGCCTCAGAAGATGAATACTTCTTCATCTCTCGAAGCTTAAGATAAATGAATGGACTGTGGTTTCCTGGGTGATAGTAAAAGAAGGCATTGACACGAGAATTAAACATCAACAGACCATCATTCTTAAAGTATTTCATGGGTATGTATACGCCACCTGGCCACCTTCCAGAAAAACCAGTACGAATCGATATCTTCTTCATCCAAAGTTTTTGTGGACCGGAATCATTCATTACCCACACATTGATTTCAAAACAATCAGTTTTACACAGACAAAGTCTACCTCCCAAATCTCCCATGCTCACATCACAACCACCCTCCTGAAAAGGCAGTGATGGAACCGATTGGAACTCTTCAGTATCCAAGTCAAATGAAATCACACTAACACATCTCCAGTCATAGCAAAACCAATAAAGCATTCCTTTCACCCAAGTGGGGAATGATAGCTGAGAGTCTGAGCAGGGAGCAGTCTCAACAGATTTCCATGAACCCGTTCCCAGGGTGTGTATCTCAACCACCTTATAGGGATCAGGTGTCTGTTCCTTAAGAATTCTCACCACCTTATATTCGTTAGTCCTCGGACTGAAACCTAATCCACTACCGATTAATGTCATTGCCTTCTCATGTTTAGGACCATGGGGAAGGTTTATAAATTCGCCAGTTATTGGATTGCACACAACAGCAGGGTAATTCACGACGAAAAAATCAGACAGGCAAAGCAAACCGTTACAAGAATTCACCAAGTTGTATTTGTTGTGATCATATGGCAACATGTAAGCGATAGCGTCACCAAAATCCACCTCGTTGTTGTTGTCATCAATTTGCGTTATCTTCATGTGAACCTCTCTTTCAGTTTCATGACTAGGCATCACTTACCATTCCTATGGTAATCGAGTAACTCCTCAGCATGACGCAATGGGAATTTATATTTGGAAAGATTCATGTGGACACGAGACCGGTTACAATCATGGTCCTTCAAATCAAAACCAGAGCTATCTTCAGGCTCAACCAAGAAAAGGTTTCTTGACACGCTTCTTCGATCCGCGGGCCTGACCATAGGATAGGCCTCTGCTTGTGCGAAATGTAGCTTAGCAAATGCAGGGTCCGAAATTAGAGAATGCCAAGTCTTGCAGACGCTTTTGCACATGATAATGCTCTTTGTTGGCAGCTTTATTATAACATCTTGAAGGACAGACTTCGGAACATCTGTTATACAAGGACCCATTTCTGTGATTCGTATTTGGGTGGCTGAAGCTGTGGCTTCAGCCCAAGAATTCTCCAATCTCTGCAAAATAAACTCAACAACTCAAATCTCCAATCTCTGCAAAATAAGCTCAATAACTCAAATCTCCAATCTCTATTACATAGGAGCGGGGGGTTGTATTTATAACAAGTGAAAAGAAAATTAAACTTATTCTAGGAAAGAAACCCTAATCCAAATAGAAAAGGTATTCAAATAAGAAAACCAGAAAATACAGAAAATTTAGGAAACAAGTTAGAAACGCAGGAATCATCTACTGCTCCAAATTTGCAGGATTTAAAAAAGGAATTAAGTAATTTCCTCATCACATTTTCTTTTCCTCTTCGTGAATAGAAATAAAAAATAAAATAAATAAAGGGTCAGAATCCAAAATCACTACATTGGCACAGAACCCAGAACTGACCGACCTAATTATAAACGGATTGAAGTGACCTAATTACATGTTTTTCCTATTACTACCAAGTTTCAGCGTAAATCAGTGATATAATATACGAGCATGGTAGAGAGAGAGAGAGAGAGAGAGAGAGAGAGTCTGGCACCTAATGTACGCGAGGGAGAGAGAGAGATCAAGTCTGGCACCTAGGGTTCAACTTGGGCGGAAAAGAGGGCTCTGCTTGCTTGGCATGGGTCATGAAACGGTAAGTATGGGTGAGAGAAGGGGTTTTTTTATACACGGAGTCGCTTTGGTTATTTTTGAAGGTACCCAACGCCCCCCTTTGTTCTTAATTTCCTTCCCACCATATCCTAAAAACAAAATGTACCAAAAAAAAAGAGGCCAATTTTCTTTCTTCGTTTTTTCCCTGAAGATTGGGAAAATATATTTTTTGGGTTTCCTATCAGAATAATACTAGTCTTACCACATTTTTTATACCACATGATGTGGCAGCTGATGTGTACATACCACATCATGTAAAATATTAGTTTATGTTTTTCTAATTTTATTTATTAAAATACACTTCATTTATTTAATTGATGTGGCATATGATATGGACATGCCACATCATGTGGTATAGAAATATGAGATAATAATATGGTAAGTGTAGCATTACTCTTCCTATCAACGCTAGACATAATAAAGATGGATTGATTCTGTTATCGCCCATTTCATTAGGAAAGGTACTAAAAAAAAGTATTCATGGAAAAAAAGGAAACAAAACTTTCCCATTGTGCCAAGGAATGATTTTAAATTTCTACAGTTGACAATTCCCTTAACAAACAGGTGTCTATGTGTGTGTGTATATATATATATATATATATAGGAGGACCAAAACCTTACAACATACAAAATACAACAAATTGACAAAGATAATGAGAGAAGCAATGCCTAGGATGATGATGCTTTCACTTGTTCTTCTCCTGATTTTTCATGTTCCTGCTTCATGGGCAGCCTCAGTTTCTGTCTATGACAAATTTCTTAAATGCCTAAACACTAACACAAACCCATCATCAACCCAATTGTCCAACATAATCTATGCCGAAAACAACCCTTCATACTCATTTGTTCTAAGAGCCTACATCAGAAACTCAAGGTTCAACACCACTTCAACCCCAAAAACAGTCCTAATCGTCACACCCTCAGCTTCATCTCATGTTCAAGCCTCTGTTGTCTGTGCCAAACAACTTGGCATATAGCTAAGAATCCGAAGTGGCGGCACGATTATGAGGGCCTTTCTTACTGTTGCGTGCGCAAATCTCACGGCCTGGTGCTCCGGACCAAGGGGATGTGCGTGAACACGTGACGTCCTTCTTTTGGATGCGGTGCGGTTGTGCGCGGGCGTGCCAGTACGGTCTACCATGCGTTGAGATGGTGATGAGGTTCGGGTAGAAGATGTCCAAGTGATGCGCCTGTTTGGAGTTGGACTTCTAATCAAACGATTGTGGTCGAGAGAGGAACTTATCTCGGCCGTCAGGTTCACGGCCTGAGCTACAAGGTCGTTTAGTGGTGGTGTTGGTGGTGGGTTTTTGGGCGGTGCTCCGGCGCGTTGCTCAGAGAACACGGTCGTATGATATATGGAATGAATGAGACGATAACAGAGATGGTGCTCCGACGCCTTGAAAAATCAAGGGTCGTATGATATATTGATGAATGAATTTTCCTTACAATCTACCACTAATCCTAGGAAAGCAATTAAAGGTATTGAAAGTGCGTTACAGGAAAAGATAAATTGCTCCGTGGGAGGCTTTTGGTTTGGTGTTGGACCCTTTGAACGTGGTCTTGAGCTTAGTATTTATAGGGGGAGTCCTGGAGGGCCAATCGAAGCTGAAAAGATCTGCCTGGTGGCTGAAAAGATCTGCATGGTGGAGTCTGATCGGGGCAAGTAGGTAGTCAAATCGGCATTTGGGATCGTGAAGCATGGTGGTGTGACCCCCATAAATCTCGGCAAATCTCGGCCACCGCCCTGATCGTGGTTTCTGCACCCTTGGCCATGGAACGCATTTAATGCCCTGGTCTAGTGGTTGGTGATCTGACATCAAGTTGTGAGAATACTTTGTGAGAATGTTTGCGCTTAACCACTCTGATTCCTGTTACCAAATCCTAACTTCATTCACTTCCCTCGTGCATTAAATGCTTCTTGTGACCAGTGGGTTTACTGTGATCGTCAGAGGCACTACACCATCAAATGGGGCATGGGACCCTGAGGCCACATGGCGATTTGACCATTGTATCTTCGGCCGTGTCTCTTACGGCCTTCGGCCTCGGCCCATAGTACCGCGGTCGCGAGGCCGAGAGGATTCTGCCTTCGCTCCCTTTTGTTTCTTAGGAAGGCAAAATGCCCAACGAAACGCGGCCGTTTTTAGTCCATGAGTAGGTGCCACGGCCGAGAGGAAGTTCCTTCAGTCAGCTTATAGTCGTGATTTATTAGGCACAAACACTTACTGGTCTGTTTAGACCTTTATTGTCCTTGACATGTTCAACCTCAGGACTGTGACTAGACATTGAGGACAGCTCGGTATGGGTTCAAGCTAGAGCCACACTTGGAGAATTGTACTATATGATTTCGGAGAAGAGCAAAGTTCATGGATTTCCTGCTGGTGTTTGTCCCACAGTTGGTATTGGTGGGCACATAAGTGGTGGTGGCTGCTAAAATATGAAAACTATGAGAGAATATTTGTTTATGGGAATTTTTTGTGTATTCTTCTCCTTGTATGAGGTCATATTTATAATACAACAAAACCTGAATGGGCAAGTAAATAATAAATTCCTAAATCTATTTACAGTAGGAAATCATGAATTAAAGTAAATCAATTACAATTATAATAGGAATCCTTGGTGTGTAAGGAAAGTAAGTCAATATCCACAAGTCATACCAACACTCCCCCTCAAGTTGGTGCACAGATGTCGCAAATGCCCAACTGATCCAGTGAATTGTGGAATGCTTTATTGGAAATCGCCTTTGTCAAAATATCCGCCAATTGATCCTCGGATTTCACAAAAGGAAACTGAAACACTTTAGCCTCAAGCTTCTGTTTGATGAAGTGTCGATCCACCTCAACATGTTTAGTACGATCATGTTGAATCGGATTCTGTGCAATGGCTATAGTAGCCTTGTTGTCACAAAAGAGATTCATTGTGGATGTAGGTTTATACCCAAGTTCAATAAGCAACTTTCTTAACCAAAGAAGTTCACAAATCCCTTTAGTCATGCCTCTGAACTCGGCTTTTGCACTGGATAAAGCTAGTACATTCTGTTTCTTGCTCCTCCATGTCACCAAATTACCTCCCACGAATGTGAAGTAACCCGATGTGGATTTTCTATTTGTTACATTACCTGCCCAATTTGCATCTGAATAACCATCAATATTTAGATGACCATGCTTTGAGAACATAAGTCCTTTTCCAGGTGCAGACTTCAAATATCTAAATATCCGAAGAACTGCATTCATGTGGTCTTCACTTGGAGAGTGCATAAATTGACTAACAACGCTCATTGCATAAGCAATGTCTGGTCGAGTATGTGACAAATAGATCAATCTTCCTACTAACCTTTGGTATATTTCTTTGTTAGTTGGAACTTGATCCGGATATTCTCCAAGATGATGATTCTAAATAATAGGAGTGTCTGCAAGTTTGCAATCTAGCATTCCTGTGTCTGTCAACAAGTCCAAGACATATTTCCTTTAAGAGAGAAATATGCCTTGCTGTGATTGAGCCACCTCAATTCCCAAGAAGTACTTGAGTCCACCTAGATCCTTCATCTCAAACTCAGTAGCCAAATAGTTTTGTAGCTATGATATTTCCTGTTTATCATTCCCAGTAATAATCATATCATCAACATAGATTATTAATGTTGTTACCTTCCCTTTTCGATGTTTCAAGAACAGAGTATGATCTGAGTTGCACTGTTTGAAACCATTGTTCTTCATTGCCATGGTGAACTATCCAAACCATGCACGTGGTGACTATTTCAAACCATACAATGCTTTTCGTAACTTGCAAACTGTTCAGTCTGAGTAGTATTATATCCAGGAGGAATGTCCATGTACACCTCCTTCGTGAGTTCGCCATGTAGAAAAACATTCTTTACATCAAACTGGTGTAATGGCCAATCCAAATTAGCTGCAAGGGACAATAAGACTCTGACGGTGTTTAACTTTGCAACTGGAGCAAAGGTTTCTTCATAGTCCATATTGTTGGTAATTTTTAACAACAATATTAAAACCTTGCAAGTGCACAAATCAAATGATAGTATAGTAAGCAAGCAAGGGTCATTCCCACAGAGATTGTAATCTAGAGAGATGTTTATCAATGTCACGCAACGAAAATTAAAACACAAGGACTTCCACACACACGCCAACACCAAGGGGGGTTTTGATTTGATTTTGTGAATAAAAAAAAACAAGGAAAAGAAAACAAAACAGAATTTAAATTAGAGTCTAAGCGAAATTGATTTAAAATCAGTCAAGAACAATAGCTAGGACTTACTATCCACCTCCAAACAATCAATCAATCCATAAACAACAATAGATAATCAATTTCTAGCAAGCATATGATGACGACATTCACAACAAGATCATGGCATTTGACTCGCGTTGTATGATTCTCTCTTAAGTGCATGTAAAGTGTATGACATTTACATCAATACATGTATTCTTAATTGAAATCTAGTATGGCATTTACTCAAATTAACAATCAAGAATCCATTAAGATCAAAGAGAATATGAGTGTCACAAAAACCCTAAAATATGGCATTTGTTATTAGGAATTCAAGAATCGATTTCTCATAACTAGTTCTTAACCCAATTATTCGTTGCAAACAAGAACACATTCAATATGGCAATTGACCTATGTTCTACAACAATTTAATTCTAATACATGCTTCAAAGTTAGCTACTCAAAGAAACAAAATATCAGAATTCACATAACATAGAGAAACCGAAATCATCACGCATGTAGAAACTGAAAATCCATTCAAACTTGTTTATAAAATTGAAATCATGTTTAGGGCTTCAAGATTAAACCCTAACTAACAAGAAATTAGTTACTCATGTTCTTGGATGAACTCAAAAATAAATACATAAGAACTGAAACTTAAAAGAAGAAAGGAAAAGAAAGAACTCGTTGGCAGCTTTCTCCTCTTGCGTGGTTGATCTCCTTAGGACATGAATGACTTGTATCCAGGGCCTTGGCTGGCCTTTTATATCACTTATATCAGAGTTCTAAACCCTAAAATTGACTGACAAGTTGTCCAAGAAGTCTTGGTAAACAAGGAATCCAAATAGGAAAGTAAAAATCACAATTCCTAAGTACTCCACAGGGAAATACAGCTCAGCCCAATTGTCACACGATTTGGGGATCTTCGGCCTTGTAGAAAAATCATTAAAAATATATTTTAGAAATATAAATGTCTTATCTTTCCAACAATATATAGCACGTAACTTGGAAAATTCGGGAAGGCTTCCGTTTCTTCACATTCACGTAACATGTATGAAACTGTCCTGTCTGCACATGGGCTAACTTTACTTGTAATACTGTACCAATTGGCTTGGTAGAAAATTCTATAAAAATCATAGATTGAACTTCAAGATGTTAGCTTTCATCTCCGATTGGCCTTGCGCTAAAATTCCTCCGAAAAGTTGATTTTTCCTTAAAAACCTTCTAAGAGCGCAGAAAAGCTGAAAATCGGAAAAGTAAAGTAATAAGCCCTTTTTAAATCTAATTCTCCTACAAAACCTAAGTAAAAAGAGTACATAAATGAGTATATTTATGGACTTGTCACATACCATAGGTTTGTGTGTACCCTTTTGCCACAAGTCTTGCCTTGTATCGCTCGATAGATCCATCTGCATTGTGTTTTATAGTAAACACCCATCTACATCCTATAGTCCTTTTTCCTTGTGGTATAGTCTCCAATGTCCAAGTACGATTTTTCTCAAGAGCTTTCATCTCCTCTTTTATAGTTTGGACCCACTTAGGATCTTTCAATGCTTCAGAGACCTTGGTTGGAATATGAATAGCAAACAACTGATGCACAAAAGCCTTGAGTGGTTCAGATAGCTTCTCAGTGGATACATGATTTCCAATTGGATACTTGGATGTCTTGTCAATATCAGGTGAATAACGGTTTGGTGGCTTCCCACGATTTTCCCTGAAAGGTAATTGATATCCAATATCCTCTAAATGCACAAGTCTAGTAGGAGTAGTTACCTCAAGGATATTATCAGGAGATTGGTCTGTTGGTACTGTTGAGTTAGAGAGGGGCTCTTCATCTTGTTGTTCTGTATTGTCTGTAGGTGTGAGACTCGGATCATAAATATCTTCGCATGGATCAGGTGGGTCAGGCAATTGATCGCTATGAATGGGCGATTGATCGCTTGTCGGCAGAGAGTATCTCGTGCTTCAGACTCGGGAAGATCGATCAATTTTGTACTGTCGGCAGAGAGATATTAGTTAGTTCTTAGCAGATTTGCAACCCCTCAATTTTGTACTGTGGTAATTGGTAGAAAGAATTTTTGTTCGAGCTTTTTGTATTTGGAAATTTAATTTATTTTTTCACATGCATCTTCATCTTCTCCAAGATACAAATCAATAGATACTTGAGAAACAAGAAAGTGAATATCTGTACCAATCACCTAGAGAAAAGATAAGAGAGTATAATTCACAGGGAAAGTTTCGACGTCCAACAAGCTCACTTTGCCTCCGACCAAGACTTCTTCACCTTGAACCATCAGCACCAATACAATGACAATCCGTATTACAAAAAATGACCTTCAGTGACTCCACCCCACTCTCTCTTACAAAGAATTTTTCCCTATTTCTTCTATTTTCCACAAAACAATTTGAAAGGAACAAAAGTATATAAACCCAGGGAGACCATGATTGTAGATTCCAGTGAAGCTATCTGCATGTATTTTGTGATATTTTTAAACCATTGGTAGCATTTGTAGGTCACATTACAATGACAAGGATTTGTCCTTTTTTTCTGGTGAAATCCTATCATGGACCAACAATGCCAAAGGCCCAAGGAACAACAAGTGGTGCAGATGGATGGGCGTTTCTGTATGATTCAGGATACTTGTCCTTAAAATTGAGTTTCAGCGCCTGCATTTTGATAATTGAAAGCAAGAAATATTAGACTGGATTGGATCCACATAATTGAGACTCATGTGGACGAAACTTAGATTAAAGGAAAAAGTAATGAATGTGTCAATCATAGTAAAGAGGTTTAATTCTTACGTATTTCAGCCAACACTATCCAAGTCTATGCCCATAGATATCTGGAGAATGGCAACAGGTTTCAAACGGGCAGTATACCCATATATTACATCTCTTTTCATTAGGCTTGGCACGTTATCAAGCTAAATGCTAACCGGTGAAAAGCTAAAGCTAAGGCTAGTATCTTAATTTAGAGATTCATCATAATCTGTATGAACTTCCACATGACATTCAGATGGAGAAATTATAGAATAGTACGGATGTACCACGTCAGCGTATAATATTTTCATTCAAATTTTAACACGTGTCCATTTTTGAAAAGAAATTAATTAATTTATTACAACTGGACTTACTCTCCCTTGCTCTTCCTGTCAAATTCCTAGGGTGGCGTTTGTAGCACGTTTTAGAGTATGCTTCAACTCAATCCACATCGGCTGTGCCTTCCATTGATTTTTTGTTGCAAAGTGAGAGTGTACTAGACAGTGTTTGTAGCAAATTCAATGGTGCAAATGAACAAAGATGTGTTGTGTTTGGGATTTGTGGATGCTAGGTTGTGCCCAAATAACCCAAGGTGCTGCCATTGTGATCAGAGCGCATCAATTGGAGGACATCTTCTTCAATTTGATTTGGCTAATAAAAGACATGGGTTCAAAATAGGATTCTAAGGTGAATTGTGTGATGAGCATCCAATTTTGAAGAGGAAGAGCAAGGAGATGGGTGGCACAGGTTGGGGGTTATGGGTGTTTGGGTTAGGGACGAAGGGTTGTTGGAAAATTCTTTCTTTCTTTCGTTCTTTATTTTTCTAATTTTATTTTAAAAGATAAAGGTTAAGTAAGTCTAGTTGTAATAAAGTAATTAATTTCTTTTCAAAAATGGACACATGGCGAAATTTGAATGGGAGTATCATACGTTGACGTGGTACATTCGTACTATTCTATAATTTCTCAGAAGGAGAAACAGTAATAATAATAATAATAATAATAATAATAATAATAATAATAATAAAAAATCTCTCAACATGACATTTGGAGTTTTGTAAGGGAAAATAGAATGTGAATTTGGGGGGTTACTGCATCATGGACAAATAAGATTATTTTGACCAAAAAAGAAACATACACAGTTCACAAATAATGACCACACTTGCTTCCTCATGATGAACTGTGGAATTTGACATAGAGTATATGACACAAGTTTACCATATCTCGAGAATATGACATACATCATTGAATTAAAGAAGGATTGAATTGCATTGTAATCACAAACTGACTAGGTTCTCTAAATGAATTCTTTTTAGCTTAGGTAGCCATGACATACTGCTAGGTGTCACTCATGGCTTGTGGAAGCCATGTAAGAACTAATTATAATTAGTCTTTGCCAATAGGGACAATTGTATAGAGGGATACAATATACACTTGATTTAGAGTGAATCATTCATACCCACTGCCTCGCTAATTAGAACCTATAAGATCGCACAAGAAAAGGAATCAATCGGAAAATTTTGAAGAGAATGAATGATTTTTTGACTTGGTCAAAGTCAATATGAAAGTCAAAGATCAAAGGTCAAAAGTCAAATGTTGACCCGACACTTGACACGGTCAACTAAGGATGATCGGAACCAACACTCATTAGACAAGTGAGTGATTGAATTAGTCAAGTCACTAGAGTAATTAGATTGATTAGATTAATTTAGTTATTCAATTAAAAGTCATGAAACTTTAATTAAAGGTCTCATATGACTTGGAAATTCAAAAGGGATTTTACCATATGGACTTAGGCACATAAGTGACACATTATAGGATTAATATGTTGGACCAAGATAGCAAAAGACGACACACAAAACGGGGGGGGGGGGGGGGGGGGGGGGGGGGGGGGGGGGGCACTAGGGTTTGGGGGCATTTTTGTCACTCTTGTGATATTTTTGATCCTATAAGTGTAGCTATAGAATCCTATCATCCTAGGATTTTCAAGTTGGTGAAATTGGAAGAGAGAACATCAAGCTCTCTCTCCCTAACCCCTTCAATCTATCACATGAAGTAATGGTGATAGCACATCTCTTCACTTGTTGTCTACTAATTCTCTCATCCCATTCAATCCTTGGTGAAGAGTTTTGGGAAGGTGCATATTTTTATACCTATTTGGAGAGCCACAAGGTGGATAATCAATATCAAAGGGAGAGTCAACAACAAAGGGACCACTCCCTCTACTTGAACATCTTATCTTTCTCTCAAATAGGATTTAGAGAGTCTTTGGTGCACACTTTCATAGACTTATAAAGATTGGGACCAAATGAGACTTGCATGAATGCCTAGTTCATTTAATGCTTCCTCTCTTACTTTGATTTCACATTAGATATGCCTTACTAAGTGATTTGTACTCTCAAAGTTTGGTTGTAGAGTTTTTAAAAATCTCTACATGACACAATTCTCACAATATTCCCTTCAAGACCCTCTCCATTAATTACCAACACACATTCTAATACTCTTTCCTTACCCTTCCTTTCACCTTTCACCTTTTACCTTTCACCTTTCAGTTTTACAAAAATTCCAAAAGCCAAATGTGTAAAATGAAAGCTATGGATGTGAGCCAAAATGGAGAAAGAAGAGGCAATTTGACTTGCTAAGCAAATACGTTGCAAAAGTATATGAATAACTTAAATATTCCATAACAAAAAAAAAAATACTTAAATATAAGAAATTTGTTCACGGTAATAACAAGTGCTAAAGTAAAGGAATAAAATAAAGGTGGCTTTTCTTTGGGCTTTCGGCCAGCCTTGTATTAATTTTGTTGGGCTATTGTTTTAGCTCTCTCTTGTGTTTCTTAATGAAACATGTTTCCGACAAAAATAAATAAAAATCAACAGGCCGTTTGGTTCAAGGTTTAAAAGCATGAGAATGAGTGCAATCTTTAGAATGTAATAACTGATCCATAGGAATGAACTGCTTATATAGGGGAAATTTCACAATATTTAGGTGTGTAATGACAACAAAAATAAGATAGAATAGAGGGAGACACTAAGACATCAAGTAATGATGAAAGGGATAGGTTAAGAACTAGGGGTTTAGAAAAAGGGGCTAAAGGGTGGAGAGAGTACTCTTGTAATTAAAATTGCTTCTTGCTCATCCTAGTGAATTTTATGTAGGTGATGACTATGGTCTAAAATATCGATAATATCGATGAAATATTGGGGATATTATCTTTTTTTGAGTCAATGATATTTTAGAACAAATCCATACACATATCGTATAAATATCGATAATATCGGAAAATATCGATATCAATAATTTCTCTCATTTCAGCAATATTTGGCCAAAATATTGCTATAATATCGATAATATCAAGATGATGAAGACAATGAAAATTTTGAAAAGTTATTTACACTAACACCCCCTGTGGTTTCTTGTGTTTTCATAAAACCCCATCATGTCTCAAAAATTACACGAACAACCCCTGATGTTTCAATTTGTTTTCACAAAACCCCTTTTCGTTGATTGTTTGTCCAAAAATTGATGATTTCATTGAAAAAAAATATTACGCAATTGAAAAAATTAACCTCGATGAAGTATATACAATCTTATATCAAGGGCCGACTTTGTCATTTGGATAATTTTTTTTTTTGTGTGTGTAAAATCATCAATCTTTGGATGAAAAATCAATGAAAATGAGTTTTGTAAAAACAATTTAAAACCTGAGAGGGTGTTCTTGTAATTTCTAAAATCTCAAGGAGTTTTGTGAAAGGAAAATATTAGAGGCACCAACTTTGGGCACCAACTTGGGCACCAACTCTCTAATAGAGTGCGGGACCCGTTGTGCTGGCGGGCTCCACCTCTATTAGAGAGTTGGTGCCCAAAGTTGGTGCCTCTAGCACCACCCTTTGTGAAAAGGTTGAAAACCTCAGGAGGTGTTAGTGTAAATAACTCAAATTTGAACCTTATAGGAACTCTATGTGGTACTAAGTCACTCATATATCTTACCACGCAATGTATAAAGTGTAAAATATTGTAGTAAATTATTATAAATTAATGATTATGGTATGTTTAATATTCTTCATTAATTACTACAAATTTTCTACACTCGCAGTGTTTGTCAGCTCCCTATATAATCAACTTAAATCAATTAAACCCATCATGCAATGCATTTCCTTCCAATTTTTTGTGATAAAGTAATAGATAATTGACTAAATAAACATCCTCCAAAGTTTCAAGAAAAATTTCCAAGTTTTTCTTACAATTTCCATGGTTTGTATTTAATTTTTATCGATATTGATAACATCTCGATATTTCTATCGAAATTTTCGTGTTTTTGAACTACCGACATTTTCGAAATCATTGATATTATAGACCTTGGTGATGATTGAGAATGTCGGCACATTGTTGAATATCGTTAAATTCTTGGTGTTGTGTGATTGTTTACTTTGTTCATGTTCTTTTATAAGGATTTGAAAGGTGAAACAATAGCAGAGCAAAGCTGGAATAAATAAATTCATAAGCTCCTATATTTTTAAATTTTCCAACACATTCAACCATCCTAGACCAACAAAATTCCAAAACAAACCAAATTCTATTTCAGTGTAGATGCAATGTAATGGCAAAACAATTCACTACATTAATCAATTGTAGTTACTTTTTACAATTTTGTTTTTACTAATACATATTATTTTACAGTACAAATTGTTCAATTAATGACACTGTATGTAAATAAACCCTCTGGTCTTTTAGTATTTTAACTAAGGATACATAATCCAACGGGGTCTAGTACAGTGGAAAAATGCCTTGACTTGCAGACTATAAATCTTAGATTCTAACCCCCATGACATCTTGATTGTGTATGTGAGAGAAACCCCCTCCCTTGTGATTTAGAATTTAACTTGTACTAAAACAAAAAACAAAATGAAAAAGTATACATAAACAAAGCCAAAATTGTTGTCTACATGCCTCTAATCAAATCAAAGGTTATAGTGAGATAATGCACATTATTAGCTCTCTATTAAGCCTTGCCAATCACAAATATACAGTAATGAAGTATTACAAAGTTCATAAAATACAACTCAGTTTCAGTTCTAAACAATAATCACAGTTGAGTTTCTAATCGATAAAAAAAATTGGTTAATTTCAGTTTAGTATCCTGAATTTTTTACTAAATAACATAGTAGCATGGTAATACCGGTCTTTTCAATTTGTTCACTTGTTTTGATTTAGTTCCTGTGATAGTAGGGTAAAATTCCCCATTGGCTTGAAAACCATTGGTTGTCAACAAGTCAACTTTCTTTGGTGCGCGAGCGTGCTACTGTTAGCCATCAAGACCCTACAAGGCTTATGAAAAATAGATAACTTACGCCTCAAGTTACTAACTTTAAACAAGTGATTGTGAATTTTGGTGAGGAATATCTCCGAAGTAAGTTCTTTTCTTGCCTCAGACTGGTGAAGACTTCACAATTTCTCATAGTAAAAACTAGTAGTTCTAGCCAAAATGAATATTGAAAATAAATCAAACTGTTTTAAAGAGAGACTACATATTGCACAATTTAAAACAAAAGGGAACTGCCATGTCTGAAAGAACAACAGAACATTGGGCTTCAATTTCTGCTAGGATTATTGCCTGTGATTCAGGCTGGACTGGATGTACCTGTATTGGATTCAAACGTCAGCACCTTCAACTGATGAGGTTAATCTGGAAATTGATACCAATATTGAAATTGGTAGAGCTTTAATCTATTTTGGCCATGGAGAGGCTTGTTGGATGGGCAGAACTGGGATTTCTCCAGTCTGCATTGGATTGGAAGTGGTTGGATTGACGATTTCTGGTCTGTAACTGCACTTCAGCACCTGTTCTGCTTAATTGTGGATCACCTGCAATCTGTTCTGATAATTCTTAGACATCAAGGCATCTCTATAAATTTGTTGAGGTTTTCATATTATGAAAAACCTGAATTTTGCTTGATTGGCCTATGCTGAACCAAATTTGTAACGAGAGAAATCTCGTTTCCTTTGTGAATTGCCTCCCTGGGTTGAATTGAAGTCAGAAGTCTGAGTTCTACATGTTCTGTCATAGACTGGATGTCTTTTGTAAATCAAAGAGCTTGATTGCTTCATAGTCTGAAGGCTTTTGAGATCGTATGATCTTGTTTTGAATTTGTCAGTATGCCTTGGGAGTTTTTGTTTGGATTGAATTTTTTGGCTGTCTCCAACCATGTTCACCTCCTCTCATATTTATAGAGAATCTGAATGAGAGTTTATTCCTTAATATCTGGAGGATAGATTTGTTGAAAGGATTCCTTGTTTTAGCGCAAAAAAGGGATAGTGGTTTAGTCTGACAAAAGAAAAGCCCCATCAAAAGTCAATTTTTAAGATGATCAGTTTTGATCTTCTGTCAACCAACTGTCTTATCTCTTGTCTATCTCTCATAAACCCCAGTAGATGCAAAGCCCTCATGAGCATAGGAAAGAAACTTGGCTCTCTTTTCTGGCATTAAATGGGTATGGGGAGTGGTTTCCCGATTAAACCTTCTACCAACTCCCCATCATGCCCTCTGCCCTGTTGAAATCTTGACTTTAGAGTCACGTGAGCTTTTGTAGACAGAGAGAGAGAGAGATCTTCCTGGGAATTTGCTGACTTGATTTATAGAGAATTTGAATTTCCTTAATATCTGGAAGACAGATATGTTAAAAGGATTCCTTGTTCTAACAAAAGAAAACCCCCATTAAAAGTCAGTTTTTAAGATGATCGGTTTTGATCTTCTGTCAACCAACTCTCTTATCCCTTGTCTATCTCTCATAAACCCCACTTGATGCAAAGCCCTCATGAGCATAGGAAAGAAACTTGGCCCTCTTTTCTGGCATTAAATGGGTATGGGGAGTGGTTTTCCTATTAAACCTTCTACCAACTCCCCATCTCACCCTCTGCCCTATTGAAATCTTGACTTTAGAGTCACGTGAGCTTTTGTAGAGAGAGAGATCTTCCTAATAATCTGCTGACTTGATTTCTGAAATTGTGATCAAAGGTGATGATCAAGTTTTGAGCTTTTGGAGAGATTAAAAGTTGAGCTTAGTTTTCAACCAATTTAGAAACTGATTTATCCAGATTAAATCACCATAAATGACAATTAATCTTTAATTTGTAAATTTATTCCTCGCAGATTGGTTCACAAAGGTCTGGGCCTCTAAACCCATCTATGTTGACTTCTGACTTTAACAAAATAAAGCCCAAACCCCTACTTTTGACATAGGCCAAAAATCAATTGGGCTGACACGTGAAATTTAAGCCCAAACACAATACAAACACTTATACTTTTCAAAATTGTGATATTGTAGTTTTGTCATCATAAAAGTCCAACCAAGTTAGACCCCCCAAAAAAAAAAAAAAAAAGTCCAACTAATGAATATGAAGCCAGATACACTACGGGAGGCATCAACTTATGTCTGTGTGTGCAAGTGTGTATCTAATAGAGAGATTCCTGCATATGACTGATAACAGTGCAAACAAATTATGCAGAGAACCCGTCACATTACCATTCAACCAATTCACTCTCTCAATTTTCCCATTATCTCAACACCCTTTTGGCCAATGGCCTAGAACTAGCCCCCCCTCTTCTCTAGCAGTGTTTTGGTTGAAACATGGAACAATAAACCATGCCTACAAACTACTTAAGAAAAATAACATAAGGCTAGAAGTGCAACCTAAATTGTTAAGCGCAGGGGATTTGAGAAAAAAAAAGGGAAGAAGTTACGGATACACTTATTAGTAGGCATTCCTACTTCCTGCAATCAACAGTTTGATACATTGTGAAAATAATTCATCAAAAACACACAAAAAATCTCTACATACATGTCAAATTGTGATTGGCAGGAAAGTAGGAGTTCTTACTTCCAGGGAAGGAGGCAGACATTTTCCAAAAGTTACATAGTTATGGCATTTTCAATTTGGTTAATTTCAATTTAGTATCCAAATTATTGCTTGTTTTCAATCCCTTCCTCTATTATTCCCCCGCTACTGCAAGTGTTCTTTTTATGTTCTTAAACTTGGGCTTCATTGATTTCTGATCCAAAAATATTTAAAGTAACTTCGGATGAAGAAAGGTCTCTCCTTATGAGAGCGTACATTTGGGAATGTAAATTTGATTTACAAACGGATAAAAGGGTGAATTCAGTTGGTTTGGGTGATTTTGGTGTGCCAACAAAAACTATGATATTTACTTTTGCTTATTTAGTTTTGCAGTCATAGTTCTGTGTTCAGGGCAGACATGAAGTTAAATCTTTCACTCGCCAAATTAACCAAAGCAATGATGACAAGTAAAGCCTGTAATTAGCAATGTACTTCCACAAACATGACAAGTAGTTTAACCTCTAATCCAAAACTATTTAAAGTAACATCAACAAAACATTTCACGGCCACTAAGTGAGAAGCGAATTAAGGTTCCGGTGTCCAACTATAAAACTATTAATTAGGGTAAAGAAATGGTCTTTTAGCTCAGTCTAGACTGCATCCCATCCATCATTATGTGCTTGTTTCATTCTTCCCAACTATCAGAAGCGTACCGAACTGGCATTTTCTTCCACCAGAGATAGGGCTTCGGTCTCTCCGGGTAGCTTCAGCACTGCACACCTGCATCAACAACAGTTGTGACATTAAAAACAAAACATCTAGCAAGTGAAACCAACTGAGAAAAATAAATTCAAATATGCTGTTCATCTACTCAAAAGATAAAAACTCAACCATGTACAATCAAAGACTGAATCAAAACATAGACGACAGTTCAAATATCCTTACCTTGAATTTATATTCAGTATTTCTACATCCTTCCCCACCAGAATATCCTTGAGCGAAATAAAGCTCGGAACATGACTAATTGCCTCAGAAGATGAATACTTCTTCATCTCTCGAAGCTTAAGATAAATGAATGGACTGTGGTTTCCTGGGTGATAGTAAAAGAAGGCATTGACACGAGAATTAAACATCAACAGACCATCATTCTCAAAGTATTTCATGGGTATGTATACGCCACCTGGCCACCTTCAGAAAAACCAGTACGAATCGATATCTTCTTCATCCAAAGTTTTTGTGGACCGGAATCATTCATTACCCACACATTGATTTCAAAACAATCAGTTTTACACAGACAAAGTCTACCTCCCAAATCTCCCATGCTCACATCACAACCACCCTCCTGAAAAGGCAGTGATGGAACCGATTGGAACTCTTCAGTATCCAAGTCAAATGAAATCACACTAACACATCTCCAGTCATAGCAAAACCAATAAAGCATTCCTTTCACCCAAGTGGGGAATGATAGCTGAGAGTCTGAGCAGGGAGCAGTCTCAACGGATTTCCATGAACCCGTTCCCAGGGTGTGTATCTCAACCACCTTATAGGGATCAGGTGTCTGTTCCTTAAGAATTCTCACCACCTTATATTCGTTAGTCCTCGGACTGAAACCTAATCCACTACCGATTAATGTCATTGCCTTCTCATGTTTAGGACCATGGGGAAGGTTTATAAATTCGCCAGTTATTGGATTGCACACAGCAGCAGGGTAATTCACGACGAAAAAATCAGACAGGCAAAGCAAACCGTTACAAGAATTCACCAAGTTGTATTTGTTGTGATCATATGGCAACATGTAAGCGATAGCGTCACCGAAATCCACCTCGTTGTTGTTGTCATCAATTTGCGTTACCTTCATGTGAACCTCTCTTTCAGTTTCATGACTAGGCATCACATTACCATTCCTATGGTAATCGAGTAACTCCTCAGCATGACGCAATGGGAATTTATATTTGGAAAGATTCATGTGGACACGAGACCGGTTACAATCATGGTCCTTCAAATCAAAACCAGAGCTATCTTCAGGCTCAACCAAGTAAAGGTTTCTTGACGCGCTTCTTCGATCCACGGGCCGGACCATAGGATAGGCCTCTGCTTGTGCGAAATGTAGCTTAGCAAATGCAGGGTCCGAAATTAGAGAATGCCAAGTCTTGCAGACGCTTTTGCACATGATAATGCTCTTTGTTGGCAGCTTTATTATAACATCTTGAAGGACAGACTTCGGAACATCTGTTATAGAAGGAACCATTTCTGTGATTCGTATTTGGGTGGCTGAAGCTGTGGCTTCACACCAAGAATTCTCCAATCTCTGCAAAATAAACTCAACAACTCAAATCTCCAATCTCTGCAAAATAAGCTCAATAACTCAAATCTCCAATCTCTATTACATAGGAGCGGGGGGTTGTATTTATAACAAGTGAAAAGAAAATTAAACTTATTCTAGGAAAGAAACCCTAATCCAGATAGAAAAGGTATTCAAATAAGAAAACCAGAAAATACAGAAAATTTAGGAAACAAGTTAGAAACGCAGGAATCATCTACTGCTCCAAATTTGCAGGATTTAAAAAAGGAATTAAGTAATTTCCTCATCACATTTTCTTTTCCTCTTCGTGAATAGAAATAAAAAATAAAATAAATAAAGGGTCAGAATCCAAAATCACTACATTGGCACAGAACCCAGAACTGACCGACCTAATTATAAACGGATTGAAGTGACCTAATTACATGTTTTTCCTATTACTACCAAGTTTCAGCGTAAATCAGTGATATAATATACGAGCATGGTAGAGAGAGAGAGAGAGAGAGAGAGAGAGAGAGAGAGAGAGAGAGTCTGGCACCTAATGTACGCGAGGGAGAGAGAGAGATCAAGTCTGGCACCTAGGGTTCAACTTGGGCGGAAAAGAGGGCTCTGCTTGCTTGGCATGGGTCATGAAACGGTAAGTATGGGTGAGAGAAGGGGTTTTTTTATACACGGAGTCGCTTTGGTTATTTTTGAAGGTACCCAACGCCCCCCTTTGTTCTTAATTTCCTTCCCACCATATCCTAAAAACAAAATGTACCAAAAAAAAAGAGGCCAATTTTCTTTCTTCGTTTTTTCCCTGAAGATTGGGAAAATATATTTTTTGGGTTTCCTATCAGAATAATACTAGTCTTACCACATTTTTTATACCACATGATGTGGCAGCTGATGTGTACATACCACATCATGTAAAATATTAGTTTATGTTTTTCTAATTTTATTTATTAAAATACACTTCATTTATTTAATTGATGTGGCATATGATATGGACATGCCACATCATGTGGTATAGAAATATGAGATAATAATATGGTAAGTGTAGCATTACTCTTCCTATCAACGCTAGACATAATAAAGATGGATTGATTCTGTTATCGCCCATTTCATTAGGAAAGGTACTAAAAAAAAGTGTTCATGGGAAAAAAGGAAACAAAACTTTCCCATTGTGCCAAGGAATGATTTTAAATTTCTACAGTTGACAATTCCCTTAACAAACAGGTGTCTATGTGTGTGTGTATATATATATATACAGTCCCCTTCTATTGAGGGATCCCTCAAATAATTTTATTTGAGGGACGTCTTTTAGAGTACCCTACAATTTTTTTTTCCAATGATCCAAATCATCTATTTTTTAGGTCTTCATTCATAGATCATCCTTACAAAAAATTAGACAAATCGAAACCGTTTCGGCATCCAATTGTGTCCTATAAAATCAATGAACACGGTTCTTCAAGAAAGTACTAAAACTTCAACAACTCAATTGAATAGTCAAATGATATCGGATTCAAGTGATTTTTTGTAGAGATGATCTTTGAATGAGTATATACAAAATAGACGGTTTGGATTAGTGAAATACAGTCCGAAGTGGGCCCTACAAGGGGTGTCCCTCAAATAAGCTTATTTGAGGGATCCCTCAATGGAAGCTCTCTGTGTATATATATATATATATATATACACACAAAGATACAACAAATTGACAAAGATAATGAGAGAAGCAATGCCTAGGATGATGATGCTTTCACTTGTTCTTTTCCTGGTTTTTCATGTTCCTGCTTCATGGGCAGCCTCAGCTTCTGTCTATGACAAATTTCTTCAATGCCTAAACACCAACACAAACCCATCATCAACCCAATTGTCCAACATAATCTATGCCGAAAACAACCCTTCATACTCATCTGTTCTAAGAGCCTACATCAAAAACTCAAGGTTCAACACCACTTCAACCCCAAAAACAGTCCTAATTGTCACACCCTCAGCTTCATCTCATGTTCAAGCCTCTGTTGTCTGTGCCAAACAACTTGGCATATAGCTGAGAATCTGAAGCGGCGGCACGATTATGAGGGCCTTTCTTACTGGTCTGATCAAACCTTTATTGTCCTTGACATGTTCAACCTCAGGACTATGACTGTAGACATTGAGGACAGCTTGGTATGGGTTCAGGCTAGAGCCACACTTGGAGAATTGTACTATACGATTTCAGAGAAGAGCAAAGTTCATGGCTTTCCTGCTGGTGTTTGTCCCACAGTTGGTATTGGTGGGCGCATAAGTGGTGGTGGCTGCTAAAATATGAAAACTATGAGAGAATATTTGTTTGTGGGAATTTTTTGTGTATTCTTCTCCTTGTAGGAGGTCATATTTATAATACAACAAAACCTGAATGGGCAAGTAAATAATAAATTCCTAAATCTATTTACAGTAGGAAATCAGGAATTAAAGTAAATCAATTACAATTATAATAAGAATCCTTGGTGTGTAGGAAATTAAGAATTAAAGTAAATCAATTACAATTATAATAGGAATCCTTGGTGTGTAAGGAAAGTAAGTCAATATCCACAAGTCACGCCAACACTCCTCCTCAAGTTGGTGCATAGATGTCGCCAATGCCCAACAAAAGGAAACTGAAACACTTTAGCCTCAAGCTTCTGTTTGATGAAGTGTCGATCCACCTCAACATGTTTATTACGATCATGTTGAACCAGATTCTGTGCAATGGCTATAGCAGCCTTGTTGTCACAAAAGAGATTCATTGTGGATGTAGGTTTATACCCAAGTTCAATAAGCAACTTTCTTAACCAAAGAAGTTCACAAATCCCTTTAGTCATGCATTTGAACTCGGCTTCTGTACTAGATAAAGCTACTACATTCTGTTTCTTGCTCCTCCATGTCACCAAATTACCTCCCACGAATGTGAAGTAACCCGATGTGGATTTTCTATATGTTACATTACCTGCCCAATTTGCATCTGAATAACCATCAATATTTAGATGACCATGCTTTGAGAACATAAGTCCTTTTCCAGGTGCAGACTTCAAATATCTAAGTATCTGAAGAACTGCATTCATGTGGTCTTCACTTGGAGAGTGCATAAATTGACTGACAACGCTCATTGCATAAGCAATGTCTGGTCGAGTATGTGACAATAGATCAATCTTCCTACTAACCTTTGGTATATTTCTTTGTTAGTTGAAACTTGATCCGGATATTCTCCAAGATGATGATTCTAAATAATAGGAGTGTCCGCAGGTTTGCAATCTAGCATTCCTGTGTCTGTCAACAAGTCCAAGACATATTTCATTTAAGAGAGAAATATGCCTTGCTGCGATCGAGCCACCTCAATTCCCAAGAAGTACTTGAGTCCACCTAGATCCTTCATCTCAAACTCAGTAGCCAAATAGTTTTGTAGCTGTGATATTTCCTCTTTATCATTCCCAGTAATAATCATATCATCAACATAGATTATTAATGTTGTTACCTTCCCTTTTCGATGTTTCAAAAACAGAGTATGATCTGAGTTGCGCTGTTTGAAACCATTGTTCTTCATTGCCATGGTGAACTATCCAAACCATGCACGTGGTGACTGTTTCAAACCATACAATGCTTTTCATAACTTGCAAACTGTTCAGTCTGAGTAGTATTATATCAAAGAGGAATGTCCATGTACACCTCCTCCGTGAGTTCGCCATGTAGAAAAGCATTCTTTACATCAAATTGGTGTAGTGGCCAATCCAAATTAGCTGCAATGGACACTAAGACTCTGACGGTATTTAACTTTGCAACTGGAGCAAAGGTTTCTTCATAGTCCTTACTGTTGGTAATTTTTAACAACAATATTAAAACCTTGCAAGTGCACAAATCAAATGATAGTATAGTAAGCAAGCAAGGGTCATTCCCACTGATATTGTAATCTAGAGAGATGTTTATCAATGTCACGCAACGAAAATTTAAACACAAGGACTTCCACACACATGCCAACACCAAGGGGGGTTTTGATTTGATTTTCTGAATAAAAAAAAAACAAGGAAAAGAAAACAAAACAGAATTTAAATTAGAGTCTAAGCGAAATTGATTTAAAATTAGTCAAGAACAATAGCTAGGACTTACTATCCACCTCCAAACAATCAATCAATCCATAAACAACAATAGATAATCAATTTCTAGAAAGTATATGATGACGACATTCACAACAAGATCATGGCATTTGACTCGGGTTGTATGATTCTCTCTTAAGTGCATGTAAAGTGTATGGCATTTACATCAATACGTGTATTCTTAATTGAAATCTAGTATGGCATTTACTCAAATTAACAATCAAGAATCCATTAAGATCAAAGAGAATATGAGTGTCACAAAAACCCTAAAACATGGCATTTGTTATTAGGAATTCAAGAATCGATTTCTCATAACTAGTTCTTAACCCAATTATTCGTTGCAAACAAGAACACATTCAATATGGCAATTGACCTATGTTCTACAACAATTTAATTCCAATACATGCTTCAAAGTTAGCTACTCAAAGAAACAAAATATCAGAATTCACATAACATAGAGAAACCGAAATCATCACGCCTGTAGAAACTGAAAATCCATTCAAACTTGTTTATAAAATTGAAATCATATTTAGGGCTTCACACTACTACATTTTATACTTTGCGCGACGAAGAGAAATTCGTTGCGCAAAATACATATTTGTCTCACAAACTTTAGCGCGACAGAAATTTCATCACGCAGAATCCGTCGCGCAAAGATCGTAGAGAAAGACTTTGCGCGACGAAAACATATTCGTCACGCAAACTTTGAGCGACGAATTTCATTGGTCGCGCAAAGTGACTTTGCGCGATGAAAAATATTGGTCGCACAAAGGCACTTTGCGAGACGAAAAATATTGGTAGCGCAAAGTTTTGCGCGACGAAAAAATTAAAAATAAAAAAATTTCCCTCATCCCATTTTTGGTACCCGCCCAAATTTTTAGAGTTTTGTGCAACGAATACTAATGTCGTGCAAATATTTGCGCGACGAAATATTTTGGTTTTTAATTTTTTGTTTTATTGTTTCTTTAATATTAATTTAATTATATTAATTATTTCGAATTTTTACTTTTTAAATTTAATTTAATTGTATGATTTTTTTTGTTACTTTAATTTAAATTGATATTAATTTAATTATATTAATTTTTTTCAAATTTTTACTTTTTAAATTTAATTTAATTGTATGATATTTTTTAATTAATTTAATTAAATTGACATATTCAAAATAAAATTACATATGAAAAATAGTGATCAAATTATCCAATAAATATATATATATATATATACAATATTCAAAATGTACACATAAATTAACAAATTACAACCCAAACTTTAATCCCTCCCCTTTAATTGTTATACCACAAATCCAACCTAAACTCCAATCCCTCCTCTTTACTCAACCCCAAACCCCACACAAACTCAAAACTAACTCCAAAAACACATATTAATGAAAAAAAAATTAAAATTTGGAGAGAATCTACTTTTTGGCAAGATTGAGAGTAAGTGAGAATGAGAGAGAGAAGTGAGTGTGAGAGAATTAGAGAAGATAGTGATAGAGAGATGAGAGTGAGTGAGAGTGAGAGATAGTGAAAGAGAGATGAGTGAGTGAGTGAGAGTGAGAGATAATGAAGAGAGAGATGATGATAGATTAAGTGAGAGGAGTGAGTGTGAGAGAAATGGTGGGATTTGGGGAGAGGGAAAGAGAGAGGAGAGGTATGAGTAGAGAAAGACATTGAGAATGGTGGAGGAGTTATTTTCATTTTATAAACGGTATCACTTTGCGCGACGAACAATATTGTTGATGGCGCAAAGTCCAAAAAAAATAAAAAAATCCCGCGTCCCATTTTTGGTACCCGCCCAAATTTTCAAATTTTTGCGCGACGAAAAATATATTGGTCGCGCAAAGTCTAAAAAATTTTAAAAATAATAATTTTTTAATTTTATTTATTTTTTATAAGGACTTTGGCGACGAAGTTCTTAGTTTGGTCGCGCGAAGTGACTTTGCGCGAGAAACCATATTGGTCGCGAAAAGTCTTAAAAAATATTTTTTTTAAAAAATTTATTTTTTTATTTTTATAAGGACTTTGCGCGACGAATTTTTTTTTTGGTCGCTCGAAGTCACTTTGCGCGACGAAAACATATTGGTCGCGCAAAGTCTTAAATTTTTTTTAAATTTTTAATTTTTAAAATGTTTTTATTTTTATAAAGACTTGGAGAGACGAATTTTTATGTTTGGTAGTGCAAAGTCTTAAATTTTTTTTTAAAATAATAAATTTTTATTATTATTTATTTTTATAAGGATTTTGCACGACGAACAAGAATCTTCGTCGCGCAAAGTCACTTTGAGCGACGATGTGTTGTCGTCGCGCAAAATTTCGTCATGCAAAGCTACTTTGCGCGATGAAATGTTTTTCGTCGCGCAAAATTTGGTCGCGCAAGATTTTGAGCGACGATGTTCTTAGTTTTGTCGCGGAAAGTAACTTTGCGCGACAAATAGTTTTTCGTCGAGCAAAATTTGGTCGCGCAAGGGGTTTTTTTTACTAGTGTCAAGATTAAGCCCTAACTAACAAGAAATTAGTTACTCATGTTCTTGGATGAACTCAAAAATAAATACATAAGAACAGAAACTTAAAAGAAGAAAGGAAAAGAAAGAACTCGTTGGTAGCTTTCTCCTCTTGCGCGGTTGATCTCCTTAGGACGTGAATGACTTGCATCCGGGGCCTTGGCTGGCCTTTTATATCACTTATATCAGAGTTCTAAACCCTAAAATTGACTGACAAGTTGTCCAAGAAGTCTTGGTAAACAAAGAATCTAAATAGGAAAGTAAAAATCACAATTCCTAACTCCACAGGGAAATACAGCTCAGCCCAATTGTCACACGATTTGGGGATCTTCGGCCTTGTAGAAAAATCATTAAAAATATATTTTAGAAAGATAAATGTCTTATCTTTCCAACCATATATAGCACGTAACTTGGAAAATTCGGGAAGGCTTCCGTTTCTTCACATTCACGTAACATGTATGAAACTGTCCTGTTTGCACGTGGGCTAACTTTACTTGTAATACTGTACCAATTGGCTTGGTAGAAAATTCTATAAAAATCATAGATTGAACTTCAAGATGTTAGCTTTCATCTCCAATTGGCCTTGCGCTAAAATTCCTCCAAAAAAGTTGATTTTTCCTTAAAAACCTTCTAAGAGCGTAGAAAAGCTGAAAATCAGAAAAGTAAAGTAATAAGCCCTTTTTAAATCTAATTCTCCTACAAAACCTAAGTAAAAAGAGTACATAAATGAGTATATTGATTTAGACCAAAGTAAAATTAACAACAGCAAATAACTAAGTTGTGAATGAAATATGGATTAAGGGATAGCTAGAGGATTCTTCTCCACACATGGAACATATGCACACAAATTGATCTCCAGTTACTCTTTCTATAAAGTATGAATGTCAAAGCTCCAAATTAATTGTGAACTGCACTAATTAACTCTCAGATTTTCCTAAGTTCATTGAATTGGACTCAGCGCCTCAATCAAATTATTCTTATCAAGTTCCCTATATGAACAGTATGATAGAGATACATATCAAAGATCATTAAGTTCTATGAAAATCATAAGCTTTGACAAAGCATTTGTAACTATGAAAAGCATGATACTCCTGCCAGGAATTTACTTAACACAATCATGACTAGTGACTTTTACTACTTGTGAATATAAGTTCATAACGATTAGGTGAAATTCCCTCATATCCTAGCATCAAATCCCTGCATGCAAACTAAGTATGCATCCTTAATAAACATGCAAGAATAAGTCCTGAATGAAACAGAAAAGTAAATCACATTCATACTTTACGAAATCATAACTGGCGTGATCAATTCATATAAAACATATGTCCATGGCTTCGAATTCACCTCTAACTAAGAAGAAATTCAGTTACACATATTTAATAATTGAAAAGCAATATAGAATAAGAAATACATAGGATAGGATAAAGAGAAGAAAAGAACTAGATGATGGCAGCAAGGAATTCCCAAGACAGCTCCAAGCTTTGCTCCTTTTGCAACTAGCTCTCTCTCTCTCTCTCTCTCTCTCTCTCTCTCTCTCTCTCTCTCTATGAATGTGTATGAGTAATGGATGAAGTGAATTGATGGATTGTTGAATGATTTGTGTTTAGAATTGGAGTGCTATTTATAGGGAGAATGGAAGGGGAATATTTGAATTGAATATGGTTTATGCCAATAGAACTTGTAATTTAGAAACTCATTCTTTTGGCTAGTGCACTTCACCAACAAATCCCATTGTAATTAGAAACTCATTCTTTTGGCTAGTGCACTTCACCAACAAATCCCACTAGATAGTCATGCATGACATAGTCAGCTTGTGGGCCGATTTTGGGCTTGTTATTCACTCCAAAAAATTCTGGAAAAATATGGATCTTCAAGCCCTTTGTCTTATCTTTCCAAGAATATGCAGCCCAACTCAAGGAAAAATAGGAAAGACCTTCAAATGTCATTTTTGGCCCAGTAACGCAGATGCTGCCAAATTTTGACCTTGAGCTGCTAAATCATGGATAACTTCCTCTAGAAGACTCCAAATCATGAACCGTAAAATGCTACGGAAACTAGACTTCCGTATCTTTCCAATGATGTATGGCTCATTATCTGGTTCTTCTTGAGCAAGTACAGGTTAATCCGTGAATGTGACTGATCTGCAGACACTGTTTTGAGCTAACTTGTCTTCAAAATGCATGTAATGAGTCTCATCCTTATTACACTGAAACATACATAAACTTTATTAAAAGCACAAGTTTAACTCAAAAACATAACCAAATCATAAGTTAGAAGGGTACAAAAAGATATGTAATTATGCACTGATCAAATACCCCCAAACTTAGATTTTGCTAGTCCTCGAGCAAAACAAAATAAAACTACAACTTAGGAAACAGGAAATAAGCAACTAGCCTTCCAAACAATATCCTCAAAGAATCACCAACGTATATGGTTCCAAAGAAACACAACAATCACAATCTAAGTTCCACACATGATTCACGAGAAAGCAAAGCTCACAATGACACCCTTAAGTGTAGTGTGTGAATGCCAAATCAGAACAACCTCTGCCACTCAAATAAGTATATGCGCACACACTTAGAGAAAAATCAATAATTCTGAACCCCATAAGCTCATTATCCAATCTGCTCTCCACAGTAATACCATGCAACACCAAGGATCAAAAGGACTTTACAAGGGTAGTAATGAGGTTCAGGGTAGTGGTAGAATGAAAGAAGGGATATGAGATACAATATTTTTAGTACAATTAAAGCACAGGTAAGAGCATAAGAGATTTTTGAACTTTGTTACAAGCAAGGAACACATACATGAGCAGATTTTCAACATAATTTCAGCACCTTCAAATATGTTTATTTGGCCTAATTTTGTGGCTCTTTACCCTAGATCACCATGCTCTTCTCTTTTATAACACCCTAGGGCCGTGACTACATTGGTCACACTTCATTACCTCTTTTGATTAGTTACCAATACCCCCAAACTTATTTCTTTTCAACACTTGGGTAATGGCACTAATGATTCACTTTTGCTCCAAAAACCTTGCATTCTTTATAACTCTCTTTTGAAGATAACTTTAACTGCTCATAGAATAAGTGAGAATAAGAAAACAGAAGTTCATTATGGTAGGAATGGTTTACACAAAGAAAGGCTTAACATTGGCTCAAATTGGTTGACTAGGGATGAATACATGTAGAGGGATGGTTAGAAAGGCTCAAACGATTCAAACATGGCCTAAATCACTTCCTAAGCATTGTATGGCAACAAAATGTCTCAAGAGATATTCAAATAAGTTATAGAGTACAAAACCAAGATCATGAGATAAGTAGAATTGCATAACGTCTCTAAGTAACAAAAAATTGGACTAACTTGGCAAAGTGCTCAATAAGTGCAAGGGTGGCATGCAAGACAGAGTTAAATCAGAACCACACAGTCCTTAAAAAATGACTCTCAATTTCTGATAAACCATATTAGTATTAAATCCAAGTCTTATCATAGGTGTTTGGAAGGATAACAAAACAACACACAAATTCCTGCGTTTTTAGACGCTAAACACACAAAAAAAATAAAATAAAAAAATAAATTTAAAATTTGACAGTAAAACAACATAACCAAATCCTTCCCCCCAAACTTAAATGAAACATTGCCCTCAATGTTTAGAACGTAAGAACATGCAATGCCTCATAAATGCAAGGAAAGAAGAGAAGGAAAAGATATAACCAAATGTTAGAGTTTAGAAAAACTCCCCTTTGAAGCGATTAGGACGGTTCATCTTTCAATCCGACTCACTTTCCGAAGGGTCTGTAGAATACATATGACTGCTCAACACAACAGTTCTTGCCACAAACCTCCTATCTAGCAGATATACCCTCCAAGTATATAGACAACGTGCCAGCGCCACAAGCTGCATCTCTTCCAATCCACAATCCAGATCCCAATTTGGAATCATGCCTTCAATTTCCCCTATCACCCTACCTCTTTGAAACAGAAAAGGCATCTATGGTAACTTCTGAGGGATCCATGGCAAACACAACCACGAGCACCTCAATCACCTCAAACACCCGTTGCATAATGGTGTCCTCTCCCAAAGGATCTTCTGGTGGGATAGCTGGCAATGAGTTCAACAAAACTATTGGGCTAGGCACCTTCACCATACTCAATTCGGACTCCTCCTCCTTGAGCTTTCCACCGACGGCATCCTTGAGTTTCTCCATTGACGAGCCCTACAATAAGCAATAATTTGGAGAAGGCTTGGGAAGAGAAGGTTTGGTTTCAGGGGTTAGCGGGCGGCTAGATCGAATTAAAAGATGGAGAGTTAGGGTTAATGTAGTGTTTCAGAGAAAGAGAGAAGGTTTTTTTTTATTTTTTATTTTTTATTATTTAAATATTTATTTATTTATTATAAAATTATTATTATTATTATTATTTATTTATTTATTTTAAAATAAAACACACGAATATACAAGTGACTCATGGATTACCAGTTAAGAACCTCAAAAAAATACAGCCAGGGGATCCGGGAAGTTTGGATAGGTCACAATGGTCCCGCTTAAAACCCAAACTTCTTAGACACCGAAGGTGTCGCCTATAGAACTCCTAGACACTGTATTAACAGAGGTGCTTATTGGAGTTACCAGAAGTCAACTCATATGAAAAATCTTTTTTTTTTTTTTTTAGGCTTGCAAGACATTGAACAAAATTATACTAAGCAAAACAAAGCTCACACAACTTAACTCTACCACAAAACCTAACACAATTGTCAATCCCTACCCCCAAACTTAAATGGAGCATTGTCCTCAATATGAAAGTATATAAGATGAGTGAGAACATGTAAATAATAAGGGGAAAGTTTAAGACAAAGGATTAGAGAAACTCCCTCTTGATGCGATTAGGTCGACCGATACCAAGCACCTTATTCTTCAACACATGGGTTGCCTCCCAAGAAGCGCTAAGTTTTATGTCTTCAGCCAGACGATACCTCCCTTTAAGCTTCACTAGGGCCAACGGCATGGAGGGGTACATCCTCCACTACATGTTCAAAACACTCATAGTATGGCTTCAAGCGGTGTCCATTCACTTTGAATTCTTGTCCTGTCTTTAAACTTTGAATTTGGACTGCACCATAGGGAAAAACATTAGTAACAACAAAAGGACCAATCCATTTAGAACGCAACTTACCCGGAAACAAACGAAGCCGAGAGTTGAAAAGTAACACTTTCTGCCCCACAGAAAACGTTTTACTACGAATCATCTTATCATGGGCAGCCTTTGTTTTCTCCTTATAAATATGAGCATTCTCATAAGCTTCAGTCCGAATTTCCTCAAGCTCATTCAATTGCAATTTCCTATGAAGTCCAGCTGCATCAATGTTCATGTTGAAAGTCTTGACTGCCCAATGTGCACGATGCTCCAACTCAACTGGAAGATGGCATGGTTTCCCATAAATGAGCCGAAAAGGAGACATTCCAATTGGTGTTTTGTAGGCAGTACGATATGCCCACAATGCTTCATTCAAACGCAAGCTCCAATCCTTTCGAGTTGGTCCAACTGTCTTTTCCAAGATCTGCTTGATTTCCCGATTGGAAACTTCGGCTTGTCCACTTGTTTGGGGATGATAATGTGTTGAAACCTTATGTGTGACATTATACTTCTTAAGCAGTGCCTCTATGGTCCGATTACAAAAGTGAGAGCCCCCATCACTTATAAGTACTCGTGGCATTCCAAATCTTGCAAATATGTTAGTTTTAACAAAATCTGCAACCACTTTGGAATCATTAGTACAGGTGGCTTTTGCTTCCACCCATTTCGAAAGATAATCCACAGCAAGTAAGATATAATTAAAACCATGTGAGGAAGGAAAAGGGCCCATGAAATCAATACCCCAAACATCAAAAATCTCAACAGAAAAGATAGGAGTTTGTGGCATTTGATCTTTTGCACCTATATTGCCCATTCTTTGACAACGATCACAAGTCATACAAAAAGTTTTAGTATCCTTAAAGATAGTAGGCCAATAAAATCCACATTCTAAAACCTTAAGTGCTGTGCGTTGTGTACCAAAGTGACCCCCGCATGCAAAAGTGTGACAGAAGGTTAAGATTGAATTAAACTCAGAATCATGCACACATCTACGAATAATTTGATCAGGGCTATATTTCCACAAATAAGGGTCATCCCACACATAAAACCGTGCCATTTTTTTAAGTTTATTGCATTGGTGCCTAGTTATGGTGCTTGGTACTTGTTTAGACACAATATAATTCACAATATCAGCATACCATGGCTCACTTACCTCAATGGTCAGCAATTGTTCATCTGGGAATGCCTCTGGAATAGGTAGAGGGTCTTCTTCATGTACCAAACGGCTCAAGTGGTCAGCCACTACATTTTCACATCCTCTTTTGTCCCTAATTTCCATGTCAAACTCCTGAAGAAGAAGCATCCAGCGAATAAGCCTTGGTTTGGCTTCTTTCTTTGTGAGTAAATACTTCAAAGCTGCATGGTCAGAGTAAATTATTACTTTAGTACCAAGTAAATAAGAATGAAACTTATCTAAAGCAAACACAACAGCAAGAAGTTCTTTTTCAGTGGTGGAGTAATTCAATTGAGCATCATTCAAGGTTCGGGATGCATAGTAGATGACGTGTGGCTTCTTGTCATTCCGTTGCCCCAAAACAGCCCCTAAAGCATAATCTGAAGCATCACACATAAGCTCGAACGGAATGCTCCAATCTGGTGGAACAATGATAGGTGCCGAAGTTAACAATTCTTTGAGGTGATCGAACGCCTTCTCACATTCGTCATCAAACACAAACGGCACATCCTTTTGTAGAAGTCGACACATGGGTGTTGAAATCTTTGAGAAATCTTTGATAAAACGTCTATAGAATCCTGCATGTCCAAGGAAAGAACGAACCTCTCTCACCGAAGTGGGAGAGGGTAAGTGGCGTATAAGACCTATTTTTGATTTATCAACTTCAATTCCCTTTTCTGAAATTATATGTCCTAAAACTATGCCTTGTTTTACCATGAAATGACATTTTTCCCAATTTAAAACAAGGTTAGTTTCAATGCAACGTTTTAATATCAACGCGAGATTAGTTAAACAGCCATCAAAGGAGTCACCAAAAACACTAAAATCATCCATAAAAACCTCAATAATCTTCTCAACGAAATCAGAAAAGATACTTACCATGCATCTTTGAAAGGTGGCTGGCGCATTACATAAACCAAATGGCATTCGTCGATAAGCAAAAGTACCAAATGGACAAGTAAAAGTAGTCTTTTCTTGGTCATCTGGGGCTATAACAATCTGATTATATCCCGAATAGCCATCAAGAAAGCAATAAAAAGAATGACCAGCTAACCTTTCAAGCATTTGATCAATGAACGGCAAAGGGAAGTGATCTTTCCTTGTGGTGGCGTTGAGCTTCCTATAGTCAATGCAAACTCTCCAGCCTGTTTGGATACGAGTCGGGACAAGTTCATTCTCTTCGTTTTTTACCACAGTGACTCCTGATTTCTTTGGTACAACTTGAACTGGTGAAACCCAACGACTATCCAAAATTGGGTAAATGACCCCACAATCGAGAAGCTTAATGATCTCCTTTTTCACAACTTCCATCATTGGAGGGTTGAGTCGGCGTTGAGCCTCTCGAGTTGGTTTAGCCCCTTCCTCTAGAAGTATGCGATGCATGCATGTTGTAGGACTAATTCCCTTGATGTCGGCTAAAGTCCATCAAATCGCTGTTTTGTACTTTTGCAACACCCGAACTAGTTTTTCCTCCTCCGCTGCCGTGAGTGATGAGGAGACTATGACGGGCAAAGTCTCTTTATCTCCCAAGAAGACATACTTCAAATGATTCGGTAACGGTTTAAGCTCAAGAGTGGGTGCCTGAATCACTGAAGGTAACAACTTGTTAGCAGAAACGGGAATTGGAATTGGGATTGGAGGCTTACCAACATATTTTGGCAATGACTCAAGGGTAGCCACCATCTCGCAAATTTCTTCATGATTAGGTTCGGCCCCATTGGTGATGAGTTCAATTCCTTGAACAATGGTGGTTTCAAGGGCATCCCTATCCAGGGATTCGAGATATTCCTGCGCCAAAGAATCAAATGCATCAATAGAGAAACAAGAGTGATCATCAATAGGGTACCTTATAGCTTCAGAAATATTGAAATCAATGATATCGCCATTAAATTCCATTGTCAATGTCCCTTTGAATACATCGATCTTGGTTCGGGCTGTTTTCATGAAAGGTCGTCCAAGTAAGATTGGCAATGGTGTAGAGTGGGCCGAATCCTCCATCTCAAGCACATAAAAATCTGCTAGAAATATCAAGTGGTTAACCTGCACCAAAACATCTTCCAAAACTCCTTCCGGATATGCATTAGAACGATCGGCTAATTGAATTATAACTCCATCATTTTTAAGCTCCCCTAAGTTCATAGATGCATAAATAGAGTATGGCATGACATTAATGGAAGCACCTAAATCTAACATGGCATGTTCAAACTTGGTGTTACCAATAACATAAGGGATTGTGAAACTACCTGGATTTTTGCATTTAGGTGGCAGTTTTCGTTGCAAAACTGCAGAAACATTCTCACTTACCCTTACCACTTCTTTGTTCGAATTCCTCCTCCTTGTTGTACAAAGCTCTTTCAAGAATTTAGCATACTTTGGAACTTGCTTTATTGCGTCAAGAAGTGGGATATTTACTTGTACCTTCCTGAAAGTCTCTAGGATGTCTTTTTCATTCTCTTCTTTCTTAGACTGCATAAACCTGCGAGGGAAAGGCACATTTGGTGGGATAGGGTTAGAATGAGTTGAATTTGGAACAACCTTACCTGAGTTTGGTTGTGCAGGAGTTTTGGGGGACTGCAGCAATGGTTGTTCCTCCCTTGCCGTGGCTTTGTCCTCCTCCTTCTCTTTGAAGAGCAACTTTTCATTCTCTGTTGGGCTTTGTTTGGACATTTTGGGATTGGTTCCAATCTCTTTACCACTCCTCAAGATGATAGCTTTAGCCGTTTCAAAACCTCCTTTTGGGTTGACAATGGTTGAGCTAGGTAGTTTGCCTTCTTCTCTAAACTGTCCCATGAATTCCGCCATCTGCCCAATTTGCTTCTTCACTTCGCTCATCTCTTTGGCTTGATTTTGTAAACCCTGAGTCAAAGAAGTTAATACTTTAAGCATTTGATCATTATCCATTGGGGAACCTGAATTTGATTGGGCAGTTTGTGGTTGAGGTTGTGGTGGTGCGAATGGCCTTTGATAGAACCCCGGAGGTGGCTGTCTATATCCGCATTGTTGTTGAGTTTGTTGAGCCTCCCTCCACTTAAAATTTGGATGATCTCTCCAGCCTGGATTGTAGGTGTTTGAAAATGGGTCATACCTAGGTTGAGTTTGGCCTTGATAACATATGGCATTGGCACTTTCCCATCCCCCATTCGCTATTAATTGAGGACATTGATAAGTGTGGTGTCCATGCATAGAGCACACGCTACAAGTGGCTGCACTTTGCACTTTGGGTCCTTCAACAACCTGCGAAATAAGAGTAGAGAGATTAGCCATTTGAGATTGAAGTTCTGAAATAGCACTTACCTCATTAACTTGACTTGGCTGTGCATGATCTCTCCCTCCAACTCCTTCGTATTGTTGTGCATTCAAAGCTCGGTTTGCTATTAAGATCTTTGCAGCAACTGGTGTTTTGTCAACTAAAGCACCTCCTGCTGAAGCATCAAGCATTTGTCACTCCAGTGGAAGTAGCCCTTCATAGAAATATTGAATTAAAAGCTCTTCCTTCATTTGATGTTGTGGGCAGGATGCAACTAACGTTTTAAAACGCTCATAGTACACTGGAAAGGATTCTCCCGGGCCTTGTTGAATTCCACTAATTTTCTTCCTTAAAACAATGATTCTTGAAGTTGGGAAGAATTTCTCTAAGAATGCTTTCTTCATACTTTCCCAAGAAGTAACGGTTCCAGGTGCTAGTTCATAGAGCCAATCCTTAGCCTTGTCCATAAGAGAAAATGGAAAGGCTTTCATCTTCAAAATATTTCCATCCACGTTAATGGGTGTCATACTTGAACATACTACTTCAAATTCCTTCAAATGCTTGTTTGGATCTTTCATGGACAGCCCATGGTATCTGGGAATGTGATGTAGCAAACTTGACTTCAATTCAAACACATCGGTCTTGCCTGCAGCAGCCCCGGGGTATTGAATGCAAAGAGGGACTGCATTGTCCAATTCAGAGGCTGAAAGTTCCTTGATTGATCTATTGTCTATAGCCATGTCTTATTCCTCTTCCAACTCTGTTTATGCTTCAGATTCGGGTTCGGAACCAGAACTAGAGGGACTGAGTTCTGGCTGTTTCCTCTTCCTTCTCAAAGTTCGTTCGAGATCGTCGTCAAAGTCCAATATGTGCGCGTGAACACGGTGTGAACTTCGAGTCATACACTTGTACCTAAAACAAACAAACCAAAACAAAACAAAATCTGAAACACAAGAACAACGAAAACGCACGGAAGATTAGCAATTTTGCTAATCCCCGGCAATGGCGCCAAAATTTGGCGTGAGAAATAACTAACGCACAAATTAAACCCTATATGCAATCGTAGTACGAGTAAGTAGGGATCGTTCTATTCTGGGGATTAGGAGGGATGCTAATCAACACAAATTAAATTAACACAAATTAAACTCATTAAACTGGAAATTAAGTTGAGGGAACAATGATTGGGGGGAGTTGGATGATTTAGACCAAAGTAAAATTAACAATAGCAAATAACTAAGTTGTGAATGAAATATGGATTAAGAGATAGCTAGAGGATTCTTCTCCTCACATGGAACATATGCACACAAATTGATCTCCAGTTACTCTTTCTATAAAGTATGAATGTCAAAGCCCCAAATTAATTGTGAACTGCACTAATTAACTCTCAGATTTTCCTAAGTTCATTGAATTGGACTCAGCGACTCAATCAAATTATTCTTATCAAGTTCCCTATATGAACAGTATGATAGAGATACATATCAAAGATCATTAAGTTCTATGAAAATCATAAGCTTTGACAAAGCATTTGTAACTATGAAAAGCATGATACTCCTGCTAGGAATTTACTTAACACAATCATGACTAGTGACTTTTACTACTTGTGAATATAAGTTCATAACGATTAGGTGAAATTCCCTCATATCCTAGCATCAAATCCCTGCATGCAAACTAAGTATGCATCCTTAATAAACATGCAAGAATAAGTCCTGAATAAAACAGAAAAGTAAATCACATTCATACTTTACGAAATCATAACTGGAGTGATCAATTCATATAAAACATATGTCCATGGCTTTGAATTCACCTCTAACTAAGAAGAAATTCAGTTACACATATTTAATAATTGAAAAGCAATATAGAATAAGAAATACATAGGATAGGATAAAGAGAAGAAAAGAACTAGATGATGGCAGCAAGGAATTCCCAAGACAGCTCCAAGCTTTGCTCCTTTTGCAACTAGCTCTCTCTCTCTCTCTCTCTCTCTCTCTCTCTCTCTCTCTCTATGAATGTGTATGAGTAATGGATGAAGTGAATTGATGGATTGTTGAATGATTTGTGTTTAGAATTGGAGTGCTATTTATAGGGAGAATGGAAGGGGAATATTTGAATTGAATATGGTTTATGCCAATAGCACTTGTAATTTAGAAACTCATTCTTTTGGCTAGTGCACTTCACCAACAAATCCCATTGTAATTAGAAACTCATTCTTTTGGCTAGTGCACTTCACCAACAAATCCCACTAGATAGTCATGCATGACATAGTTAGCTTGTGGGCCGATTTTGGGCTTGTTATTCACTCCAAAAAATTCTGGAAAAATATGGATCTTCAAGCCCTTTGTCTTATCTTTCCAAGCATATGCAGCCCAACTCAAGGAAAAATAGGAAAGACCTTCAAATGTCATTTTTGGCCCAGTAACGCAGATGCTGCCAAATTTTGACATTGAGCTGCTAAATCATGGATAACTTCCTCTAGAAGACTCCAAATCATGAACCGTAAAATGCTACGGAAACTAGACTTCCGTATCTTTCCAATGATGGATGGCTCATTATCTGGTTCTTCTTGAGCAAGTACAGGTTAATCCGTGAATGTGATTGATCTGCAGACACTGTTTTGAGCTAACTTTCCAATGATGCATGTAATGAGTCTCATCCTTATTACACTGAAATATACATAAACTTTATTAAAAGCACAAGTTTAACTCAAAAACATAACCAAATCATAAGTTAGAAGGGTACAAAAAGATATGTAATTATGCACTGATCATATATTTATGGACTTATCACATACCATAGGTCTGTGTGTACCCTTTTGCCACAAGTCTTGCCTTGTATCGCTCGATAGATCCATCTGCATTGTGTTTTATAGTAAACACCCATCTACATCCTATAGTCCTTTTTCCTTGTGGTCTAGTCTCCAATGTCCAAGTACGATTTTTCTCAAGAGCTTTCATCTCCTCTTTTATAGCTTGGACCCACTTAGGATCTTTCAATGCTTCAGAGACCTTGGTTGGAATATGAATAGCAGACAACTGATGCACAAAAGCCTTGAGTGGTTCAGACAACTTCTCAGTGGATACATGATTTGCAATTGGATACTTGGATGTCTTGCCAATATCAGGTGAATAATGGTTTGGTGGCTGCCCACGATTTTGCCTGAAAGTTAATTGATATCCAATAGTTTTATCCTCTAAATGCACAAGTCTAGTAGTAGTCGTTACCTCAAGGATATTATCAGGAGATTGGTCTGTTGGTACTGTTGAGTTAGAGGGGGGCTCTTCATCTTGTTGTTCTGCATTGTCTGTAGGTGTGAGACTCAGATCATAAATATCTTCGCATGGATCAGGTGGGTCAAGCAATTGATCGCTATAAATGGGCGATTGATCGCTTGTCGGCAGAGAGTAATCTCGTGCTCCAGACTCGGGAAGATCGATCAATTTTCTATTGTCGGCAGAGAGATATTAGTTAGTTCTTAGCAGATTTGCAACCCCTCAATTTTGTACTGTGGTAATTGGTAGAAAGAATTTTTGTTCGAGCTTTTTGTATTTGGAAATTTAATTTATTTTTTCACATGCATCTTCATCTTCTCCAAGATACAAATCAATAGATACTTGAGAAACAAGAAAGTGAATATCTGTACCGATCCCCTAGAGAAAAGATAAGAGAGTATAATTCACAGGGAAAGTTTCGACGTCCAACGAGCTCACTTTGCCTCCGACCAAGACTTCTTCACCTTGAACCATCAGCACCAATACAATGACAATCCGTATTACAAAAAATGACCTTCAGTGACTCCACCCCACTCTCTCTTACAAAGAATTTTTCCCTATTTCTTCTATTTTCCGCAAAACAATTTGAAAGGAACAAAAGTATATAAACCCAGAGAGACCATGATTATAGATTCCAGTGAAGCTATCTGCATGTGTTTTGTGATATTTTTAAAACATTGGTAGCCTTTGTAGGTCACATTACAATGACAAGGATTTGTCCTTTTTTTCTGGTGAAATCCTATCATGGACCAACAATGCCAAAGGCCCAAGGAACAACAAGTGGTGCAGATGGATGGGCGTTTCTGTATGATTCAGGATACTTGTCCTTAAAATTGAGTTTCAGCGCCTGCATTTTGATAATTGAAAGCAAGAAATATTAGACTGGATTGGATCCACATAATTGAGACTCATCTGGATGAAACTCAGATTAAAGGAAAAAGTAATGAATGTGTCAATCATAGTAAAGAGGTTTAATTCTTACGTATTTCAGCCAGCACTGTCCAAGTCTATGCCCATAGATATCTGGAGAATGGCAACAAGTTTCAAACGGGCAGTATACCCATATATTACATCTCTTTTCATTAGGCTTGGCACGTTATCAAGCTAAATGCTAACCGGTCAAAAGCTAAAGCTAAGGCTAGTATCTTAATTTAGAGATTCATCATAATCTGTATGAACTTCCACATGACATTTAGATGGAGAAATTATAGAATAGTACGGATGTACCACGTCAGCGTACAATACTTTCAGTCAAATTTGAACACATGTCCATTTTTGAAACGAAATTAATTACTTTATTACAACTGGACTAACTCTCCTCTGCTCTTCCTCACTACTACAAAAAGGGTAAAAGACGACAAGCGAAAGACGACGGTCGGAGTAAGAGCCGTCGTGGTTTTTAAAAAGACGACGGTTATAAAAAAACCGCCGTGTAATACCACCTTAGACACCTAAAAAATCGAGATTCAAATGGCTGTTCAAAAACAACGACGTGCCTAATTCAACAACCGACGTCTATTTGAAACAAGATTTCCGAAGTGTAAAATCAAAGCCAACAAACAACGGCATAAGATATGAATCTACCGACGTAGAAAGTAAAGACGACGATTTCAAAAAAAACCCGCCGTATTTACTCAGACAATAACACGACCATGTTTTCGTATAAGACGCCGTATAATTATAAATAAATTCACGGCGTTAAAATAAAAAGTATCGCCGTATTAAATTAATGTACAACGACGTTAAATATAAATATATCGAAGTCATTATCGTATAGTTCTACGACGTTATCTTTAAATCTTACCACGTTGGATTTTTAATTTAACGACGTATTATAAACTTTAACGTCGTATTATTCACTTTATACGTCGTACATTTAATTTAAACCATCGTCTTAATAAGAATTTTTTTCTTTGATTTTCTTATCCTACGTAGATCTACTTATAATTTTTTTCTTTAACAATTTATGTCCCAAATTGAATTAATTTAAAATTTCCTCGGGAAAGAAAAATCTATTTATAATTTCCTCGGGTTAGTAATATTGCGTCATGTTAGTTTACAAATTCTAGAACATTAATTTCCCTCATTTTAATTATCCTCGGGAAAGAAAAATCTATTTATAACGCATTGTAATTGAAAACTAAAATTGAAAGTATTAAAAAAAAAACTCTATTTATAATTTAAAAATAAAATCCACGTCGATTGTATTACACTTAACGACGTTTAACAGAATAATCTACGTCGGTAATTATAAATATACCGCCATCTCACTTATACTAAAAGACGACTAGAAAAGACGACGGTAGAACAGAAACCCGTCGTTGTTTCAGTTTCTTTAATAGTTTTGTCCGTCATCTTTCTGCAGGACTTGTATAGTTCAAAGCATTGACAATGTCTTCATCATATCTCCAAGCAACTGCTGATTCGATTGCTCATGCTTTAGAGGCCATCTGAAGCCATTTCTATTCTTTATCGCATTCTTGAAACCCATCTTCTTCTTCTGAAGCTCTACGGATAAAGGAACAGGCTATCACAAATCTGGCAGATCTTCTTAGCCAAGAAAATCAAGCAGAGGATCATGCGCATCTGATCTTCAGATTTCCTTGAGAAGCAAACTTTCCTTCGACAGCGAGTGGAGGCCAGGCTTGCATCTCTTTTGATGGAAAGCAAGGAGTATTCAGAAGCACTAAGTGTCCTATCAGGCTTGTACACGGAAGTGAGAAGGCTAGTTGACAAGCTTCTTCTTGTGGACATAGATTTGATGCGAGTAAGCTCCATTTCTCTTTGAGAAAGACATCTAAATTATTGTCTTTGAGATGTGAGAGAGAGTGTCTGTGAGAGAGGAAGAACTTGGAACCCTAAATATAAACTGAAACTGAATGAAAGCGAAAAATTTATAGAATAAATTTTAAACTTAACGGCGGTCCTTACAAAAAACCGCCGTTTAATTATAAAATCAACGTCGGTATAAAAGACGTATTTTACTAAAATCCACGTTGGTATATTACTAAAAACGACATTTTAAATGGTCTACCACGTTGACATTTTAAAGGTATTTATACGTCGTTGTTTGTTATTTATACGTCGTAGTTATATCTAACCGCCGTCTTATTTTTTTGAAACGGTTCATATACATAGGCAACTTTTCGTCTACCTTACTTAGTTACACATGCACTGTTTCGAAACTTTTCGTCTTTTATCCTTGTCAGAGCACTGTCAGAGTAGTTCATCGTCTTCCTCTTGTCTTCTTCGTCGTCTCTGAACTTAAACAACAAACTCTAAGAGAAAGCTTTCATTGCACGCAAAAGGTAAGCTTTCATTTCTCACTATTTTTGGTTGAGGTTTTTACTTTTTTTCTAGGCAAAATCATTTCTCACTATTTCTCGCAAAAGGTAAACTTCTTTCCAAGTTTGATAAAATTTACAGACAATGAGGGAAAGTTTCCAACTTTGAAAGCAACTACCTCAACTAAGTAAGACGACGGTAGACCACGACGGTTCTTCGTCGTCTTGCGTCGTCTGAAAATTGATCAAAGTTGCTTTTAAAATGACAGTTTTTTTTATTAGCTTGTTTAATTGCAAGTTTGATTTCTCTGAACCATGGTTTTTTTTTTCCTAATTTGATAAAATATAAAGAAAAGAAAGTAGGGTTTGGTATCTAAGATAGACGACGGTATAGACGACGCAAATATTTATATTGACGTCGTGTGAATAGACATACCACGACGTATGTAAATATTTGCGTCGTTTATATTTAATTATCACGACGTCATGTAAATATCGCCGTAATAATATCTTATTACGTCTTATTTTATATTATTTCGTCGTTGTTCAAGTACTTTGTTTTAAACATTTATTACGTCTGAGATTATTCATTGCGTCGTTTAAAATCATATCATACGTCGTCTTTTATTAATAACCGTCGTTTGTGTTCTTATTTTTTTCCTGAAATATTTTCACATGCAGGTTTGTTTTGTCTGTAAAAATGGTTTCTCAAGACCAAAGTAAGCAATCTGGCTCCAAGAGAAATGGAGGTGAGGAGTTGGAATGGTAACTCCTCAAGAGAAGTCTTCGAAGAAGATGAAGTTTGTTTCATCTGCTGAGACAGAACCAACCAGCACGACAACAATTTCTGATGATTCAAAGTCAGGTCGAGGTATGAGCACAATGCCTCGTGTTGTGAAGAGAAAACTTCAGAAAATCAAGCCAATTGTTGAGTACAATAAAAGGGGGAAAGGAATTGGCCAAGCACATATTGAGATGCAGTCCTACATTGGTGTGTTGGCACGCTCCAGAGTACCACTTGTGGACAAGAAATGGGCTGAAATCCCCAAGGATATAAAGGAGCAGATTTGGGAAGCCGTTGACATGGCTTTTGTGGTAGGTCAAGGGGGCAAGAACTCTGTGTTATCTTCTGCTGCCAAGAAATGGAAGGATTTCAAGTCTACACTAACGAGGCATTATATCCTTCCATACATCAATGACAGGGAGAGATTAAGCCACCCCCTGAAACATATAAATTCATAGAGAAAGCACAATGGGATGCCTTTGTAGCTTCAAGGTTATCCAAAGAATTTCAGTCTGTGCATTCTCAACATGCAGGATTAGGGAGAAACTTGAGTACAATCATCGATTGTCTCGAAAAGGATATGCTGGTTTGGAGGATGAATTGGAGGAAACCATGCCTGGGGTAGAAATTGATCGATCTACCTTATGGAAGAGAGCTAGAACGGACAAACATGGTAACATCCCTGATCCAAAGGTGGCAGAGAAAGCAAAATTAATTGTAAGCCTACTCACTCTGTTTTAATTTTTATTAAACTGTGCATAATTCTTATTACGTCTTATGTTATATTACACGTCGTGTGAATGATATTACCACGTCGAAATGTTTAAAAAACCGTCGTTAAAGTCTAAATCTGGAATCACCTGTAATTATAGCATAAGACGTCGGTGATTAATTTCGCGTCGTTTAATTATATACTACGTCGAAATGTTTTAAAACAACGTCGTTAAATGTATGAAATTGAATTACTCTGTTATCTGTCATTATAGCATAAGACGTCGATGTTTATTCATTGCGTCGTTTTAAACAAATAACCACGTCGGTAGAAATACCGTCGTGATAAATTATAATAACGTCGATGTTATTGCGTCGTTTGAAATTGTATAATACGTCGTTTGTTTATAAATAACCGTCGTGTGTTTTCTTGTTTTGTTTTAGGATGAGTTGCAAAAAAAAGTCTCGGAAGGCAAAGTCAGTGTATCTGGCAGCAATGATGTGCTGACCATGGCTTTGGGTCCCGAGCATCCAGGCAGAGTGAGAGGTGTAGGTGCTGGGATTTCCCCAAAGCAATATTTCAATTTACCCAAACCACAAGGATGAGCTTTGACGACCGTTTAAAGGACAGTTTAAGAGTTCTCCTTCAAGAAGAGACTAAAAAGATGGAAGCTAAGGCAAGGGAAGAGGCTTTAAGGATGGAGGCTAGAACCAAACAATTGGTAGAGGCTGAGAGGGAGCATTTACTGAGTCAGCTTTCCCAATTCATTCCCAATTTTGATCCAAGCTTGCTTAAACCGAAAATTAGCCCTGTCAAAACCAAAGTCCCAAAAATCCAATGTCTGACAAAGCAAGCTGCTCTGGGGTGATGTGAGATCCCTACATTTGAGGATGATACTGCCAAAAATGGGGAACATCATGAAGAAAAGGTAACATATCTGTACTTTGAATTCTCTGTTTTTTTTTAAATTATAAGACGTCGTTATTATGACTAAAACGTCGTTTGAAATACATACCACGACGATTGTAAAATAAACCGTCGTTTGTATTTCAATACCACGTCGTATTTATTTTACTTGTGTTACACGCCTTTAAACGTCGTTATTTTTAAAACTTTGTTCTCTTTAGACGACGTTTTTAATAATTACCGACGTAATATATAACTCCCACGACGTTTACTATTACCGTCGTTTAATAATTTTAAGACGTCGTAATTCTTACATACCGTCTGTTTTATGTCTTACCACGACGTTTTAATTTAATTTTTTTTACTTTCTCTACTTTCTTTATTACTTAAAACAGAAAATGAAGGAAATCAAGATAAACAGAAGAATGAAGAAAAACAAGATGAACAGAAGGGTGAAGAAAAAAAAGAAGCAGAGAAGACAGAAGAAAAAAATCTGAAGAGAAGGAAGAAGAAAAAAAGAAGAAAAAAAAATGAAAATGAAAAAGACAAAAAAGAAGATGAAGAAAAGCATGACGTGGAGGTATGTTCTCATAACTTTTCCTTTTCATTTGTTTTTCAAAATTTCAGACGTCGAAATTTGTTTTAAACCGTCGTTTGTTTTCAATTTAGACGTCGGAATTTTTTCCTACGACGTAATAAGTTGTTCAACACGACGTTGTTTTTGTTACCGTCGTTTAAATTCTTTTCAGACGACGTTTTATTATTTAAACAGTCGTGTTTATTGAATTACCACGTCATTTTTTTATTTCTTTAAACAGGTGATTGAAGGTGTTGATTATTCAAATACTGAGGCGCCATCTTCTTTAAAATCCCTCTGTACTTATGTGGAAACCAAACCTAAGGAGCAGAATTAACTTTACAATTGAGAAGGAGGTGTTTGGTGAAGATCGCAGTACCTTCTTACTGCCTGAAGATATTACACAACTTGCAGCCATGGAGAAATAGGGGCTACTGTGATTGCTGTATATATGAGGTTTGTCATTATTAAATATTTCTAACATAAGACGTCGGTAGTATTTATTGCGTCGTTTTAACTCACTAACCACGTCGTTAGTATGTCCCAGCCCGTCGTTTGAGGCATGGAAGAAATAACGTCGTTTTCTATATCAGCCCGTCGTTTTAAATTATATAATACGTCGTTAGTTTATACATAACCGTCGTGTGTTTTTTGTGCTGACTTTTTTATATATCTTTGTTTTATGTTTAGGGTCTTATATGAAAAATTGAAAAAAGCAAATATGTGCAGCATGGTTGGCTTTATCGACCCTGCTGCAGTTAGTGCCAACGCTGGTACAATCTTCCAGATCACGAATCGTAGCAGGTCGACTTCAGAAGACTGACGGTGAACAGATTTTCATGATGCCTTACAATCCAGGGTTAGTCTCCTTAACAGGATTTTGTTTTTATGATTTTCAATAATTTTTTGCCGTTTGAAATATCTAACCACGTCGGTGTTTTATTTTATCGAGTCGTTTGAAATTAGTAACCACGTCGGTTTTTATTTTGCGTCGTTATAATTTATAATGTCGTCGATTTCTACTTATTTCGTCGTGTGAAATAATATAATACGTCGTTTTTATAAATAATAGTCGTGCGAAATTTTATAATACGTCATTTTATAAATAACTGTCGTTTGTTTTTGTGCAGCCGTCATTGGTCTTGCTGATTATGAGAGCAAAGAGGGAAACCGTCTACTTTGGATCCTCTGCCTGGATCGTGTGGTTGATGAGGAGGCCAAAAACATCGTCAACAGTGCTATAAAAATTTATAATTCCCACATTGGCAGGCAAGGCCGTAAAGCACCAATATGGAAAACTCTTCCAGGGACAGCAAAGCAACCCAGCAGTGTGGAATGCGGATATTATGTGATGCGCTTCATGAGGGACATCATCATGGATCCTTCCTTGGCGTTTGAGAAGACGGTAAGAAGAAATTACCTTCATATATTTTATGTCGTTTTTTGTATTATCAACGACGGTAGATTTAAAATTAGCGTCGTTGAATATATATACTACGTCGGTTATGAAAAATAGCGTCGTCTGTTATTGAATTTTTTTTTTTTAAACCCTAATATTCATTGTTATGGATTGCAGTTTGCCAAGAAAAGAGGAAGCGCCATACCCCCAAGAAGCCATTGATGAAGTCCGTAATGAATGGGCAGAGTTTGTTAGCCTTCATTTGGGAAAACTTGATTTTTTTGTATAATATACAAATTTTGTCTGTAATATATAATGTACAAATTTATATCTATAATATACATCCTTTTTCTCCCTGAAAATATGTTGAGGATATAAATTAAAAAAAAAAACAAACAAACAAACAAATTTCGTAACCGACGTGTAATAAATTCCAACGACCTAATTAAGTCAAAAACCGTCGTGTTGTTGTTTCGATTTAAACAAAGACGACGTAAAAGGATGATTAGACGACGTTTATGTTTAGTGTAATACTTTTTAACGACGGTGATTGAGTCGTGGAATACTTTTTACGTCGTATATTAAAATATCCGCCATGGTTTCAAATTTAAACGACGTCATTTTTAAAAGTAAGTCGTTTATTATTATTTACAACGTCTTGTATTTAATAACACCGACGTGGTTTTATGTTGTTATAATAATTTTTATTATTTTTTTTCCAAATATTCAATAAATTTATAATAAATCCGAAAAAATGCAACGTCAACTCCTATGAAGTCATTGATATATTTTCTTCCCCTAAATCTTGAAAAAATTCATTTTGAATAATAAATTTTAAAATGTCCAACCAAAACCAAATTGTTTTGATGTATTATAAAATCACTTATAGTTTTATGGTTTAGGGTTTAGAGTCTAGGGTTTGGAGTTTAGGTTTGTTATTTATTTGGGTTTATTTTTAAAGTATAATTTTTGGGGTTTAGGGTTTATGTTTGTTATATATTAGGAGGTAAAACCATGAACCCTTTTATAAAATTAATTTTTTAAAATATATAATTTAGTTTTAAGGGTTTAGGGTATTACTTTTTAACGACGGTGTTTGAGTCGTGGAATACGGATTTTATGTCGTATATTAAAATATCCGCCATTGTTTCTCATTTAAACGACGTCATTTTTACAAGTGAGTCGTTTATTATTATTTACAACGTCTTGTATTTAATAACACCGACGTGGTTTTATATTGTTATAATAATATTTTATTATTTTTATTTCCAAATATTCAAAATAAATTTAAAATAAATCCAAAAAATGCAACGTCAACTCCTATGAAGTCATTGATATATTTTCTTCCCCCTAAACCTTGAAAAAATTCATTTTCAATAATAAAATTTTAAAATGTCCAACTAAAACCAAATTGTTTTGATGTATCATAAAATCACTTATAGTTTTATGGTTTAGGGTTTATAGTCTAGGGTTTAGAGTTTAGGGTTGTTATTTATTAGGGTTTATTTTTAAAGTATAATTTTTGGGGTTTAGGGTTTATGTTTGTTATATATTAGGAGGTAAAACCATGAACCCTTTTATAAAATTAATTTTTTAAAATATATAATTTAGTTTTAAGGGTTTAGGGTATTACTTTTTAACGACGGTGACTGAGTCGTGGAATACGGATTTTACGTCGTATATTCAAATATCTGCCATGGTTTCTCATTTAAACGACGTCATTTTAATAAGTGAGTCGTTTATTATTATTTACAACGTCTTGTATTTCATAGAAACGACGTGGTTTGTTGTTTTTATAAAAATATTTTATTATTTTTATTTCCAAATATTCAAAATAAATTTAAAATAAATCCTAAAAATGAAGCGTCAAAATAGACGGCATAACGTTCACTGTTTCCGTCGTGGAATACTATATTTACGTCGGTTCTTGTAGAACTTTCGCCATGGTTTTTATGTCGACGTTTTAAAAAGCGCGCTTCCTAAAAATTTTCGCGCGACCTAAAATTTTTAGATTTGGCTTTTATTCTTATTCTTCCAGCCCTGAACCCTAAAATTTTCAGATTTCGTGCAACATAACATTTCGCTCTCTCTCTTCTGCTCTAATTCAAAGTTGGGCTCTCCAATCTCCGTTGAATCCATAATCTGTGAACTCGTCCAACCTGTAAGTACAAACCCTATCTTCCCCTTGTAAATTCATTGAATGATATTAGGTTGTTTTGTTAAAGGGTTTCAGGTATATGTTTTGTGATCTGTAAATTCATTGATGGATTTTCTTGAACACTATCTGTTATGTTGAATTGGCAATGGATTTAATTTTGTCGGATCTTTTAATCACTCTATGTTATGTTGAATTGGGAATGGATTTATTGTTTTCATGCTTTGTATATGTTGGTTTCATGCTTGGTTTCATATAGGGTTTTGTATATGTTGGTTTCATGCTTTGTATTTGTTGTGTTCTTAATAGGGTTTTGGGTTCTTGAAAATAAACTGAGCTACGACGCTTTTTAGGCATACGACGACGGTTTTTTTTCATAAACCGTCGTTTGTATTACCTAAACACGACGGTGTTTTTTAACTACCGTCGTTTGTATTACATATACACGATGGTTTTTTAACTACCGTCGTGTGTATTACTTACATTAGACGACGTTTGTTGAAAATCCGTCGTCTATATATGCCAAATACGTCTGTTTTTGTTTGAAAACCGTCGTCTGTTACTTGCCATTAGATCTTTGTATAAAATCTGCTATAGTGATGGTCATTGCCTGTATTTTCACTTTATTATAGATAATAGGTTATAGTGTCGGAGATGGATAAGTCATGGATGCACTCAGATAGAAGATCGAAGGCATATGAGTTTGGGGTGGAAGCATTTTTGAACTTTTCTGTAGAAAATCTTCTAACTACGACACATATCCCTTGTCCATGTGTTAAATGTGTTAATTTGAAGATGTTTGGGGTTGGAATTATAAGGGATCACTTATACTTTAATGGAGTTGACCAAAGCTATAAGAATTGGACATTTCACGGAGAACCTTGGGAAGCAACTACTAATGCTAGTAGAAATGTTGAAGAAGATGATGGCCATAGTAGGTACAGTTTCGTGTCTGAAGAAATTGATATGGATGATAATGATTTTGGTGATTTTGGATCCGATCCTTATGAGTTTGCCAATGTGATTGGGGATGGAGATCAACCAGTGTACCCTGGTTGTAGAAAGTACACGAAGTTATCGGCATTAGTGAAGTTGTATAATTTGAAGGCAAAACATGGGATGAGTGATGTCTGTTTTACAGAATTATTGATACTTCAAGGCGATTTGCTTCCAGAAGGAAATACAATACCAACCTCTATGTATGAGGCTAAAAAGACTTTGTGTGCATTGGGGCTGAGTTATGAGAAAATGCACACATGCCCCAATGATTACATCTTGTATAGGAAGGAGTATGAGGATTCAATTAATTGTCCTTCTTGTGGTATCTCAACGTGGAAGGAAGGCAAAGATTGAATCTTGAAAGAGGGTGTGCCAGCGAAAGTGGTGTGGTATTTTCCTCCAATTCCAAGGTTTAAAAGGATGTTTCAATCACATGAGACAGCTAAGAGTTTGACTTGGCATGCTGCTAGAAAATCAATTGACGGTTAGATGTCTCATCTGGCGGATTCCCCGTCTTGGAAACTTCTTGATGATAAATGGCCTGAGTTTGGTAATGAGCCAAGAAACTTGAGATTGGCTCTTTCATCTGATGGATTCAATCCCCACAGTTCTCTAAGTAGCAGATATAGTTGTTGGCCAGTTATCTTAGTTACATATAATCTCCCTCTATGGATGTGCATGAAACGAAAGTTCATGATGTTGACCTTATTGATTTCCGGTCCTAAACAACCCGAAAATGATATAGACGTCTACTTGGAGCCTTTGATTGATGATTTAAAATCTTTGTGGGATGGGATTAGAGGAGTGTATGATGCACATAATGGAGAATACTTTACACTCAGAGCTGCATTAATGTGGACAATTAATGATTTCCCCGCTTATGGAAACTTATCTGGTTGTGTTGTTAAAGGATATAAAGCTTGTCCAATATGCGGCGATGATACACCTAGTCACAGGTTGAAAAATGGCCACAAAATTTGTTACATTGGGCATAGAAAATGGTTATCAATCAATCATCCATATAGGAGGCAACGTGCAGCTTTTAATGGGAAACCTGAATATGGCACACCTCCCGAGCCATTAACTGGAGAAGAAGTGCTGCATATGGTTGAAGATGGTGACAGCGTTTGTTGGAAGAAGAAATCAATATTCTTTGATTTCGAGTATTGAAAATACCTTCCTGTGAGGCATGCGTTAGATGTTATGCACATTGAGAAGAATGTTTGCGATAGTATCATTGGTACATTGCTGGAGATCCCTGGAAAAAATAAAGATGGGATTGCTGCTCGATTAGATTTATTGAACATTGGGATCAAAACTGATTTGCATCCCGAGTATGGAGAAAGACGTACTCGTTTGCCTCCCGGGCCTTGGAATTTGTCGAGAGCAGAGAAGAGAGAGGTTTGCAATTCTTTCTATGGTATGAAGGTCCCTGAAAGTTATTCTTCAAATATAAAAAATCTTGTATCTTTACAAGATTCAAGACTTCTTAATGCAACAATTGCTCCCTGTGGCAATTCGTTCTGTTTTGGAGAAGCCTGCAAGGTATGCAATAACTTGGTTGTGCTTCTTCTTCAATGCTATATGTGCAAAGACTGTTGATGTTTCCAAGCTAGATAAGTTGGAAGAAGATGTAGTAGTTACTCTGTGTTTGCTTGAGAAGTACTTTCCCCCTTCATTCTTTGATATCATGGTTTATCTAGTAGTACATCTTGTCAGAGAAGTTCGTCTATGTGGGCCAGTATATTTTAGGTGGATGTATCCGTTTGAAAGATATATGAAAGTGCTAAAGGGGTATGTTCAGAATCGTACTCGTCCTGAAGGTTGCATTGCTGAGCGGTATATAGCTGAAGAAGCTGTAGAGTTTTGTACCGAGCATTTATCTGATGTTAGTACAGTTGGTGTGCCTTCAAGCCAAAAGATGGGAGTTTCAAAGCCATTATCAGGTTGCACAGTGAGCGTAGTTGATCGGGACCTGTTGGATCAAGTACATCTATATGTCTTGGAGAATACGGAGGAAGTCCTATCTTATATCGAGTACGTATGAGTTTTATTCTTTAAGTTTCCATTTTAAATTATTTCTTATGTTTATCTTATATGTTTGGGACCGTAATGCTTGAATTTTTCGTGTCATGTAGGCAACATATGATCCACATCAAGACTGCTTATCCAAAATTTAGAAAAAGAACAAAGTGGCTACAGGATAAGCACAATAGCACTTTCATTCAATGGCTACGCCTCAAGGTATATTTTATTGAATAACATATTTCTCTTTTAATTTTCTTCTTATTTCTATGTTATATTGAATTAAGATGTGATTAATTTGCAGGTTCAAAGTGAACTTAATGAGGAAGACAATCATGGCGTATCAGAAAATTTAAGGTGGCTAGCAGCTGGTCCAAACATGGCAGTGCCATTATATAGGAGCTATCTTATTAAAGGTATTAAATTCAACATCAAGGCACAAGATGATGTGTGGACAACTCAAAATAGTGGAGTTTATTTACTTGCACATACCATGCAAGTTGCTAGTGCCAAGGATAAAAACCCAATTCTCTCAAATATGGGTTTCTATGGTGTCATTCAAGAAATTTGGGACCTTGACTACCAAAAGTTTACAATCCCAGTCTTTAGGTGTGATTGGATAGATAGTACTTCTGGTCTTGTAGTCGATGAACTTGGATTTACCCTTGTAGATTTGAGTAAAATTGGACATAGGAATGACCAATTTGTTTTGGCTTCCCAAGTCAAACAAGTATTTTTTGTTGACGACCCGATGCATCGTGGTTGGTCGGTAGTGTTATCAATGCCTAATAGAGAATATAATGATGCTATTGGTGATGATGTCTTAGGTGATGTGATAATTGAGTGTGAGTCATTTACTAGAGGGATGCCAAATGTTGACACATTTGATGAACTGGTGGGTGAGTTAGGTGGTCAAAATATTAGAGATGGGTGTGAAGATATATGGATTGAATGATGCTTATGTAATTGGCAGTGTATGACATTAATTTTGTAATGTATTGTAATGTGATTTCTTCACTTTCATTATACAGGTTTTGGCCACAAAACAATCAGTGAAAAAAATATAGGTTCCATTATACAAACACGACGGTCTTGATAAAAAAGTAAAAAACCGACATATGTTCAAATAAAAAACGACGTAATTGTGAACAAGTTATTCAGCATATTGACCGACGTCTTAAAGCAACGTAACAATGAAGAACCACGACGCTATTGTGAAAAAGATATTCAGGATATCACGTCGGGGAATCATTAAGAACCGCCATGTAATTAAAAATATCACGACTCCAATCCCATAATACCGACGTCTAAAAGATGATATAACTAATCTGAACTTTAAAAAACACGACGTCATCATTAATTTACCACGTCGCAAGTTCTTTCATAAACGAAGAGGAACAGACGTAATTCCCGACGGTAATTCATTTTAAACGCCGTCTAATACACATTAGACGACGTTATTTTGTAACGTCGTAATCAACGCCGTCTGTATGAAATGTAATACGGCTCTCATTTATTTATATCCGACATTGTTTCTTCTTTCCACGTCGTCTATATAAACTCATGCGTCGTGAGTAATGACAATGTCATCTATTTCCACGTCATCATTCATAGAAAAATCGAAGTGGAAAATATATTTTACGATGGTTTTTTTAAATTTAGTGACGTAGTAAGTATCGATAACGTCGTCTTTATGTTTTTAAAGACATCATATTTCTTCGTGTCGTGAAATTCCTTTTTAACGGCGCTATGTTTTAGTTCTCGTCGTTGTATGTCTATTTTGCGGCCATGTTCTGCTAATATATGTCATATGTTGTATTTTTAACGACGATTATTTGTTAGAGTTGGTCGTCTATTATCATCCTCGACTATTTATTAGCTCTTTAGAACGTCGGTTTTTTGTTGTTTGCGACGTTGATTGTCTTAACAACGACGATTTATTACCGTTGTTGTTTGGATAGAAAAATATGACGTATAAATTCTGTAATACGGCTCTAATATATTTGAAACTGACGTTGTTTCATATTTCAATGTCATCTGTAGAAATACATACGTCGTAAAAAATGACACTGACAACTATTTCCACGTCATCTTTCATAGAAAAATCGAAGTAGAAAACTTATTTTACGACATTTTCTTGTAACTAAGTGACGTAGTATATTTCAATAACATCGTCGTCTCATGTATTAAAGACGTCATATTTTTTCTTGTCGTTAAAATCGTATTTAACGGCGTGATGTTTTACTTTTCGTCGTGGTATCGCTATCTTGCGTCGTTGTTCTGTTAATATTTGTCATATTTTGCCTTTTTAACGACGGTTTTTTTGTTTGATTTAGTCGTCTATTCTTATCCTCGACTGATTTTTTAGATCTTTTGTAGTACAAAGACGTCGGTTTTTATTTTTCTGATGACGTTGTTTGTTTTAACAACGACGGTGATTTCGCATCGTGGTTTCTGAGGGAAAAGATGACGGTGGATTCCACGACCATTGAGAAATCGAATACACGACGGTGAATTCCCGTCGTCTTTTGCCTTTTTTGTAGTAGTGCCTGTCAAATTCCTAGGGTGGCGTTTGTAGCACGTTTCAGAGTATGCTTCAACTCAATCCACATCGGATGTGCGTTCCATTGATTTTTTGTTGCAAAGTGAGAGTGTACTAGACATTGTTTGTAGCAAATTCAATGGTGCAAGTGACCAAAGATGTGTTATGTTTGGGATTTGTGGATGCTAGGTTGTGCCCAAGTAACCCAAGGTGCTGCCATTGTGATCACAGCGAATCAATTGGAGGACAATCTTCTTCAATTTGATTTGGTTAATAAAAGACATGGGTTCAAAATAGGATTCTAAGTTGAATTGTGTGCTGAGCATCCGATTTTGAAGAGGAAGAGCAAGGAGATGGGTGGCACAAGTTGGGGGTTATGGGTGTTTGGGTTAGGGATGAAGGGTTGTTGGAAAATTCTTTCTTTTCTTTCTTTTTTTTTTCTAATTTTATTTTAAAAGATAAAGGTTAAGGAAGTCTAGCTGTAATAAAGTAATTAATTTCTTTTCAAAAATGGACACATGGCGAAATTTGAATGGGAGTATCATACGCTGACGTGATACATTCGTACTATTCTATAATTTCTCCTCTAGTAGAAACAATAATAATAATAATAATAAATCTCTCAACATGACATTTGGAGTTTTGTAAGGGAAAATATAATGTGAATTTGGGGGGTTACTGCATCATGGACAAATAAGATTATTTTGACCAAAAAAGAAACACACACAGTTCACAAATAATGACCACACTTGCTTCCTCATGATGAACTGTGGAATTTGACATAGAGTATATGACACAAGTTTACCATATCTCGAGAATATGACATAGAGCATTGAATGAAAGAAGGATTGAATTGCATTGTAATCACAAACTATCTAGGTTCTCTAAATGAATTCTTTTTAGCTTAGGTAGCCATGACATACTGCTAGGTGTCACTCATGGCTTGTGGAAGCCATGTAAGAACTAATTATAATTAGCCTTTGCCAATAGGGACAATTGTATAGAGGGATACAATACACACTTGATTTAGAGTGAATCATTCATACCCATTGCCTCGCTAATTAGAACCTATAAGATCGCACAAGAAAAGGAATCGATTGGAAAATTTTGAAGAGAATTAATGATTTTTTGACTTGGTCAAAGTCAATATGAAAGTCAAAGATCAAAGGTCAAAAGTCAAACGTTGACCCGACACTTGACACAGTCAACTAAGGATGATCGGAACCAACACTCATTAGACAAGTGAGTGATTGAATTAGTCAAGTCATTAGAGTAATTAGATTGATTAGATTAATTTAGTTATTCAATTAAAAGTCATGAAACTTTAATTAAATTAGGTCTCATATGACTTGGAAATTCAAAAGGGATTTTACCATATGGACTTAGGCACAGAAGTGACACATTATAGGATTAATATGTTGGACCAAGATAGCAAAAGATGACACACAAAAGGGGGGGTGTGGCACTAGGATTTGGGGGCATTTTTGTCACTCTTGTGATATTTTTGATCCTATAAGTGTAGCTATAGAATCCTATCATCCTAGGATTTTCAAGTTGGTGAAATTGGAAGAGAGAACATCAAGCTCTCTCTCCCTAACCCCTTCAATCTATCATATGAAGTAATGGTGATAGCACAACTCTTCACTTGAAGGGAGAGTCAACAACAAAGGGACCACTCCCTCTACTTGAACATCTTATCTTTCTCTCAAATAGGATTTAGAGAGTCTTTGGTGCACACTTTCATAGACTTATAAAGATTGGGACCAAATAAGACTTGCATGAATGCCTAGTTCATTTAATGCTTCCTCTCTTACTTTGATTTCACATTAGATATGCCTTGCTAAGTGATTTGTACCCTCAAAGTTTGGTTGTAGAGTTTTTAAAAATCTCTACACGACACAATTCTCACAATATTCCCTTCAAGACCCTCTCCATTAATTACCAACACACATTCTAATACTCTTTCCTTACCCTTCCTTTCACCTTTCACCTTTTACCTTTCACCTTTCAGTTTTACAAAAATTCCAAAAGCCAAATGTCTAAAATGATAGCTATGGATCTGAGCCTAAATGGAGAAAGAAGAGGCAATTTGACTTGCTAAGCAAATACGTTGCAAAAGTATATGAATAACTTAAATATTCCATAACAAAAAAAAAAAAAAAAAACTTAAATATAAGAAATTTGTTCACGGTAATAACAAGTGCTAAAGTAAAGGAATAAAATAAAGGTGGCTTTTCTTTGGGCTTTCGGCCAGCCTTGTATTAATTTTGTTGGGCTATTGTTTTAGCTCTCTCTTGTGTTTCTTAATGAAACATGTTTCCGACAAAAATAAATAAAAATCAACCGGCCGTTTGGTTCAAGGTTTAAAAGCATGATAATGAGTGCAATCTTTAGAATGTAATAACTGATCCATAGGAATGAACTGCTTATATAGGGGAAATTTCACAATATTTAGGTGTGGAATGACAACAAAAATAAGAGAGAATAGAGGGAGACACTAAGACATCAAGTAATGATGAAAGGGATAGGTTAAGAACCAGGGGTTTAGAAAAAGGGGCTACAGGGTGGAGAGAGTATTCTTGTAATTGAAATTGCTTCTTGCTAGTCCTAGTGATTTTTATGTAGGTGATGACTATGGTCTAAAATATCGATAATATCGATGAAATATTGGGGATATTATCTTTTTCTGAGTCAATGATATTTTAGAACATATCCATACACATATCGTATAAATATCGATAATATCGGAAAATATCGATATCAATAATTTCTCTCATTTTAGCAATATTTGGCCAAAATATTGCTATAATATCGATAATATCAAGATGATGAAGACAATGAAAATTTTGAAAAGTTATTTACACTAACACCCCCTGTGGTTTCTTGTGTTTTCATAAAACCCCATCATGTCTCAAAAATTACACGAACAACCCCTGATGTTTCAATTTGTTTTCACAAAACCCCTTTTCATTGATTGTTTGTCCAAAAATTGATGATTTCATTGAAAAAAAATATTACGCAATTGAAAAAATTAACCTCGATGAAGTATATACAATCTTATATCAAGGGCCGACTTTGTCATTTGGATAATTTTTTTTTGTGTGCGTGTAAAATCATCAATCTTTGGATGAAAAATCAATGAAAATGAGTTTTGTAAAAACAATTTAAAACCTGAGAGGGTGTTCTTGTAATTTCTAAAATCTCAAGGAGTTTTGTGAAAAAGTTGAAAACCTCAGGAGGTGTTAGTGTAAATAACTCAAATTTGAACCTTATAGGTACTCTATGTGGTACTAAGTCACTCATATATCTTACCACGCAATGTATAAAGTGTAAAATATTGTAGTAAATTATTATAAATTAATGATTATGGTATGTTTAATATTCTTCATTAATTACTACAAATTTTCTACACTCGCAGTGTTTGTCAGCTCCCTATATAATCAACTTAAATCAATTAAACCCATCATGCAATGCATTTCCTTCCAATTTTTTGTGATAAAGTAATAGATAATTGACTAAATAAACATCCTCCAAAGTTTCAAGAAAAATTTCCAAGTTTTTCTTACAATTTCCATGGTTTGTATTTAATATTTTTATCGATATTGATAACATCTCGATATTTCCATCGAAATTTTCGTGTTTTTGAACTACCGACATTTTCGAAATCATTGATATTATAGACCTTGGTGATGATTGAGAATGTTGGCACATTGTTGAATATCGTTAAATTCTTGGTGTTGTGTGATTGTTTACTTTGTTCATGTTCTTTTATAAGGTATTTCCAAATGGCTTAAGGATTTAAAAGGTGAAACAATAGCAGAGCAAAGCTGGAATAAATAAATTCATAAGCTCCTATATTTTTAAATTTTCCAACACATTCAACCATCCTAGACCAACAAAATTCCAAAACAAACCAAATTCTATTTCAGTGTAGATGCAATGTAATGGCAAAACAATGCACTGCTTAATCAATTGTAGTTACTTTTTACAATTTTGTTTTTACTAATACATATTATTTTACAGTACAAATTGTTCAATTAATGACACTGTATGTAAATAAACCCTCTGGTCTTTTAGTATTTTAACTAAGGATACATAATCCAACGGGGTCTAGTACAGTGGAAAAATACCTTGACTTGCAGACTATAAATCTTAGATTCTAACCCCCATGGCATCTTGATTGTGTATATGTGAGAGAAACCCCCTCCCTTGTGATTTAGAATTTAACTTGTACTAAAACAAAAAACAAAATGAAAAAGTATACATAAACAAAGCCAAAATTGTTGTCTACATGCGTCTAATCAAATCAAAGGTTATAGTGAGATAATGCACATTATTAGCTCTCTATTAAGCCTTGCCAATCACAAATATACAGTAATGAAGTATTACAAAGTTCATAAAATACAACTCAGTTTCAGTTCTAAACAATAATCACAATTGAGTTTCTAACCGATAAAAAAAATTGGTTAATTTCAGTTTAGTATCCTGAATTTTTTACTAAATAACATAGTAGCATGGTAATACTGGTCTTTTCAATTTGTTCACTTGTTTTGATTTAGTTCCTGTGATATTAGGGTAAAATTCCCCATTGGCTTGAAAACCATTGGTGGTCAACAAGTCAACTTTCTTTGGTGCGCGAGCGTGCTACTGTTAGCCATCAAGACCCTACCAGGCTTGTGAAAAATAGATAACTTACGCCTCAAGTTACTAACTTTAAACAAGTGATTGTGAATTTTGGTGAGGAATATCTCCGAAGTAAGTTCTTTTCTTGCCTCAGACTGGTGAAGACTTCACAATTTCTCATAGTAAAAACTAGTAGTTCTAGCCAAAATGAATATTGAAAATAAATCAAACTGTTTTAAAGAGAGACTACATATTGCACAATTTAAAACGAAAGGGAACTGCCATGTCTGAAAGGACAAGAGAACATTGGGCTTCAATTTCTGCTTGGATTATTGCCTGTGATTCATGCTGGACTGGATGTACCTGTGTTGGATTCAAACGTCAGCACCTTCAACTGATGAGGTTAATCTGGAAATTGATACCAATATTGAAATTGGTAGAGCTTTAATCTATTTTAGTCATGGAGAGGCTTGTTGGATGGGCAGAACTGGGATTTCTCCAGTCTGCATTGGATTGGAAGTGGCTGGATTGACGATTGCTGGTCTGTAACTGCACTTCAGCACTTGTTTTGCTTAATTGTGGATCACCTGCAATCTGGTCTGATAATTCTCAGACATCAAGGCATCTCTATAAATTTGTTGGGGTTTTCATATTATGAAAAACCTGAATTTTGCTTGATTGGCCTATGCTGAACCAAATTTGTAACGAGAGAAATCTCGTTTCCTTTGTGAATTGCCTCCCTGGGTTGAATTGAAGTCAGAAGTCTGAGTTCTGCATGTTCTGTCATAGACTGGATGCCTTTTGTAAATCAAAGAGCTTGATTGCTTCATAGTCTGAAGGCTTTTGAGATCGTATGATCTTGTTTTGAATTTGTCAATATGCCTTGGGAGTTTTTGTTTGGATTGAATTTTTTGGCTGTCTCCAACCATATTCACCTCCTCTCATATTTATAGAGAATCTGAATGAGGGTTTATTCCTTAATATCTGGAGGACAGATTTGTTGAAAGGATTCCTTGTTTTAGCGCAAAAAAGGGATAGTGGTTTAGTCTGACAAAAGAAAAGCCCCATCAAAAGTCAATTTTTAAGATGATCAGTTTTGATCTTCTGTCAACCAACTGTCTTATCTCTTGTCTATCTCTCATAAACCCCAGTAGATGCAAAGCCCTCATGAGCATAGGAAAGAAACTTGGCTCTCTTTTCTGGCATTAAATGGGTATGGGGAGTGGTTTCCTGATTAAACCTTCTACCAACTCCCCATCATGCCCTCTGCCCTGTTGAAATCTTGACTTTAGAGTCACGTGAGCTTTTGTAGACAGAGAGAGAGAGAGATCTTCCTGGGAATTTGCTGACTTGATTTATAGAGAATTTGAATGAGGGTTTATTCCTTAATATCTGGAAGACATATCTGTTAAAAGGATTCCTTGTTCTAACAAAAGAAAACCTCCTTTAAAAGTCAGTTTTTAAGATGATCGGTTTTGATCTTCTGTCAACCAACTCTCTTATCCCTTGTCTATCTCTCATTAACCCCACTTGATGCAAAGCCCTCATGAGCGTAGGAAAGAAACTTGGCCCTCTTTTCTGGCATTAAATGGGTATGGGGAGTGGTTTTCCTATTAAACCTTCTACCAACTCCCCATCACACCCTCTGCCCTATTGAAATCTTGACTTTAGAGTCACGTGAGCTTTTGTAGAGAGAGAGATCTTCCTAATAATCTGCTGACTTGATTTCTGAAATTCTGATCAAAGGTGATGATCAAGTTTTGAGCTTTTGGAGAGATTAAAAGTTGAGCTTAGTTTTAAACCAATTTAGAAACTGATTTATCCAGATTAAATCACCATAAATGGCAATTAATCTTTAATCTGTAAATTTATTCCTTGCAAATTGGTTCACAAAGGTCTGGGCCTCTAAACCCATCTGGGTTGACTTCTGACTTTAACAAAATAAAGCCCAAACTCCTACTTTTGACATAGGCCAAAAATCAATTGGGCTGACGCGTGAAATTTAAGCCCAAACACAATACAAACACTTACACTTTTCAAAATTGTGATATTGTAGTTTTGTCATCATAAAAGTCCAACCAAGTTAGACCCCCAAAAAAAAAAAAAAAAGTCCAACTAATGAATATGAAGCCAGATACACTACGGGAAGCATCAACTTATGTCTGTGTGTGCAAGTGTGTATCTAATAGAGAGATTCCTGCATATGACTGATAACAGTGCAAACAAATTATGCAGAGAACCCGTCACATTACCATTCAACCAATTCACTCTTTCTCAATTTTCCCATTATCTCAACACCCTTTTGGCCAATGGCCTAGAACTAGCCCCCCCCTCTTCTCTAGCAGTGATTTGGTTGAAACATGGAAAAATAAACCATGCCTTCAAACTACTTAAGAAAAATAACATAAGGGTAGAAGTGCAACCTAAATTGTTAAGCGCAGGGGATTTGAGAAAAAAAAAAAAAGGGAAGAAGTTACGGATACACTTATTAGTAGGCATTTCTACTTCCTGCAATCAACAGTTTGATACTGTTGAAATAAAAAAATTCATTGACAGCAAATTAAATTCTAGCCCAAGTTTAAAGAAGTTGGGCTCATAGCTAAATGGTTTTGTGGACTTGTTGCTAAATTGGTTTAAGCCCAAATGAATTAATATTGATATTTTTACAAGGAAATATTAATATATATTGAAACCAGAAACAGTTTCATGTACGTGAAGTGTGAAGTTGAGGGGGGTGACTGTAATGGGAAGTGACTCCCACCCACACAGTACGTGAGGCCTTAACTGATCCCACTCTGTCAGTTCCTCTGGGTCTATAAAAAGGGACCAAAGGAGGCAAGGGAGACAGAAGGAAAAAAAAAGCCACAGAACTGCTGCAGAAATCCAAAGAATTGAAGCAAGCAAAAGAGATACGAAGCTCTGTCACAATACCATTGAGAAGGTATAAACAAATTCATCTGAGTATCCTTTTATGTACAACTGACTTGCAGATAAAAAATATGTATGTGAGGCCATTGTACAGAAGCTTGAACTTCCTCCATGTTTGATATCAAGAAATGTATCATATCACCAGAGACCTCAGCAGTGGAAAAATGTGAACAAATCCTCCCAAATTGGCAATAATCGTGCTACTTACACAAAGAGAGCTCTCACAAGGACCTCTCTGTTGTGAATTACAGATGGGCTTCTGCAAGAACCCCACTGTACAAGTGCTGTGAACACCTTGAGAGTGTCCATAGGCACATTGTGGTACTCAAAGAAGACCTTGCGAGTGTTCTTGAGTACCAAAAACAGAAAACATCAAAATCCCAACTGCTTTGTGCCCAACCCACCTTCAGCACAACGAAATTCCAAGTCTGCAAATTGGAAGACAAAAAGATGGCAAAACGTGCTGCAAATGGAGAAATCAACAATCCTGTTTAGTCTCACAGATTGGCATAAACAGAAGAAAATATATTAAAAAAGTTGAAGAAATTTCAGAAGTGACGAAATGCAAATGACAAAGAAGAATCACACAAAAAAAAAAAAACAAGGGAAAGTGGCGTCAGCCACTTTGTTGAGAAAGTTTTGTTGGTATTGTTGGCAACAATAAACAAAACTTAAAGCTAGTTGGCCTCTGGGTGTGTGAACAAGCAAGGAAGATGGAAAGAGAAACAAAATTCAAAGGAGAAGAAGAAAGACTTGCCATATGCGAAAGAAGAAATCAAAGCTAATGCACAGCTTGCTGCCAGCAACTTTTCTTCAAACCAAGATTTGGTCTTTAGACCAAAAAATGAAGAAATTCGTTGCTCAAAGAAAGTCCTCCTGCCATGCCCAAGTTTGAAGAAGAAAGCAATCAAAAAAAACAAGGAGTTTCGTATTATTGAAAGAAACCAGAAACAAAGCAAGGAAGAAAAAGCCAAAAAGGGACAAAGAAAAGGAAAAGTACCTTTGTACTTGGCAAACAGACGTTGTTGCCTTTAAGCTCCCATATTTCTAATGGGATATGTGGTCTAAGTCTGCCTTTAAGTTCCCAATACTTCCAATTAATATTTTAAATGGTTTATGTAGTCTAAGGCTGACGAAAAGGAGCACAGGAAAAGTCTTGCTTGGGTTTTGGCGTCTTAAAGCAGATGAGCAGTTGGAAGGGATATATAATTTGGTCCAGTTTGAACTGATTTGAATTACTCCAGATAAATATGGGAGTAACTCAGTTTGGATTAACCTCTACTGCTCCGAATAGATATGGGTTTCAAAATTCAACTGGTTCTCAAAGCTTTTCTGTCAGGGACTGTTGGTTTATGGGCCAACTAATATAAATGTTAAGGTTCAAAAACAAATTGATGGGTTGACAAAATAGATTACCCATTAACTCTCAAAGCCCAAAATATTTTATGGGTGGTCCAAACAAATTATGTGTATGTAAATTAATGGGTTAATTAAAATGCCCTTTAATTTTCTTTGGACATTAACAATAAAAATGGTACAAAACCATTCCAAATTTTCTCATGGGTCATCTACCCTGCAAATTTCAATGAGATCAAAATTCAAATTTCTCAAACATAAAATTCTTTCAAAGGGTTATTTACCCTTTGAAGGTCCAATCAAATTTTTTGAACTACGCCGGTTTGATCCCATCAAGGGTACGTAGGCAGTCTAGCATCCCAATAGACGCAACCGCAACCAAATTTGAATAATTGGTTACCACAACCAAATTCTCATCCATCAAATCTACACAAAAATCACAAGGAACTACGACTGGTTTGATTCCGCTAAGGATACGTAGGCAATTTGGAAATTCAATCCAAATACAACCGCAAGTCCAAACAGAATCCCTGGTGTACCTTAACCAAATTCGCCCCAAACACTTTTCCAACTACAAAATCAAATTGAATCCCTGGTCCAACCACATTCATCCAAATTCCATAAAATATTTTCTCACACCACAAATTCTTTCAAGGGGTCATTCATTCCTTGAAAGTCCAATCAAATTCCTTTGAGAAATACAAAAGGCTTGATCCCCAAAATGGGGTATGTAGGCAATCTAGGGTTCCCTGGATGCAGCCATAACATCAAATCAAATTCCTTTATTTATTTCATTCTTCATATTGGAATCAAAGGGTTTTCTCTTTTCAAAGAGATTATAATTAAGAGATATTTTTTTTTTATCTTGAATGGGTCGTACTCAATTAAAAATAAAAACTCTTATTTGTAAATAAGAGTGAGATTATGTTGGGTGAATTTTTAATTTCTTTATCACACTTTTTATCTAACAGATACATTGTGAAAATAATTCATCAAAAACACACAAAAAATCTCTACATACATGTCAAATTGTGATTGGCAGGAAAGTAGGAGTTCTTACTTCCAGGGAAGGAGGCAGACATTTTCCAAAAGTTACATAGTTATGGCATTTTCAATTTGGTTAATTTCAATTTAGTATCCAAATTATTGCTTGTTTTCAATTCCTTCCTCTATTATTCCCCCGCTACTGCAAGTGTTCTTTTTATGTTCTTAAACTTGGGCTTCATTGATTTCTGATCAAAAAATATTTAAAGTAACTTCGGATGAAGAAAGGTCTCCCCTTATGAGAGCGTACATTTGGGAATGTAAATTTGATTTACAAACGGATAAAAGGGTGAATTCAGTTGGTTTGGGTGATTTTGGTGTGCCAACAAAAACTATGATATTTACTTTTGCTTATTTAGTTTTGCAGTCATAGTTCTGTGTTCAGGGCAGACATGAAGTTAAATCTTTCACTCGCCAAATTAACCAAAGCAATGATGATAAGTAAAGCCTGTAATTAGCAATGTACTTCCACAAACATGACAAGTAGTTTAACCTCTAATCCAAAACTATTTAAAGTAACATCAACAAAACACTTCACGGCCACTTAAGTTAGAAGCGCATTAAGGTAACGAAATGGTCTTTTAGCTCAGTCTTAGGCTGCATCCCATCCACCATTGTGTGCTTGTTTCGTTGTTCTCAACTGTCAGCGTATCGAACCGGCATTTTCTTCCACCAGAGATAGGGCTTCGGTCTCTCCGGGCAGCTTCAGCACTGCACACCTGCATCAACAACAGTTGTGACATTAAAACAAAATATCTATCTAGCAAGTGAAACCAACTTAGAAAAATAAATTCAAACATGCTGTTCATCTACTCAAAAGATAACAAGTCAACCATGTACAATCAAAGACTGAATCAAAACATAGACGACAGTTCAAATATCCTTACCTTGAATTTATATTCAGTATTTCTACATCCTTCCCCACCAGAATATCCTTGAGCGAAATAAAGCTCGGAACATGACTAATTGCCTCAGAAGATGAATACTTCTTCATCTCTCGAAGCTTAAGATAAATGAATGGACTGTGGTTTCCTGGGTGATAGTAAAAGAAGGCATTGACACGAGAATTAAACATCAACAGACCATCATTCTCAAAGTATTTCATGGGTATGTATACGCCACCTGGCCACCTTCCAGAAAAACCAGTACGAATCGATATCTTCTTCATCCAAAGTTTTTGTGGACCGGAATCATTCATTACCCACACATTGATTTCAAAACAATCAGTTTTACACAGACAAAGTCTACCTCCCAAATCTCCCATGCTCACATCACAACCACCCTCCTGAAAAGGCAGTGATGGAACTGATTGGAACTCTTCAGTATCCAAGTCAAATGAAATCACACTAACACATCTCCAGTCATAGCAAAACCAATAAAGCATTCCTTTCACACAAGTGGGGAATGATAGCTGAGAGTCTGAGCAGGGAGCAGTGCCAACAGATTTCCATGAACCTGTTCCCAGGGTGTGTATCTCAGCCACCTTATTGGGATCAGGTGTCCGTTCCTTAAGAATTCTAACCACCTTATATTCGTTAGTCCTCGGACTGAAACCTAATCCACTACCGATTAAAGTCATTGGCTTCTCATGTCGACCACGGGGAAGGTTTATAAATTCGCCCGTTATTGGATTGCACACAGCAGCAGGGTAATTCACGAAAAAATCAGACAGGCAAAGCAAACCGTTACAAGAATTTACCTAGTTGTAGTTGTTGTGATCATATTGCATCATGAAAGCGATACCTTCACCCCAATCCACCTCGTTGTTGTTGTCATCAATTTTCGTTATCTTCATGTGAACCTCTCTTTCAGTTTCATGACTAGGCATCACATTGCCATTCCTATGGTAATTGAGTAACTCCTCAGCATGACACAATGGGAATTTATATTTGGAAAGATTCATGTGGACACGAGACCGGTTACAATCATGGTCCTTCAAATCAAAACCAGAGCTATCTTCAGGCTCAACCAAGAAAAGGTTTCTTGACACGCTTCTTCGATCCACGGGCCTGACCATAGGATAGGCCTCTGCTTGTGCGAAATGTAGCTTAGCAAATGCAGGGTCCGAAATTAGAGAATGCCAAGTCTTGCAGACGCTTTTGCACATGATAATGCTCTTTGTTGGCAGCTTTATTATAACATCTTGAAGGACAGACTTTGGAACATCTGTTATAGAAGGACCCATTGGGTGGCTGAAGCTGTGGATTTTGATGTAGGATAAGGTTTAGGTAGTTTAGTGGTAGCGAAAACAACGAAAAAACAGAAAATAGATGGGTAAAGATGCAATGGCTTCACACCAAGAATTCTCCAATCTCTGCAAAATAAACTATACTCAATAACTCAAATCTCCAATCTCCATTACATAGGAGGAAGGGGGGGTGTATTTATAACAATCTAACCCTAGAGTGAAAAGAAAATTGAACTAGGAAAGAAATCCTAATCCAAATAGGAAAGGTAATCAAATAAGAAATCCAGAAAGTATAGAAAATTTAGGAAACAAGTTAGAAACGCAGGAATCATCTACTTCTCCAAATTTGCAGGATTTAAAGGAGGAATTAAGTAATTTCCTCTTCCATCTCTCTAATGGGTTTGAAAAGACGTCCTCATCAGATTTTCTTTTCCTCTTCGTGAATAGAAATAACCAATAAAATAATAAAGGGTTAGAATCCAAAATCACTACATGTTTTTCCTATTACTAACAAGTTTCAGTGATATAATATACGAGAGAGAGACAGAGAGAGAGAGAGAGAGAGAGATCAAGTCTGGCACCGAATGTACGCGAGGGTTCAACTTGGGCGGAAAAGAGGGCTCTGCTTGCTTGGCATGGGTCATGAAACGGTGAGCATGGGTGAGAGAGGGTGTCGTTTTGGTTATTTTTAGAGGTACCCAACGCCCCCTTTGTTCTTAATTTCCTTCCCACCACATCCTAAAAACAAAAAATTTAAAAGGCCAATTTCCTTTCTTCTTTTTCCTGAAGATAGCGAAAATATATTTTTTGGGTTTCCAATCAACACTAGACATAATAAAGATGAATTGATTATGTTATCTCCCCTTTCATTAGGAAAGGTACTAAAAGAAGTGTTGATGGAAAAAAAGGAAACAAAACTTTCCCATTGTGCCAAGGAATGATTTTAAATTTCTACAGTTGACAATTCCCTTAACAAACAGGTGTCTATGTATTTATATATATAGGAGGACCAAAACCTTACAACATACAAAATACAACAAATTGACAAAGATAATGAGAGAAGCAATGCCTAGGATGATGATGCTTTCACTTGTTCTTCTCCTGGTTTTTCATGTTTCTGCTTCATGGGCAGCCTCAGCTTCTGTCTATGACAACTTTCTTCAATGCCTAAACACCAACACAAACCCATCATCAACCCAATTGTCCAACATAATCTTTGCCGAAAACAACCCTTCATACTCATCTGTTCTAAGAGCCTACATCAGAAACTCAAGGTTCAACACCACTTCAACCCCAAAACCAGTCCTCATCGTCACACCCTCAGCTTCATCTCATGTTCAAGCTTCTGTTGTCTGTTCCAAACAGCTTGCCATACAGCTGAGAATCCGAAGCGGCAGGCACGATTATGAGGGCCTTTCTTACTGGTCTGATCAGACCTTTATTGTCCTTGATATGTTCAACCTCAGGACTGTGACTGTAGACATTGAGGACAGCTCGGTTTGGGTTCAGGCTGGAGCCACACTTGGAGAATTGTACTATAGGATTTCAGAGAAGAGCAAAGTTCATGGCTTTCCTGCTGGTGTTTGTCCCACAGTTGGTATTGGTGGGCACATAAGTGGTGGTGGCTATGGAAACATGTTGAGGAAGTTTGGCCTTGCTGTTGACAATGTCCTTGATGCTCAGATTGTTGATGCTAAGGGGAGACTTCTTGATAGAAAAGCCATGGGAGAAGACCTGTTCTGGGCCATTAAAGGAGGGGGTGGAGGAAGCTTTGGTGTCATTGTTGCATACAAATTGAAGCTGGTTTCTGTCCCAGAAACTGTCACAGTTTTCCAGGCTGCGAGAACATTGGACGAGAATGCAACCGACGTTGTTTCGAGGTGGCAAGAGGTGGCGCCAACCACAGATGATGGTCTGTTTATGAGGCTGCTGTTGCAGCCAGGGAGCAACACTGTTAAGGCCACAATTATGGCTGAGTTTCTAGGCAATGCTGACCAACTTGTGTCATTGTTGGGGAAGCAGTTTCCTGAGTTAGGTTTGAAGAAGGATGACTGTAAGGAGATGAGCTGGATTGAGTCTGTGCTTTGGTGGGCTAACTATGATAATGGGACTTCCCCTGATGTGTTGCTTGATAGAAATCCTGATCATGCAAATTTTCTGAAAAGAAAATCTGATTATGTTCAAACCCCAATTTCCAAAAGTAGGTTGGAGTTAGTGTGGAAGAAGATGATTGAAATAGGCAAAATAGGTTTGGTTTTCAATCCATATGGTGGGATGATGAGTCGGATTCCGTCCTCTGCCACCCCTTTCCCACACCGTGCCGGGAACTTGTTCAAAGTTCAGTACTCAGTGAGCTGGGGGGAAGCAGGGGCTGAAGCAGAGAAGAATTATACCAGAGACACCAGAAGGCTTTTCAGGTTCATGACCCCATTTGTGTCCAAGAACCCAAGGAGTGCATTCTTGAATTACAGGGACCTTGACATTGGTGTCAATAAATTTGGTAGTAGAAGCTATGAACAGGGGAAGGTGTATGGCTTGAAGTACTTCAATGACAATTTTGATAGGTTGGTGAAGGTGAAGACTGCTGTTGATCCAGCAAATTTCTTCAGGAACGAGCAGAGTATCCCCCCTCATCCAATCTTGCACTTAGATGTGAAAGGTGGCTCGAGTTCCAAGCTATCAATGGGGAAGCTGAAGCTAGTACTGGCTCTACTGGTGTTCTTGTTTATTTCTTTTTAATTTTGTATTATTTAAGTTTTTTTTTTGGTCGAGTCAAGATATTAGTTAGTTCTTAGCAGATTTGCAACCCCTCAATTTTGTACTGTGGTAATTGGTAGAAAGAATTTTGGTTCGAGCTTTTAGTATTTGGAAATTTAATTTATTTATTTTACATGCATCTTCATCTTACTTCTCCAAGATACAAATCAAAAGATACTTGAGAAACAAGAAAGTGAAAATCTGTACCGGTCCCCTAGAGAAAAGATAGAGAGTATAATTCACAAGGAAAGTTTCAACGTCTAACAACAAAGCTCACTTTGCCTCCGACCAAGACTTCTTCACCTTGAACCATCAGCACCAATACAATGACAATCCGAATTACCAAAAATGACTTGTGAACAAACAAGAAGCATGGGGCACAGCTTAACCTTCAGTGACTCCATCCCACTCTCTTACAAAGAATGTCTCCCTGTTTCTTCTATTTTTCATCAAACAATTTGAAAGGAACAAGAGTATATAAAACCAGGGAGACCATGATTATAGATTCCAGTGAAGCTATCTGCATGTGTTTTGTGATATTTTCAAAACATTGGTAGCCTTTGTAGGTCACATTACAATGACAACGGTTCGTCCTTTTTTTCTGGTGAAATCCTATCATGGACCAACAATGCCAAAGGCCCAATGAACAACAAGTGGTGCAGATGGAGTTTCTGTATGATTCAGGATACTTGTCCTTAAAATTGAGTTTTAGCGTTTCTGCCTGCACTTTGATAATTGAAAGCAAGAAATATTAGACTGGATTGGATCCACATAATTGAGACTCGTCTGGATGAAACTCAGATTATAGGAAAAAGTAATGAATGTGTCAATCGTAGTAAAGAGGTTTAATTCTTACTTATTTCAGCCAGCATTGTCCGAGTCTATGCCCATAGATATCTGGAGAATGGCAACAGGTTTCAAACGGGCAGTACTGTATACCCATATATTACATCTCTTTTCATTAGGCTTGGCACGTTTAGCTTGATCCAAGCAAACCCTAAAGGGTAAAAAGCTAAAGCTAAGGCTAGTATCTTAATTTAGAGATTCATCATAATCTGTATGAACTTCCGCATGGCATTCAAGTAGTGAAGGGGGCCCCGCCAGGCAAAATTTGATCTACTAGAGAGAAAAAAAGAATATATACATCAACATAAGGAATAAGTCTCTAACAAGAGAAATTATAGAACAGTACGGATGTACCACGTCAGCATATAATACTTTCATTCAAATTTTAACATGTGTCCATTTTTGAAAAGAAATTAATTACTTTATTACAATTGGACTTAACTTTTCTCTTTCAAAATAAAATTAGAAAAGTCTTTAAAAAGAAAATTAAAGAATTTTCCAACCCTCCGTCTCCAACTCAAACCTGCGCCACCCCTGTCCCTTGCTCTTCCTGTCAAATTCCTAGGGTGGCGTTTGTAGCACGTTTCAGAGTATGCTTCAACTCAATCCACATCGGCTGTGCCTTCCATTGATTTTTTTCTGCAAAGTGAGAGTGTACTAGAGAGTGTTTGTAGCAAATTCAATGGTGCAAGTGAACAAAGATGTGTTGTGTTTGGGATTTGTGGATGCTGGGCTGTGCCCAAGTAACCCAAGGTGCTGCCATTGTGATCAGAACACATCAACTGGAGGACAATCTTCTTCAATTTGATTTGGCTAATAGAAGAGACTTGGGTTCAAAATAGGATTCTAAGGTGAATTGTCTGCTAAGCATCCAATTTTGAAGCAAATTCAATGGTGCAAGTGAACAAAGATGTGTTGTGTTTGGGATTTGTGGATGCTGGGCTGTGCCCAAGTAACCCAAGGTGCTGCCATTGTGATCAGAACACATCAACTGGAGGACAATCTTCTTCAATTTGATTTGGCTAATAGAAGAGACTTGGGTTCAAAATAGGATTCTAAGGTGAATTGTCTGCTAAGCATCCAATTTTGAAGAGGAAGAGCAAGGAGAGGGGTGGCACAGGTTGGGGGTTATGGGTGTTTGGGTTGGGGAAGAAGGGTAGTTGGAAAATTCTTTCTTTCTTTCTTTTTTATTTTTCTAATTTTATTTTAAAAGATAAAGGTTAAGTAAGTCTAGCTGTAATAAAGTAATTAATTTCTTTTAAAAAATGGACACATGGCTATGTTGATGTGGTACATTCGTACTATTCTATAATTTCTCCTCTAGAAGAAACAATAATAATAATAATAATAATAATAATAATAATAATAATAATAATAATAATAATAAATCTCTCAACATGACATTTGGAGTTTTGTAAAGGAAAATAGAATGTGAATTTGGGGGGTTACTGCATCATGGACAAATAAGATTATTTTGACCAAAAAAGAAACATACACAATTCACAAATAATGACCACACTTGCTTCCTCATGTCGAACTGTGGAATTTGACATAGAGTATATGGCACTAGTTTACCATATTTCGAGAATATGACATAGAGTATTGAATTAGAGAAGGATCGAATTGCATTGTAATCACAAACTGACTAGGTTCTCTAAATGAATTCTTTTTAGCTTCGGTAGCCATGACATACTGCTAGGTGTCACTCATGGCTTGTGGAAGCCCTGTAAGGACTAATTATAATTAGCCTTCGCCAATAGGGAGAATTGTATAGAGGGATACAATACACACTTGATTCAGAGTGAATCATTCATACCCACTACCTCACTAATTAGAACCTATAAGATCGCACAAGAAAAGGAATCGATTGGAAAATTTTGAAGAGAATGAATGATTTTGTGACTTGGTCAAAGTCAATGTGAAAGTCAAAGGTCAAAGGTCAAAAGTCAAATAGTTGACCCGACACTTGACATGGTCAACTAAGGATGATCGGGACCAACACTCATTACACAAGTGAGTGATTGAATTAGTCAAGTCACTAGAGTAATTAGATTGATTAGATTAATTTAGTTATTCAATTAAAAGTCATGAAACTTTAATTAAAGGTCTCATATGACTTGGAAATTCAAAAGGGATTTGACCATATGGACTTAGGCACATATGTGACACATTATAGGATTAATATGTTGGACCAAGATAGCAAAAGATGACACACAAAAGGGGGGGTGTGGCACTAGGGTTTGGGGGCATTTTTGTCACTCTTGTGATATTTTTGATCCTATAAGTGTGTAGCTATGGAATCCTATCATCCTAGGGTTTTCAAGTTGGTGAAATTGGAAGAGAGAAAACATCAAGCTCTCTCTCCCTAACCCCTTTAATCTATCACATCAAGTAATGGTGATAGCACAACTCTTCACTTGTTGTCTACTCATTCTCTCATCCTATTCAAATCCTTGGTGAAGAGTTTTGGGAAGGTGCATATCTTTGTACCTATTTGGAGAGCTACAAGGTGGAGAATCAATATCAAAGGGAGAGTCAATAATAAAGGGACCACTCCCTCTACTTGAACACCATTCTTGGTTTCAAGATTCGCTCCGAAGGTATGAACATCTTATCTTTCTCTCAAATAGGATTTAGAGAGTCTTTGGTGCACACTTTCATAGACTTATAAAGATTGGAACCAAATGAGACTTGCATGAATGCCTAGTTCATTTAATGCTTCTTCTCTTACTTTGATTTCACATTGATATGCCTTGCTAAGTGATTTGTACTCTCAAAACTTGGTTGTAGAGTTTTTAAAAATCTCTACATGACACCATTCTCATAATATTCCCTTCAAGTCCCTCTCCACTAATCAGCGGCGGATCCAAGAATTTTTCAGCAGAGGTGCAATTTTCAAAAGCTAACAGCTCCCCAAAAAAACAAAAAAAAATCTAAACATCCTTATAATTTAAACAATACTAATGTTATTCATAAAACATTAAAAAAATATCATTACAATTACCCTACAATTGTTGCCGACGAGATTTCATATCTTGAAAACGTCGCATTATATTTATATTACTAATACAAGAAAAAACATCTTTCTCAATGTAAACAACCAAGCTATCACTCAACCATTGATTCCCTATTTTGTTACGCAATGGTGTTTTCACAATATTCATAGCTGAAAAAGCTCTCTCAACTGAAGCTGTTGCAACGGGTAAAACAAAAGCCAATGTAAGAAGTAAATATACATAGTTGTATATTCTACTCCTTCTTGTATTCACCAATTTTTCTGCCAGATCAGTAATTCCTTTCAATGATGAAAACTCAGTGCTGCTCTGCATATCAACAATATAAAGCCCAAGTTGATATTCAAGCTTCATGAGGTCTCGGTCATTAAATTCTTGAGGGTAAAATTGAGCAAAACGAAGTATTTTTTGTTTGTCAAAAGCTGCAAAATTATAAGCCGGACTCAAACATGCCATACAAAGAAGCAATTCAGTATTTACCTCAGTGAAGCGATTATTCAATTCCACTAGTTGCTTATCAATTATAGTAAGAAATAGGTCAACACGGTAATAATGGCGGTTTGTGATTTTCTGAGCTTTACGACGTGATCTCCCTTGTGGTACAAATAAATCATCCATATTAGGAACATCAATATCATTGTTGCCACAAAATATTGATACTTTGCCAAGCAGATCATCAAAGTCATCATCCCTCATGGATTGTAGCTTTTGCTTACATCTTTGGACCAACATCATTGCATTCACAATATCTTGATCTTTCTTTTGTGATTCCCAATATAAATCTCATCAAATATAGGTGAAACACAAAGTCAAAAGTTTGTATTTCTTTCAATAACCTATTTGCTTCACCTAAATTATCTTGGTTGACATCATCAACAATCCATTCAAGCACCTTCACCACGGGATGAAACATAGTATTAATACTCAATAAAGTATCATAATGTGAGTTCCAACGTGTATCACAAGGACGTTTGAGAGTAGTCTCTAGATTTAACCCTTGCCCTGTTTCAAGATCATCAATTTCAAGAGCTTTCATAATATCTTTTTGTTGTTGCTCTCTAAGTGCATCACGACGCTTACACGATGCTCCAATAATGTTAACAACACTACTAGCCGTTGTGAAGAAAGTAGCAATGTTTTCATTACCCTTTGCCACGGCTACAAGAGCTAGTTGTAGTTGATGTGCAAAACAATGGACATAATATGCTTGAGGATATTCTCTCAAAATCTGTGTTTTAAGACCATTGAGCTCACCTCTCATATTACTAGCACCATCATACCCCTGTCCTCGTAGCCTGGACATGCTCAAATTTGTTGAAGAAATCAACTGCTCAATTGCCTTTTTCAATTTGCTACTAGTCGTATCAGAGACATATTGGACACCCACAAACCTTTCAATAACTTGCCCTTTTTTGTTCACATAACGCAACACCACCACCATTTGCTCTCTTATTGCAGATAGGCTCTTCGGATTTGTTCTCGAAAATTGGGATTATAATAAGTCATCGGAGGTCTAAGGCCAGGGTCTGCAGGAAGATTAGCTAATATTTCATCCAACTCAGTAGGCGGATTATTTGAAGGTTGATTTGAACTAGCCGGATTATTTGAAGGAGGGTGGGAACTAGCCGGATTATTTGAAGGAGGGTTGGAACTAGACAGATGATTCGAAGGAGGATTTGAACTACCCAGATTATTTGAAGGAAGATTTAAACTCTTTCTCTGAAAGTACCGTTCCATAACTGTACAATTGAAACAAAATAAGGGTTTTATATCTATTATTATGACTAATTGACTATAATTTATCAAATAAATAAATAAATAATTATCAAATTATCAATTAAATAAATACATAAAAATTAATTATACCTCGAATAATGTGTCACGTAGCCTCTTTCTCCTTGAGTTTGCTACTGATCTTACTAATATAGAGAGAGCTAAATAAGAAAGAAAAAAAAATTATTAAAAAAAGAATAAACAAAATTGGTGTTTGCTCAAGGAAAGAAAAAAAGCATCTGACTTACTTTGGATTGGCGTACTCAAGAAGAAAAAAAAATGCAGGATTCTTGTGATGCACACACACTTTGATGAAATTGGGTGATGTTATTGGTCTTTTATAAAGAGAATTCCCAGTTCTACTTAATTAAGGAATTCCCAACTCTATTTAATTAAGGAATTCTCAAAACCCAATTGAATAAAGAGAACTTTTAATTAAAACCCAATTAAGTAAGGAAATATAAGCCCTTTTTCAAAAGCCCACGTCAGTTTCCCTTTGTTTCTTTTTTTTTTTAAATTTCAAAATCCTGGTCCAAAACGACGTTGTTTTGGCCAGGTTTTTCAAAAAAAAAAAAAAAAGGCAGCGCATATTAAACAGCCTGGTCCAAAACAACGTCGTTTTGGCCCGGCTTCATTTAAAAAAAAAAAAAGAACCCTCGCGCGGGCGCTGTGCGCAGCACCAGCAGCTCCCCAACAGTGGTTTGTGCATTTCATCGATCACGTTGTGTGCATCACTGGTCTAAAGCAGAGGTGCAACTCCAGCGTCTGTAATGGCTATTTCCGCCGACCGGAGGTGCAGGCGCACCTCCTTATGCCTGCACAGATCCGCCACTGCCACTAATTACCAACGCACATTCTAATACTCTTTCCTTACCCTTCCTTTCACCTTTCACCTTTCAGTTTTACAACAATTCGAAAAGCCAAATGTCTAAAATGATAGCTATGGATCTTAGCCTAAATGGAGAAAGAAGAGGCAGTTTGATTTGCTAAGCAAATACGCTGCAAAAGTATATGAATAACTTAAATATTCCAGAACCAAAAAAAGAAAAACTTAAATATAAGAAATTTGTTCGCGGTAATAACAAGTGCTAAAGTAAAGGAATAAAATAAAGGTGGGTTTTCTTTGGGCTTTCGGCCAGCCTTGTATTAATTTTGTTGGGCTATTCTTTTAGCTCTCTCTTGTGTTTCTTAATGAAACATGTTTCCGACAAAAATAAATAAAAATCAAGAGGTCGTTTGGTTCAAGGTTTAAAAACATGAGAATGAGTGCAATCTTTAGAATGTAATAACTGATCCATAGGAATGAACTGCTTATATAGGGGAAATTTCACAATATTTAGGTGTGGAATGACAACAAAAATAAAAGAGAATAGAGGGAGACACTAAGACATCAAGTAATGATGAAAGGGATAGATTAAGAACTAGGGGTTTAGAAAAAGGGGCTAAAGAGTGGAGCAAGTATTCTTGTAATTGAAATTTTATGTAGGTGATTACTATAGTCTAAAATATCAATAATATTGACGAAATATCGGGTATATTATCAATTTTTCAAGTCAATGATATTTTAGAACATATCCATACACAAATCGTAAAATATCGATAATATCGGAAAATATCGATATCAATAATTTCTCTCACACTTTAGTAATATTTGGCCAAAATATCGCTATAATATCGATAACATCAAGATGATGAAGACAATGAAAATTTTGAAAAGTTATTTACACCAACACCCCTTGTGGTTTCTTGTGTTTTCATAAAACCCCATCATGTCTCAAAAATTACACGAACAACCCCTGATGTTTCAATTTGTTTTCACAAAACCCTTTTTCGTTGATTGTTTGTCCAAAAATTGATGATTTCATTGAAAAAAATATTATGCAAATGAAAAAAATTAACCTCAATGAAGTATATACAATCTAATCTCAAAGGCTGACTTTGTCATTTGGAGATTTTTTTTTTTTTGTGTGTATAAAATCATCAATCTTTGGATGAAAAATCAATGAAAATGAGTTTTGTGAAAACAATTTAAAATATGAGAGGGTGTTCTTGTAATTTCTAAAATCTCAAGGAGTTTTGTGAAAAAGCCGAAAACCTCAGGAGGTATCTGATCGGTGCATAATTACATATCTTTTTGTACCCTTCTAACTTATGATTTGGTTATGTTTTTGAGTTAAACTTGTGCTTTTAATAAAGTTTGTGTATGTTTCAGTGTAATAAGGATGAGACTCATTACATGCATTTTGAAGACAAGTTAGCTCAAAACAGTGTCTGCAGATCAGTCACATTCACGGATTAACCTGTACTTGCTCAAGAAGAACCAGATAATGAGCCATACATCATTGGAAAGATATGGAAGTCTAGTTTCCGTAGCATTTTACGGTTCATGATTTGGAGTCTTCTAGAGGAAGTTATCCATGATTTAGCAGCTCAAGGTCAAAATTCGGCAGCATCTGCGTTACTGGGCCAAAAATGACATTTGAAGGTCTTTCCTATTTTTCCTTGAGTTGGGCTGCATATTCTTGGAAAGATAAGACAAAGGGCTTGAAGATCCATATTTTTCCAGAATTTTTTGGAGTGAATAACAAGCCCAAAATCGGCCCACAAGCTGACTATGTCATGCATGACTATCTAGTGGGATTTGTTGGTGAAGTGCACTAGCCAAAAGAATGAGTTTCTAATTACAATGGGATTTGTTGGTGCAGTGCACTAGCCAAAAGAATGAGTTTCTAATTACAATGGGATTTGTTGGTGAAATGCACTAGCCAAAAGAATGAGTTTCTAATTACAAGTGCTATTGGCATAAACCATATTCAATTCAAATATTCCCCTTCCATTCTCCCTATAAATAGCACTCCAATTCTAAACACAAATCATTCACAATTCATCTCATTCACTTCATCCTTCCACAAACACTCCATCCATCCCCAAAACACCAAAAATAGCTCCAACAAGCCTCCATTCCAATTCCCTACGAATTTCCTCTTTCTTTTCCATCACCACTCACCCAAACTCATCCCAAATCACCTCTTTAGTTGCCATACTCTAGATGTGAGGAAACTCTTGGAGCAGCATTAGACGTGGAGAAGCACTTGGAGAAGCCTTGGACACCACAAACAACTTCATAAATCGGTTTTTCTACTCTTGTTGCATTCATTATGTCTTCTCATTTATGTTTAAGTTTCATTTCCATTATGAGTAGCTAAATTCATAACTAGGGCTTCGATGTAACCTAACATGAATATTCTGGGTTTATAAGTTAAAGTTTTGAGTTTCAAGTTTGATTCATGATTCATGTTCTTATTTATTATGCTTATCAGTTAATATGCTTGTTTGGATGATTGATCACCATTAGAACTTGTTTATTAGCTATCTTGGTTTAAATCAAAAGTAGACATCATGCTTTGATTCGAATTGAACTATGAATAAGAAAAGTATGTATGGACATTCGACAACAGGGATTAGATACATGCTTGGTTGTTTAAATTGTTCTTCTATGCTTAATGGGTTCCTAATGCTTAATTTAGGTTAGACAACAAATGATCAAGTTAGGGAATTAGGAACACAAGGTTAGGACCAGACACCATGGCCTAATCATACTTTAGCTAGAATCAATCTTTGAATCCGAATTAGACTTGTCACTTAACTAATTTATAACCCAGAATTGAATTGTTATGGTGAATCGAATGCCCTAGTCTCCCAATCTATTTTCCAACCTACAAACATACTCTTTGTTACATTTGCTCACTTTGCTTTTGTTTAAAACTTCGTTTTGCCTCATTTGTTCAACAATTACAATCACTCTTGCTTTAAATTCTATTTTAGACTTAACCTCCTACTTTCTTGAATTTGGTAATCTAAGTACATAACTAATATTAATTTCTCAGTCCTCGTGGGTACGACCTCGTACTTGTCTTGCTATACTACTAATTGGCCCGTACAATTGCGAGTTAACGTTTTTAACGAACAGTATCAGTGTAAATAACTCAAATTTGGACCTTATAGAAACTCTATGTGGTACTAAGTCACTCATGTATCTTACCACCCAATGTTATAAAGTGTAAAATATTGTAGTAAATCATTATAAATTAATGATTATGGTGTTTAATATTCTTCATTAATTACTACAAATTTTTTAAACTCCCAGTGTTTGTCAGCTCTCTATATAATCAATTTAAATCAATTAAACTCATCATGCAATGCATTTCCTTCCAATTTTTTTGTGATAAAGTAATAGATAATTGACTAAATAAACATCCTTCAAAGTTTCAAGAAAAATTTCCAAGTTTTTCTTACAATTTCTATGGTTTGTATTTCATTTTTATCGATATTGATAACATCTCAATATTTCCATCAAAATTATTGAACATATCAGTTTTGATCTTCTGTCAACCAACTCTCTTATCTCATGTCTATCTCTCATAAACCCCACTTGATGCAAAGCCCCCATGAGCATAGGAAAGAAACTTGGCTCTCTTTTCTGGCATTAAATGGGTATGGGGAGTGGTTTTCCGATTAAACCTTCTACCAACTCCCCAGATATCACGCCCTTTGCCATGTTGAAATCTTTTTTTTTGGTCAACCCCTGTTGAAATCTTGACTTTAGAGTCACGTGAGCTTTTGTAGAGAGAGAGATCTTCCTAGGAATCTGCTGACTTGATTTCTGAAATTGTGATCAACAGTGATGATCAAGTTTTGAGCCTTTGGAGAGATTAAAAGTTGGGGTTAGTTTTAAACCAATTTAGAAACTGATTTATCCAAATTAAATCACCATAAATGGCAATTAATCTTTAATCTGTAAATTTATTCCTTCAAATTGGTTCACAAAGGTCTGGGTCTCTAAACCCATTTGGGTTGACTTCAAACTTTAAAAAAATAAAGCCCAAATTCCTATTTTTGACATGGGCCAAAACTCAATTGGGGTAGCGCCTGAAATTTAAGCCCAATCACAATTCAAACAATACTTTTCAAAATTGTGATTATGTAGTTTTGTCATCATAAAAGTCCAACCAAGTCAGACCCCCCCAAAAAAAAAGTCCAACCAACTAATGAATATGAAGCCTGACTACGGGAAGCATCAACTTATGTCTGTGTGTGCAAGTGTGTATCTAATAGAGAGATTCCTGCATATGACTGATAACAGTGCAAACAAATTATGCAGAGAACCCGTCACATTACCATTCAACCAATTCACTCTTTCTCAATTTTCCCATTATCTCAACACCCTTTTGGCCAATGGCCTAGAACTAGCCCCCCAGTGATTTGGTTGAAACATGGAACAATAAACCATGCCTACAAACTACTTAAGAAAAATAACATAAGGCCAGAAGTGCAACCTAAATTGTTAAGCGCAGGGGATTTGAGAAAAAAGAAACAAGAAAAAAAAAAAAAAAAAGAAGTTACAGATACACTTCTTAGTAGGCATTCCTACTTCCTGCGAATTACAGTTTGACACATTGCGAAAATAATTCATCAAAAACACACAAAAAATCTCTACACACATGTCAAACTGTGATTGGCAGGAAAGTAGGAGTTCCTACTTCTAGAAAAGGAGGCATGTATTTTCCAAAAGTTACGTAGTTATGGCATTTTCAATTTTGGTTAATTTCAATTTAGTATCCAAATTATTGCTTGTTTTCAATCCCTTCCTCTATTATTCCCCCGCTACAGTAAGTGTTCTTCTTATGTTCTTAAACTTGGGCTTCATTGATTTCTGATCCAAAAATATTTAAAGTAACTTCGGATGAAGAAAGGTTTCTCCTTATGACAGTGTACATTTGGGAATGTAAATTTGATTTACAAACGGATAAAAGGGTGAATTCAGTGGGTTTGGGTGATTTTGGTGTGCCAACAAAAACTATGATATTTACTTTTGCTTATTTAGTTTTGCAGTCATAGTTCTGTGTTCAGGGCAGACATGAAGTTAAATCTTTCACTCACCAAATTAACCAAAGCAATGATGATACGTAAAGCCTGTAATTAGCAATGTACTTCCACAAACATGACAAGTAGTTTAACCTCTAATCCAAAACTATTTAAAGTAACATCAACAAAACACTTCACGGCCACTTAAGTTAGAAGCGCATTAAGGTAACGAAATGGTCTTTTAGCTCAGTCTTAGGCTGCATCCCATCCACCATTGTGTGCTTGTTTCGTTGTTCTCAACTGTCAGAAGCGTATCGAACCAGCATTTTCTTCCACCAGAGATAGGGCTTCGGTTTCTCCGGGCAGCTTCAGCACTGCACACCTGCATCAACAACAGTTGTGACATTAAAACAAAATATCTATCTAGCAAGTGAAACCAACTTAGAAAAATAAATTCAAACATGCTTTTCATCTACTCAAAAGATAACAAGTCAACCATGTACAATCAAAGACTGAATCAAAACATAGACGACAGTTCAAATATCCTTACCTTGAATTTATATTCAGTATTTCTACATCCTTCCCCACCAGAATATCCTTGAGCGAAATAAAGCTCGGAACATGACTAATTGCCTCAGAAGATGACTTCTTCATCTCTCGAAGCTTAAGATAAATGAATGGACTGTGGTTTCCTGGGTGATAGTAAAAGAAGGCATTGACACGAGAATTAAACATCAACAGACCATCATTCTCAAAGTATTTCATGGGTATGTATACGCCATCTGGCCACCTTCCAGAAAAACCAGTACGAATCGATATCTTCTTCATCCAAAGTTTTTGTGGACCAGAATCATTCATTACCCACACATTGATTTCAAAACGTTCAGTTTTACACAGACAAAGTCTACCTCCCAAATCTCCCATGCTCACATCACAACCACCCCAAAAAGGCAGTGATGGAACCGATTGGAACTCTTCAGTATCCAAGTCAAATGAAATCACACTACAGCCTGTCCACCCATCGCAAAACCAATAAAGCATTCCTTTCACACAAGTGGGGAATGATAGCTCAAGCTCAGAGTCTGAGCAGGGAGCAGTGCCAACAGATTTCCATGAACCCGTTCCCAGGGTGTGTATCTCAGCCACCTTATTGGGATCAGGTGTCCGTTCCTTAAGAATTCTCACCACCTTATATTCGTTAGTCCTCGGACTGAAACCTAATCCACTACCAATTAAAGTCATTGCCTTCTCATGTTTAGGACCATGGGGAAGGTTTATAAATTCGCCGGTTATTGGATTGCACACAGCAGCAGGGTAATTCACGAAAAAATCAGACAGGCAAAGCAAACCGTTACAAGAATTTACCAAGTTGTAGTTGTTGTGATCATATTGCATCATGAAAGCGATACCTTCACCCCAATCCACCTCGTTGTTGTTGTCATCAATTTTCGTTATCTTCATGTGAACCTCTCTTTCAGTTTCATGACTAGGCATCACATTGCCATTCCTATGGTAATTGAGTAACTCCTCAGCATGACACAATGGGAATTTATATTTGGAAAGATTCATGTGGACACGAGACCGGTTACAATCATGGTCCTTCAAATCAAAACCAGAGCTATCTTCAGGCTCAACCAAGAAAAGGTTTCTTGACACGCTTATTCGATCCACGGGCCTGACCATAGGATAGGCCTCTGCTTGTGCGAAATGTAGCTTAGCAAATGCAGGGTCCGAAATTAGAGAATGCCAAGTCTTGCAGACGCTTTTGCACATGATAATGCTCTTTGTTGGCAGCTTTATTATAACATCTTGAAGGACAGACTTTGGAACATCTGTTATAAAAGGACCCATTCTGTGTTTCGTATTTGGGTGGCTGAAGATGCAATGGCTTTGATGTAGGATAGTTCAGTGGTATAGATGGGTAAAGATGCAATGGCTTCACACCAAGAATTCTCCAATCTCTGCAAAAATAAACTTTACTCAATAACTCAAATCTCCAATCTCTATTACATAGGAGGAGGGGGAGGGGGGGTGTATTTATAACAATCTAACCCTAGAGTGAAAAGAAAATTAAACTTACTCTAGGAAAGAAATAAGGTAATCAAAAAAGAAATCCAGAAAGTAAAGAAAATTTAGGAAACAAGTTAGAAACGCAGTAATCATCTACTGCTCCAAATTTGCAGAATTGAAAGAAGGAATTAAGTAATTTCCTCTTCCATCTCTCTAATGGGTTTGACAAAGATTTCCTCATCGGGTTTTCTTTTCCTCTTCGTGAATAGCAATCAAAATAAAATAAATAAAGGGTTAGAATCCAAAATCACTACATTGGCACGGAACCCAGAACTGACCGGCCTAATTAAAAACGGATTGAAGTGGAAAAAGAACCCTTTACTAACAAGTTTCAGAGTAAATCAGTGATATAATATAGGAGTGAAGGAAAAAGAGGGCTCTGCGACATGGTAGAGAGAGAGAGAGAGATCAACTCTGGCACCTAAAGTACGCGAGGGAAAATATATATTTTGGTTTCCTATCAACACTAGACATAATAAAGATGGATTCATTCTGTTATCGCCCTCTTCATTAGGAAAGGTACTAAAAAAAAGTGTTGATGGGAAAAAAGGAAACAAAACTTTCCCATTGTGCCAAGGAATTGAGTTTCCCATTGTGCCAAGGAATGATTTTAAATTTCTACAGTTGACAATTCCCTTATCAAACAGGTGTCTATGTATTTATATATATAGGAGGACCAAAACCTTACAACATACAAAATACAACAAATTGACAAAGATAATGAGAGAAGCAATGCCTAGGATGATGATGCTTTCACTTGTTCTTCTCCTGGTTTTTCATGTTTCTGCTTCATGGGCAGCCTCAGCTTCTGTCTATGACAACTTTCTTCAATGCCTAAACACCAACACAAACCCATCATCAACCCAATTGTCCAACATAATCTATGCCGAAAACAACCCTTCATACTCATCTGTTCTAAGAGCCTACATCAGAAACTCAAGGTTCAACACCACTTCTGCTAAAATATGAAAACTATGAGAGAATATTTGTTTGTGGGAATTTTCTGTGTATTCTTCTCCTTGTAGGAGGTTATATTTATAATACAACGAAACCTGAATGGGCAAGTAAATAATAAATTCCTAAATCTATTTACAGTAGGAAATCAGGAATTAAAGTAAATCAATTACAATTATAATAAGAATTCTTGGTGTGTAAGGAGAGTAAGTCAATATCCACAAGTCACGCCAACACTCCCCCTCACGTTGGTGCATAGATGTCGCCAATGCCCAACTGATCCAGTGAATTGTGGAATGCTTTACTAGAAATCGCCTTTGTCAAAATATCCGCCAATTGATCCTCGGATTTCACAAAAGGAAATTGAAACACTTTAGCCTCAAGCTTCTGTTTGATGAAGTGTCGATCCACCTCAACATGTTTAGTACGATCATGCTGAACTGGATTATGTGCAATGGCTATAGCAGCTTTGTTGTCACAAAAGAGATTCATTGTGGATGTAGGTTTATACCCAAGTTCAGTAAGCAACTTTCTTAACCAAAGAAGTTCACAAATCCCTTTAGTCATGCCTCTGAACTCGGCTTCTGCACTAGATAAAGCTACTACATTCTGTTTCTTGCTCCTCCATGTCACCAAATTACCTCCCACGAATGTGAAGTAACCCGATGTGGATTTTCTATCTGTTACATTACCTGCCCAATCTGCATCTGAATAACCATCAATATTTAGATGACCATGTTTTGAGAACATAAGTCCTTTTCCAGGTGCAGACTTCAAATATCTAAGTATCCGAAGAACTGCATTCATGTGGTCTTCACTTGGAGAGTGCATAAATTGACTGACAACGCTCACCGCATAAGCAATGTCTGGTCGAGTATGTGACAAATAGATCAATCTTCCCACTAACCTTTGGTATCTTTCTTTATTAGTTGGAACTTGATCCGGATATTCTCCAAGATGATGATTTTGAACAATAGGAGTGTCCGCAGGTTTGCAATCTAGCATTCCTGTGTCTGTCAACAAGTCCAAGACATATTTCCTTTGAGAGAGAAATATGCCTTGTTGTGATCGAGCCACCTCAATTCCCAAGAAATACTTGAGTCCACCTAGATCCTTCATCTCAAACTCAGTAGCCAAATAGTCTTGTAGTTGTGATATTTCCTGTTTATCATTCCCAGTAATAATCATATCATCAACATAGATTATTAATGCTGTTACCTTCCCTTTCCGATGTTTCAAGAACAGAGTATGATCTGAGTTGCACTGTTTGAAACCATTGTTCTTCATTGCCATGGTGAATCGTCCAAACCATGCACGTGGTGACTGTTTCAATCCGTACAATGCTTTTCGTAACTTGCAAACGGTTCCAGTCTGAGTAGTATTATACCCAGGAGGAATGTCCATGTACACCTCCTCCGTGAGTTCGCCATGTAGAAAAGCATTCTTTACATCAAACTGGTGTAGTGGCCAATCCAAATTAGCTGCAAGGGACAATAAGACTCTGACAGTGTTTAACTTTGCAACTGGAGCAAAGGTTTCTTCATAATCTATACCATAGGTCTGTGTGTACCCTTTTGCCACAAGTCTTGCCTTGTATCTCTCGATAGATCCATCTGCATTGTGTTTTATAGTAAACACCCATCTACATCCGATAGTCTTTTTTCCTCGTGGTATAGTCTCCAATGTCCAAGTCTGATTTTTCTCAAGAGCTTTCATCTCCTCTTTTATAGCTTGGACCCACTTAGGATCTTTCAATGCTTCAGAGACCTTGGTTGGAATATGGATAGCAGACAACTGATGCACAAAAGCCTTAAATGGTTCAGACAGCTTCTTAATGGATACATGATTTGCAATTGGATACTTGGATGTCTTGCCCATATCAGGTGAATAACGGTTTGGTGCCTTCCCACGATTTTGCCTGAAAGGTAATTGATATCCAATAGTTTTATTCTCTAAATGCACAAGTCTAGTAGGAGTAGTTACCTCAAGGATATTCTCAGGAGATTGGTCTGTTGGTACTGTTGAGTTAGAGAGGGGGTTTTCATCTTGTTGTTCTGTATTGTCTGTTGGTGTGAGACTCGGATCAGAAATATCTTCACATGGATCAGGTGGGTCAGGCAATTGATCGTTATGAATGGGCGATTGATCGCATGTCGGCAAAGAGTAATCTCGTGCTCCAGACTCGGGACGATCGATCATTTCTGTACAAATGAGAATTTCTTCGTTTTCTAAGTTGCTCCAATTCTGCTCTTCACTTCGTATCTCCCCCTGAAGCGTAGAATTGGATGATGGGTCATGGAAGAACAACTCAGATTCCAGAAAGGTCACATCCAAAGTGACATAGGTACGTCGGGTAGGAGGGTGATAACAGCGGTAGCCTTTCTGATGAGTGGCATAACCCACAAAAACACAACGAAGCGCACAGGGATCAAGTTTGCTACGTTGATTTTTGTGGAGATGAACGAAAGCCACACATCCAAAGATTCGGGGTGTGAGTACCAAAACAGAGGGCAGAGGTTTATGTTGTGCAAGCACCTGTAAGGGAGTTTTAAAGGTCAATACACCAGAAGGCATGCGGTTGATCAGGTGAACTGCGGTGACAATAGCATCATCCCAGTGATGGCGAGGAACATGAGCGCCAATCAGAAGTGCTCGGGCAGTTTCAAGAAGATGTCGATTCTTTCGTTCAGCAACACCATTTTGTTGCGGTGTCTGAGGACAAGTCGTCTCATGGATAATTCCATGTTGTTGGAAGTAAGTCTGAAAGTCATGATTGACAAATTCTCCACCATTGTCTGAGCGAAGAATCTGGATTTGAGCATTAAACTGAGTCTTCATCTGTTTGTGGAAGGACTGAAAACGGGAAAACACTTCATTTTTATTCTTCAGCAAATAAAGCCATGTCATCCGTGTACAATCATCTATGAACGTGACAAACCATCGAACACCAGAAGGAGCAGTAATAGGTGAAGGTCCCCAGACATCAGAGTGAATTAAAGTAAATGGAGTAGGACACTTGTTCGTACTCAATGGGTAGGGCACACGATGACTCTTGGCCAAAATACAAGTATCACATGTGAAGTCGGAGTCCTTGAAACCTGAGAATAAATCTGGTATAAGATGCTTCATATAACTAAAAGACGGATGTCCCAATCGACGGTGCCACAACCAGATTTGTTGTTGTTTGCTATCAAAGGGATGCGTCACATTGTTAGCCACGCCGAGACTGAAGTCATCTACATAATATAGCCCCCCTCTCTTAGTACCACGACCAAGAATCTCCTTAGTGTGAATATCCTGAAGCAAACAAAAACTCGGGTAAATGAGTACACAACAATTCAATTGTTCAGTAAGCTGACTAACTGACAACAATTTATTGGATAAAGATGGAACAAGTAAAGTATTAGACAGTGAGAGAGAAGATGAGAGTTCAACAGTGCCAGCCCCTGTCACAGGATAAGTAACTCCATTGGCATTTGCAATACAAGTTCGTCGAGGTTGTGTAGTATTAAGAAAATCATCAGGATCAAACGTCATATGATCAGTTGCACCGGAATCAATCTTAGCGGAAGTATGAAATCCATAACCAATACCATTACTGGTCGTATTGCGTTGTCCTCGAGTAGCCCACCAATTGGGATAGCCATGCAATTTAAAACAAGTCTCACGAGTGTGTCGCGGATCACCACAAAATTCGCAATCTGGTCCATGTGTCGGGGTCGTTAGTCGAGAAGTCATAATCTGTGCAGCGGAAGATGTATAGGATACAGGTTTAGTAGGAATTCGGATCGGGATCTGAGCCTGAGTCGATGCCGGAGTCGGAGTCGAAGTCAGGATCGGGGTCTGAATCAAAGACAAATTCGGGGTCTGGGTCGAGGTCGGAGTCATCATCGGAGTCGGAGTCGGGGTCGTTGTTGTCGTCATAGTCGGGGTCGTCAAAAGAGGATCCTGATTCAGAATCAGATTCGGGGCCAAAGTCTGCATCTGTAGGAGCGGAGCCATCTGGGCACTCAACTCGGCTATGGTTGGTTGAGAAAGAGAGAAGGAGTCGGTGGTGCGACCTCCATGAAGGATGAAAAAATCATCAACCCCCATAGCGGTGGCGGGGGTGTGAAACTAGAGTCAGCAATTCCAAGATCGCCGCTCTGATACCATGCTAAAATATGAAAATTATGAGAGAATATTTGTTTGTGGGAATTTTCTGTGTATTCTTCTCCTTGTAGGAGGTTATATTTATAATACAACGAAACCTGAATGGGCAAGTAAATAATAAATTCCTAAATCTATTTACAGTAGGAAATCAGGAATTAAAGTAAATCAATTACAATTATAATAAGAATTCTTGGTGTGTAAGGAGAGTAAGTCAATATCCACAAGTCACGCCAACAACTTCAACCCCAAAACCAGTCCTCATCGTCACACCCTCAGCTTCATCTCATGTTCAAGCTTCTGTTGTCTGTGCCAAACAGCTTGCCATACAGCTGAGAATCCGAAGTGGCGGGCACGATTATGAGGGCCTTTCTTACTGGTCTGATCAGACCTTTATTGTCCTTGATATGTTCAACCTCAGGACTGTGACTGTAGACATTGAGGACAGCTCGGTTTGGGTTCAGGCTGGAGCCACACTTGGAGAATTGTACTATAGGATTTCAGAGAAGAGCAAAGTTCATGGCTTTCCTGCTGGTGTTTGTCCCACAGTTGGTATTGGTGGGCACATAAGTGGTGGTGGCTATGGAAACATGTTGAGGAAGTTTGGCCTTGCTGTTGACAATGTCCTTGATGCTCAGATTGTTGATGCTAAGGGGAGACTTCTTGATAGAAAAGCCATGGGAGAAGACCTGTTTTGGGCCATTAAAGGAGGGGGTGGAGGAAGCTTTGGTGTCATTGTTGCATACAAATTGAAGCTGGTTTCTGTCCCAGAAACTGTCACAGTTTTCCAGGCTGCAAGAACATTGGAAGAGAATGCAACCGACGTTGTTTCGAGGTGGCAAGAGGTGGCGCCAACCACAGATGATGGTCTGTTTATGAGGCTGCTGTTGCAGCCAGGGAGCGATACTGTTAAGGCCACAATTATGGCTGAGTTTCTAGGCAATGCTGACCAACTTGTGTCATTGTTGGGGAAGCAGTTTCCTGAGTTAGGTTTGAAGAAGGATGACTGTAAGGAGATGAGCTGGATTGAGTCTGCGCTTTGGTGGGCTAACTATGATAATGGGACTTCCCCTGATGTGTTGCTTGATAGAAATCCTGATCATGCAAATTTTCTGAAAAGAAAGTCTGATTATGTTCAAACCCCAATTTCCAAAAGTAGGTTGGAGTTAGTGTGGAAGAAGATGATTGAAATAGGCAAAATAGGTTTGGTTTTCAATCCATATGGTGGGATGATGAGTCGGATTCCGTCCTCTGCCACTCCTTTTCCTCACCGTGCCGGGAACTTGTTCAAAGTTCAGTACTCAGTGAGCTGGGGGGAAGCAGGGGCTGAAGCAGAGAAGAATTATACCAGAGACACCAGGAGACTTTTCAGGTTCATGACCCCATTTGTGTCCAAGAACCCAAGGAGTGCTTTCTTGAATTACAGGGACCTTGACATCGGTGTCAATAAATTTGGTAATAGAAGCTATGAACAGGGGAAAGTGTATGGCTTGAAGTACTTCAATGACAATTTTGAAAGGTTGGTGAAGGTGAAGACTGCTGTTGATCCAGCAAATTTCTTCAGGAACGAGCAGAGTATCCCCCCTCTTCCAACACTCAACTCAGACCCTCCTCATCCTATATTGCACTTAGATGCGAAAGATGGCTCGAGTTCCAAGCTATCAATGGGGAAGGTGAAGGTAGTACTGGCTCTGCTGGTGTACTTGTTTATTTCTTTTTAATTTTGTATTATGTAGGTTTTTTTTTTGGCTCAAGTCGAGACATTAGTTAGTTCTTAGCAGATTTGCAACCCCTCAATTTTGTACTGTGGTAATTGGTAGAAAGAATTTTTGTTCGAGCTTTCAGTATTTGGAAATTGAATTTATTTTTTTACATGCATCTTCATCTTACTTCTCCAAGATACAAATCAAAAGATACTTGAGAAACAAGGGAGTGAATATCTGTAACGGTCCCCTAGAGAAGATAATAGAGTATAATTCACAGGGAAAGTTTCAACGTCTAACAACAAAGCTCACTTTGCCTCCGACAAAGACTTCTTCACCTTGAACGGTCAGCACCAATACGATGACAATCCGTATTACAAAAAATGACTTGTGAACAAACAAGCATGGGGCATAGCTTAACCTTCAGTGACTCCACCCCACTCTCTTACAAAGAATTGTCCCACATAATTGAGACTCATCTGGAGGAAACACAGATTAAAGGAAAAAGTAATGAATGTGTCAATTGTAGTAAAGAGGTTTAATTCTTACGTATTTCAGCCAGCACTGTCCAAGTCTATGCCCAAAAATATCTGGAGAATGGCAACCGCCCTCAAACGGGCAGTATACCCATATATTACATCTCTTTTTCATTAGGCTTGGCACGTTTAGCTTGATCCAAGCAAACCCTAACCGGTGAAAAGCTAAAGCTAAGGCTTGTATCTTAATTTAGAGATTCATCATAATCTGTATGAACTTCCGCATGGCATTCAGGTGGAGTCGGCCCGCCAGGCAAAATTTGATCTTCTAGAGAGAAAAAAGGAATATATACATCAACATATGGAATAAGTCTCTAACAGAACAATAATAATAATAATAATAAATCTCTCGACACTAGCAGACAAGTATCATGACATTTGGAGTTTTGTAAAGGAAAATAGAATGTGAATTTGGGGGGCTACTGCATCATGGACAAATAAGATTATTTTGACCAAAAAAGAAACATACACAGTTCACAAATAATGACCACACCTGCTTCCTCATGACGAACTGTGGAATTTAACGCCTCTGTCTCAAGAGCCAACTGCTTAGCTTCTTTTAGTTTTTCCTTGCACCATCTTTCAACAAATTAATGGGAACAGCAGTTTAGAAGGAGAATATGGGTGGGTTTACATGCTGAAAAAGAAAGGTACAAGTGAAAGAAGCACTGAATATTAGAACAAAGTGCCAATCTTGCTGAAAAAGAAAATTAAAGGATGTAGAAGGAAATTTCTGTTGACTATATATAATGAAAACTGCTGTTGATCCAGCAAATTTCTTCAGGAACGAGCAGAGTATCCCCCCTCATCCAATCTTGCACTTAGATGTGAAAGGTGGCTCGAGTTCCAAGCTATCAATGGGGAAGCTGAAGCTAGTACTGGCTCTACTGGTGTTCTTGTTTATTTCTTTTTAATTTTGTATTATTTAAGTTTTTTTTTTGGTCGAGTCAAGATATTAGTTAGTTCTTAGCAGATTTGCAACCCCTCAATTTTGTACTGTGGTAATTGGTAGAAAGAATTTTGGTTCGAGCTTTTAGTATTTGGAAATTTAATTTATTTATTTTACATGCATCTTCATCTTACTTCTCCAAGATACAAATCAAAAGATACTTGAGAAACAAGAAAGTGAAAATCTGTACCGGTCCCCTAGAGAAAAGATAGAGAGTATAATTCACAGGAAAGTTTCAACGTCTAACAACAAAGCTCACTTTGCCTCCGACCAAGACTTCTTCACCTTGAACCATCAGCACCAATACAATGACAATCCGAATTACCAAAATGACTTGTGAACAAACAAGAAGCATGGGGCACAGCTTAACCTTCAGTGACTCCACCCCACTCTCTTACAAAGAATGTCTCCCTATTTCTTTTATTTTTCATCAAACAATTTGAAAGGAACAAGAGTATATAAAACCAGGGAGACCATGATTATAGATTCCAGTGAAGCTATCTGCATGTGTTTTGTGATATTTTCAAAACATTGGTAGCCTTTGTAGGTCACATTACAATGACAACGGTGTTGGTGTGTAAATGGTGAACTGATTTAGTATTATATAATCATTTTGTTTAGTGTTAAGCCTTAGCTCATAGGCTAAGTCAGTTTGTTAAGTCTCATTGGACTTAACTTGGACAGGTGTCATAATCTCTTTGATAGTGTAGTTGGATGGTGAGGATTAAGGCTAGGACTTGTCTAGCTCTCTCTCTCTCCTCTAACAGAAAAATGAGTTGGCTATGCATAGTGCACCAGTAATTTTACACACGAGAAAATACACAAAAGAAATATAGAGCATTCTTCAATTTCTCTCTGCATTCTCTCCATTCCCATTTTCATAAACACATATCATCTTGCCAAACTCTAACATTGCCTCAGAGCCAGGTTCGGTCTGAATTTCGGGGCGTCGGGATTGTTAGGGTGAGCTCCGATTCACAAGCAAAAGCTTATTGCAGTGATTCAAGCTTACATCGATCGAGTCTAACATGGCTGGGTCTGGAGGAGGAGAACTCAGGGCACCCATTTTTAATGGTGAAAATTTCGATTTATGGCAAATCAAAATGAAAACCATCTTTCATTCGCACGATCTGTGGGATCTTGTGGAGAATGGGTACAAAACTCCGACGAAGGAGGCGGAGCTCACTGAGGCAGAGAGGAAGCTGATGCGTGAGAACTTGGTGAAGGACGCTAGAGCTCTGGGTATCATCCAAGGGGCTGTATCAGATCAAATTTTTCCATGATTTGCAATTCAGGAATCTGCAAAGGCTGCGTGGGATATTCTGAAACAGGAGTTTGTGGGAGACAAACAGGTACGATCCGTGAAACTTCAGGGTCTTAGGCGTGATTTTGAGTACTCTTGGATGAATGATAATGATTCTTTGTCTGGATATATTGCTAAGTTGTTTGATCTGATAAACCAAATGAGGAGCTATGGTGAGGATTTGAGCAATCAACGTATCGTTCAGAAACTGCTTATCAGTTTACCTAAATCCCATGATAGTATAGCTGCTGTGATAGAGAATACAAAGGATTTAGATACCATTGATGCTCAGGATGTTGTAGCCATTTTAAAGGGATATGAGCAGAGGCTAGATAGGCACGGTGACAATAGTGCAGAGAAGGCATTTGCTAGCTTGAATGTTGGACCGAAGTCATCTCGGTCTAATGGTCACACTAGCAAATCTCAAAGGAATAACAAGTCACAGGGGCAGCAATGGAGTAACAAAGGTGATGGAGGTAATAAGTCTAATTCCTCTGTGAAAAATGAGACTGATAATGCTGGAAATAAATGCAAGTTCTGTGATGAATTGCATTACGGAGAATGTTGGATTAAGAATAAGGTCAAGTGCCATAAGTGTAACAAAATAGGACATATTGCAAGGTACTGTCATACGAACAAACCTGTCCAACAGGTGAATTTTGCTCATCAGCTTGAAGAAACCGGAAATCTGTTCTATGCAAACCACTCTAGTGCAGACAGAAGAAGAGTCGGTGATGAGTGGTATATTGACAGTGGCTGCAGCAACCACATGACATCAAGGGCTGATTTACTTGTGGTTATTGACAGAATGGTAAAGGCTAAGGTTCAGGTAGGCACTGGTGCTTTGGTTGATGTGGCAGTAAAGGGGACCTTGGTTATTGATACAATGAAAGGGAAGAAGTGTATCAAGGAGGTCATGCTAGTACCCGACCTTGTAGAAAATCTGCTCAATGTAGGGCAAATGACTGAGCATGGTTATTTCCTTGTATTTGGGGATCACAAGGTTGACATTTTCGATGATAGTTCCTTAACCAACATGGTAGTAAGTGTGAAACAAAAGGGGAACCGATGCTTTCCTTTGGTTTTCAACACACTCAAGGAGGTTGCATTGAAAGCAAAGGTGCAAGAGTGTTCCAAGATATGGCTGTTTGTGCCTAATAAAATATGGTCGTAAGAAGGGGCCTCTTCTCGGCCTTGACACCTGTTCATGGAGTAGAACGGCCGCGTTTTTGTCAAAGTGTCTTGCGTTCCTAAAGAACACAAGGCAAATACGAAGGCAGGGTCTTCTTGGCCTCTCGACCATAGCCTTATGGGCCGAGGCCGAGGACCATGCAAAGCACGGCCGAAGATATTATGGTCAAAAGGGCACGTGGCTTCAGGGCCCCACGCCCCATTTAATGAAGTAGTGCCTCTGCCCGTCACAGCAAATCCACTGGGGCATGAAGCATTTAATGCATAAGGGCAGAAGGGAAGTGATTGAAGTCAGGATTTGGTAATCAGAGGGGTTAGGTACAAACATTCTCGCAAATGTTCTTACATTTTGCTGTCTCTTCACCAACCACTAAATCAGAGCATTTAATGCGTTCCCACGGCCAGAGGTGCAGAACCCACGATCAGGGCGGTGGCCGAGATTTGCCGAGATTTATGGGGGTCACACCACTGAGTTTCTCGATCCCAAATGCCAATTGGACTGACCCACTTGCCTTGATCAGACTTCACCATGCTTGCTCTGATCAGACTCCACCATGCAGGTCTTGTCAAGCCTCGATTAGCTCTCCAGGACTCCTATAAATACCAAGCTCAAGACCACGTACAAAGAGTCCAACACCAAAACCAAAAGCCTCCCACGGAGCAACTTATTTTTCTGTAACGCATTTTCAATACCTTTACATGCTTTCCTAGGAGTAGTGGTAGATTGTAAGAAAAATCCATTCATTAATATATCATATGACCCTTGATTTCTCAAGGCGCCGGAGCACCATCCCTGTTATCGCCTCATTCACCCCATATATCATACGACCGTCGCTCCCCGAGCAACGCGCCGGAGCAACGCCCAAAATCCACCACCTACACCACCACTAAACGGCCTTATAGCTCAGGCCGTGAACCTGACGGCAGAGATAAGTTCCTCTCTCGGCCACAATCGTTTGGTTAGAAGTCCAATCTCAAACAGGCACACCATTTAAACATCTCCTACCCAAACCCTATCAAAACCTCGACGCACGGTAGACCGTGCTGGCACGCCCGCGCACAAAACGCACCGTATCCAAAAGAAGGACGTCACGTGTTAGCGCACATCCCCCTCGGCCCGGAGCACCAGGCCGTGAGATTTGCGACGTCAACACTTTTGGCACGCCCGATGGGATCGCTTGTCAACAAACTCACAATGAACCCAAGGGATGAGCAGGCCTTTAGGATGGAGACATCTTTTATGGCCGCAATAGACAAATTCTCTATGGAACTACGGACGCTGTTCCAAGAAGGGACGCCAGTAACGCCCACCGACACTCAGGCGTCAGGCCACGGCCCGAACTCTCAGCCGAAAAGCTGGGGACAATCCCGGCCGACGCGAACAGACCCCGGGCCCACTTGCCCCATAAAAACGGCGCGCGGCCCACTCCATGCTTTGGCTGTAGCGTTGGGGCAGAGCCGCCCAAGATGTCTAGTGGCCCAGCAAACCGACCCAGCGCACACCATAGCCGTCCAAACCCATCCAGGCTCGGGTAGGATGCCCAGGACTTGGCACGATTTGTTCCCTAAGGCGTTTTGGGCACGTCGTGCGTCAAAGGACTCGACCATGGGTACATTTCTATATCTTTCTACCCACGGCCGTTACTTTGATCAACCAAGGAGGCTGAGAATTCGGCCTCTTCGGGTTTTCAAGTAACTTGGGCAAAGGATGTAGAACTATGGGTTGACCGTGCCCCAGGATGCAGATAAGTCAGAACGACCATGGCGCAATGCTTACATCCCGGTGCAAGTTCCAAAAAAAATGGCACCAAGGGCCTACGACAAAAAAGTCAAAAAGAAAAAAAGGCAGAAGTAGGCATACAAATTCAACAAACGGCTCAGCCTGAAAGAAAGACAACATCTAAATGCATGAAAGATGGCATGTGCCTTGTAATTATGTTAAAATATTGTTTCTACAAAGGAAAAAAGATATACTTAGTTTTTAAGAGAAGAAAAATACTCCTAAACTATTACAAATTTTGTGAATAAACCCCCCCCCCCCCCCTTTTATACGCCTTCGCTGAACATCCCCCAGATCAGGCAGGTTATCTTCCTCCAGGCGATGTCGCCACTGTTTATATCCACCTGCCACTTCGCCCGGATCAGTTTCCTTTCGGCCAGTGCCTTCTTCTTCTCAGCCGCCCCCTTGAGAACCTGTCTGGCCGAAGACTTCAGCTCGGCCCCGGCCGCGACCGCACCATCTCGACGTTCGAGCCTGAAGATCGGCAATCTGAGCCTCGACCTGCGCAAGTTCCTCATTCTCTCTATGGACGACGAGGTCGTTTTCCTTCAGACTAGCCATGGTGGGTTGGACTTGCTCTTTGATTGCTGCCAGTTCTTGCTCAAGCAGGCACCCCTCGGTCATCCTCATACTAGCCTTAGCACATCGGTCGAGCATCTCCTCGCCCTCGGCCAAGCGTACCTGCAGCTCGTCCAGTTGCGCCGAGTCCAGCAGACCCATCGCCATGGCCGCATCCAGACAAGTCCCGAACTCCATAAAAGCTTCGACCGTGGTCATTTGGTAAGCATCGCAAAGGAGGAACTCTCGGAGCCTTTCGATGACGGCTTTGGACTCCTCGTCCAAAGGAGCCAAGGCCGAGCTGCCTCCTTCCTCATGGAGGTTGGCGAACAAGGACTCGAGATCATCAGGGGAAGTGGCCTCCTAAAGACAAAGGAAAGGAGAGTTAGGGGTACGACCAGTTAGGGCATAAAAGGGATAGAGAGAAATGAATACTCACCTCAGCGGCCGACATTGCGCCAAGAGTGTTTGCGGCCACGAGCTCGGTCAGGACCGCCGAAGAGACATGTGGTAGGCTCGGCGCGCCCGTGCCTGCGGCTTCAACCATTGTGGGCGCGGTCACCACAACCGACTCCTGAGGCAACAGCGCCGGGGGCGTGCTCGTAACGGCCGTGGACAACGCACCGACGGTCGGGGGGGCTGAAAACAAACAAGCTAGTCAAAGACACGAGGCAAACACAAAAATAAAGCAAAAATACAGAAAGAGCCATGACACCTACCGAGCGGAACACAATGCCTCTCGAACGGGGAGGAGCAGATGGCAGTTGCAAGGCAGGCACGGTCACGACCGAGGAATGTTGGCGGAAGCTGCCAGTGCAACGTCTACTTTAGCAGCCTGCGGCGATCCTGAGGCAGGGGCCTCATCGTCCGAGAGATCCTCGACGACCTCTTCAGCGGCCAGCACCTCTGCGTCTGCTACCTCGGTATCCAGCGTCTCCACCACCTCGGTAGGGGCCTCTTCTTCGGCCACTACCTCGGCAGCGGACACCTCGACCATCGCCTCGGCAACAGCAGCCTCCTCGGCGCCAGGCTCTTCGGCAGTCTCCTCCTCCTCGGCCACAGTCTCGTCCTGAAGGAAAAACCCAGACTGTCAAAATAAACAAAAGGGGGGAAACGTCCGCTAGAGAAAAAAAAAACACAAACAAAAAGAGAGAAAGAATACTTACGGTTATGGGTGGGGCCTCGCTCGCAGCCACCGGGGGAGCCTCCTCCTCGTCCTCATCCTCCGAAAGATCAAGAAGGACCTTCTTTCTCGGGCGCTCAGACGACGCCGGCTCGGCCACTACACTTTCGGCCAGCGCGACCTCGACCGCCACGACCTCGATATGCAAAGCCTCTCGGATTCTCTTGCGACCTGGGGCTGAAAAAGAAGGCAGCACTAAGAAATAAGGAGGCAAGAACAAGAGAAACTCAGAGAAGGACAGACGGAAGAAACAGAAAGACTTACCAACAGCGGCAACCGGCCGAGCCGGCGAAGCGGAGGGCACAGTCCTATGCGCCAGAGTCTTTCGGTCCCCCGTCACGGTCGGCACTCTTGGGGTTGGGACCGCAGCTGGGGTCGCAACCGCTACCCCGGGCAGGGGAGCAATCACCACCCTGGGTACGGCCGCGGTAGGCGTGCCTGGGCGAGAAGGCACGGCCGGGACCTTCTTCCCCTTGCTGGCTTTGGGAAGAAAAGGGTCCCAATCTGCGTTCTTTAGGTCCACCCTCACGGTCTCTTCAACGGGCCAAATGAACCTGGCCGAGGTGCACTCCTCGTACCAGAGCCTTCCATCTTCGTCGACCGCATTTCGACGCATCCACGGTCTCAAGGTAAGGAATGTCATCCCTTTTTGGAGCTGGAAGGAGATTCCAGCCACGCCGTGCTGATGAGAGACATCGGCCCTCCACGACGAGAGCCGATTAAGCGACAACGGTGGAAGCGATGCCGTCTGGATCAGGCCAAATTGCCGCGCCACACAATACAGCAGGTAAACCTCGGCCCCGGCCTTGGACAGGCCGCAGTGGAGGTCGCGTGCGACCAGGAAGGAGCCCCAGATCTCCCTCAGGTCATTCTCCGTCTCACCATCAGGGATTATGGAGAGGTCGTGCGTCAGGAACAAGGGGTACGGCCGAGCGAGGCATACTCGGAACTACGACCCAGTCCTCTCGGTGAGCTCGTTGAAAAACCTGTAGCAGAAGGTGGAGGGCTTTCTGGGGGCCCAAGCAAACGCATTAGCCAGCGGCTCGGCATCAGCTATGTTAACTGCCCCCTCAGCTCCGGGAAATAGGCTTGCAGCCATAACTGAAAAGCCCACAATGGGCCACCGTGCTTCGGCTTCATCCCATCAGTCACCACATCGTGGAGCGTGCGGTAGATGTGACCGAGAAGGAATAGGCCGAGCGCCAGCCTCCCACCATGTGCAAGATAGTCGGCCAGATGGGCGAATTCCAGGGTGAATTTGTTTGCCTGGGTGCAAAACACGAACTTGCATAGCCAGTACAGCAAGAACACGGCGTACTCGACCTCGTCCAGGAGAGCAATTGAGTTGTTGTCGGCGCTATCCTCCACGCCGAAGTTGCCATAAAAGCTGGAGTAGTTGAGCATGTTCTTCGCCTTGCTCCCAGCAAGCTTGGCGAGCGTAGGTCAGGCGGCCTTAAAACTCCCTTCGACCTCGGGAGCAATCAGGTCGACGTTCACCTCCACGCCCAGGGGGGATAGGCCGAATAGAGCGGCCATGTCCAACACGGTCGGCGTCATCATGCTGAACTGAAGATTCATGGTGTTCGTGGCCGACGACCAAAAACACAAGGCCGCGGCCAAAAGCGACCGGTCCATGACGAGCGGCCAATCGAACAGCTTGATCAAGTGGTAGATGCCTTGATCCTTCCATTACTGGCCGAAGAAGTGCTCCATCCTTGGCAGCCATTTCTCCCAATCTGGGGTCGAGGTGGGTTATTGGGGCTGCGGCCTGGCAACATTCCAGTCCTGGAAATCTCCCCCGTCGAAGGCCGAGAAGTTCACCGGGTTATCCCTCAGATGAGCCGCCAGCTTCTCTGGCATTCCTCCTTCCACGGTAGGACCGAGGATACAGGACTCAGAAACGGTGCAGTCATCATCAGTCCAGGGCGCTATGACATCAGGAAGGACTTGGCCCTGGATATCTCGGCAGATGTCTTCAAACTGGGTGTGGAAGACTTGGGACAGAGCGTCAGCAGAGGCAAGAGTGTTGGAGGCCATTGGAGCAGGTTATGGTTTGTTTTTGATAAAACAGTCGAAAAAGGGGTGCTGGGCACGGAGAGCACTAACTGGGCAGAAGTGGAGTGCTAAACGATGAGTTCAAAGGGGTTGAGAAAATTAAGGAAAGTTTTGACAGAGTCTGGGCGTCTGAAAATTATGAAAGCGTGAGGAAAGAATGAAGAAGGATGGGCTTTTATACTGGCGCTTGAATTCAAAACGAAGAGGCACGATCCTCTCGAGGGACGTAACGGTCTGACAATAGGCGCGAGTGCGCGATGACGTGTCAAAAGCCCATAGACCATCGAACAAATCAAGGCAATGATGGCTTAAGCGATGTGCCTGCACATTAAATGCGTCGATTGACCTTCGTATTTAAGGCACCAGTTGGCTGTCACATCACTTCGAGGGAAGGCAGAGAGTCCATCCCTTGGAATCCATTCCGCCTCTACCCAGGTCGCGATCGAAGAATCCAGGGACGTGGGGGCAATGTTTGTGCCTAATAAAATATGGCCGTAAGAAGGGGCCTCTTCTCGACCTTGACACCTGTTCATGGAGTAGAACGGCCGCGTTTTTGTCAAAGTGTCTTGCGTTCCTAAAGAACACAAGGCAAATACGAAGGCAGGGTCTTCTCGGCCTCTCGACCGTAGCCTTATGGGCCGAGGCCGAGGACTATACAAAGCACGGTCGAAGATATTATGGTCAAAAGGGCACGTGGCTTCAGGGCCCCACGCCCCATTTAATGAAGTAGTGCCTCTGTCCGTCACAGCAAATCCACTAGGGCATGAAGCATTTAATGCATAAGGGCAGAAGGGAAGTGATTGAAGTCAGGATTTGGTAATCAGAGGGGTTAGGTACAAACATTCTCGCAAATGTTCTTACAACTTGCGGTCTCTTCACCAACCACTAAATCAGAGCATTTAATGCGTTCCCACGGCCAGAGGTGCAGAACCCACGATCAGGGCGGTGGCCGAGATTTGCCGAGATTTATGGGGGTCACACCACTGAGTTGCACGATCCCAAATGCCGATTGGACTGACCCACTTGCCTTGATCAGACTCCACCATGCTTGCTCTGATCAGACTCCACCATGCAGGTCTTGTCAAGCCTCGATTAGCTCTCCAGGGCTCCTATATATACCAAGCTCAAGACCACGTCCAAAGGGTCCAACACCAAAACCAAAAGCCTCCCACGGAGCAACTTATTTTTCTGTAACGCACTTTCAATACCTTTACATGCTTTCCTAGGAGTAGTGGTAGATTGTAAGAAAAATCCATTCATCAATATATCATATGACCCTTGATTTCTCAAGGCGCCGGAGCACCATCCCTGTTATCGCCTCATTCACCCCTTATATCATACGACCGTCGCTCCCTGAGCAACGCGCCGGAGCAACGCCCAAAATCCACCACCTACACCACCACTAAACGGCATTATAGCTCAGGCCGTGAACCTGGCGGCCGAGATAAGTTCCTCTCTCGGCCACAATCGTTTGGTTAGAAGTCTAATCTCAAACAGGCGCACCATTTAAACATCTCCTACCCAAACCCTATCAAAACCTCGACGCACGCTAGACCGTGCTGGCACGCCCGCGCACAAAATGCACCGTATCCAAAAGAAGGACGTCATGTGTTAGCGCACATCCCCTCGGCCCGGAGCACCAGGCCGTGAGATTTGCGACGTCAACAATGGCACAAGCGGTTTGGACATCTAAATTTTAGGAGTCTTAAGCTGCTGCAGAACCAAGCAATGGTATTGGGGCTGCCTAAAATGCAAAATGCTGATGTGGCGTGCCAAGGTTGTGTATTGGGAAAGGGTCATCGGGAGCCATTTCCTAAAGAATCACAGTGGAGAGCCAAGGAACCATTGGAACTGATCCATTCGGATCTGTGTGGTCCAATGCAAACCCCAAGTCTCGGTGGAAATAAATATTTTATCACCTTCATCGATGATTTTTCACGGATGTGCTGGGTCTATTTTCTGAGAAACAAGTCCGAGACGTTCCATGTGTTCAAGAAATTCAAGGTAATGGTTGAGCTGCAATCTGGATACCACATGAAAAGGTTGAGAACCGATCGAGGGGGAGAGTTCATCTCCACAGATTTTATTCAGTTTTGTGAAAATCTGGGAATTGAAAGGCAGCTCTCAGTCGCTTACTCTCCACAGCAAAATGGCGTAGCGGAACGAAAAAATTGAACCATTGTCGAAATGGCAAAGTGTATGCTTCATGACAAAGAGCTGCCCTACACACTTTGGTGTGAGGTAGTGAATACTTCTGTGTACTTGCTAAATAGAAGTCCCACCTGAGCTTTGGAGAATACTGCACCGTTTGAGAGGTTTAGTGGGAGAAAGCCTGGAGTTAAACATCTCAAGGTGTTTGGCTCGGTGTGTTACTCTCTTATCCCGGGACAATTGAGGCATAAGCTAGAGGCAACAAGTGCCATTGGAGTATTTATCGGATATGGAACATGTGAGAAGGGTTATCGAATATTGAACCCTGCAACTCAGAAAGTTTTTCTCTCTAGAGATGTCACCTTTGATGAAAATGGAAAATGGGACTGGGAGAGGCACACAGTGAAAGAAATCTGCATTCCACTATCTGCAGATGATATTTCAGATAGGGGAGCATCAGAAACCGTGGCTGCACCTACAGGTTTCTCAAGTGAAAATTGACAGTCCCTTAGCTGCTGGAGGTGGTGAACTGAGTGGACTACAGCCTTCACCTCATTATGATGACACACCCTTGAGGTATAGAAACTTGAGTGAGATTTATGAGAGATGTCATTTATGTATAGTTGAACCTGAAAACTTTGCTGAAGCTGCACAGGATGAAGCATGGAAAAAGGCGATGGAAAATGAGATGAGCATGATTGAGAAAAACCAGACATGGGAGTTGGTACGTAGACCCTTCAATAAACCGGTAATTGGAGTAAAATGGGTGTACAAGACCAAATTAAACTTGGATGGTTCGGTTCAAAAGCATAAGGCCAGATTAGTTGCAAAAGGCTATGCACAAAAGCCCGGGATAGACTACAATGAAACCTTTGCACCAGTGGCAAGGTTGGATACTATACGAACTCTTATCGCTTTGGCTGCAAAGAACAGTTGGAGAATGTATCAACTGGATGTGAAATCTGCATTTCTGAATGGAGTGCTTGAGGAAGAGGTGTATGTAGAACAGCCCGATGGTTTCACAATACAAGGAGAGGAGGATAAGGTGTATAAATTGCACAAAGCCTTATATGGTTTGAAACAGGCTCCTCGAGCCTGATATGGAGAGATAGACTCTTACCTTGTGCAGTGTGGTTTTAAAAGGAGCACAAGTGAGGCAACATTGTATGTTAAAGGTAAGGGAACCTCGGATCTGGTCATAGTATCCATTTACGTGGATGACATAGTTTATACAGGGAATTCTCAAGAGCTAATGCAAGACTTCAAGGCTGATATGATGCAGAGGTATGAGATGACAGATTTGGGTCTGTTACATCACTTTCTAGGAATGGGAATTATCCAAACTGAAGATTTCATTTTCATACATCATAAAAAATATGCCTCTACTCTCTTGAAAAAGTTTAGCATGCAGGATTGTAAACCGGTTGGTATCCCTCTTGTACCAGCTGATAAACTGAGGAAAGATGACGAAAGTGGAGCTGCAAATGAAGCTGAATACAGAAAATTAGTGGGAAGTCTACTCTATCTCACTGCAACCAGACCGGACATAATGTATGCTGCATGTTTGCTGGCTAGATTCATGCATTCTCCTACAAATAAACATTATGGAACCGCCAAGAGGGTACTAAGGTATGTACAGGGCACACTTGATTTTGGTCTGGAATACAAGAAAGGAGAAGGATCAGTTTTGGTAGGTTTCTGTGATAGTGATTGGTCTGGATCAGAAGAGGATATGAAGAGTACATCGGAATATGCTTTTACATTTGGCAGTGGGGTATTCTCTTGGGCATCTGTGAAGCAACAATGTGTTGCCCTATCTACTGCTGAAGCAGAATACGTGAGTGCATCATAGGCAACTGCACAAGCTACTTGGTTACGGTTTGTATTAGAAGACTTTGGTGAGATGCAGACTGTGGCAATACCTCTAAACTGTGACAACACCTCAGCTATTGCTATCACCAAGAATCCGATCTTTCATCAGAAAACCAAACACATAAACCGAAGGTATCATTACATCAAAGAGGCTCTACAACAAGGAGTAATAGACTTGATTTACTGTCCTACAAAGGAGCAAGTACCCGACATATTTACCAAGGCTATGGCAAGAGAACAGTTCTCTTATCTCAGAGAATTGCTTGGAGTGAAATCAGTTCACAATTTGAAGGGGAGTGTTGGTGTGTAAATGGTGAACTGATTTAGTATTATATAACCATTTTGTTTAGTGTTAAGCCTTAGCTCATAAGCTAAGTCAGTTTGTTAAGTCTCATAAGACTTAACTTGGACAGGTGTCATAATCTCTTTGATAGTGTAGTTGGATGGTGAGGATTGAGGCTAGGACTTGTCTAGCTCTCTCTCTCTCCTCTAACAGAAAAATGAGTTGGCTGTGCATAGTGCACCAGTAATTTTACACACGAGAAAATACACAAAAGAAATATAGAGCATTCTTCAATTTCTCTATGCATTCTCTCCATTCCCATTTTCATAAACACATATCATCTTGCCAAACTCTAACAAACGGTTCGTCCTTTTTTTCTGGTGAAATCCTATCATGGACCAACAATGCCAAAGGCCCAATGAACAACAAGTGGTGCAGATGGAGTTTCTGTATGATTCAGGATACTTGTCCTTAAAATTGAGTTTCAGCGTTTCTGCCTGCACTTTGATAATTGAAAGCAAGAAATATTAGACTGGATTGGATCCACATAATTGAGACTCGTCTGGATGAAACTCATATTAAAGGAAAAAGTAATGAATGTGTCAATCGTAGTAAAGAGGTTTAATTCTCACTTATTTCAGCAAGCACTGTCCGAGTCTATGCCCATAGATATCTGGAGAATGGCAACAGGTTTCAAACGGGCAGTACTGTATACCCATATATTACATCTCTTTTCATTAGGCTTGGCACGTTTAGCTTGATCCAAGCAAACCCTAAACGGTGAAAAGCTAAAGCTAAAGCTAGTATCTTAATTTAGAGATTCATCATAATCTGCATGAACTTCCGCATGGCATTCAAGTGAAGGCGGCCCGACAGGCAAAATTTGATCTACTAGAGAGAAAAAAAGAATATATACATCAACATAAGGAATAAGTCTCTAACAAGAGAAATTATAGAATAATACGGATGTACTACGTCAGCATATAATACTTTCATTCAAATTTTAACATGTGTCCATTTTTGAAAAAAAATTAATTACTTTATTACAATTGGACTTAACTTTTATCTTTCAAAATAAAATTAGAAAAGTCTTTAAAAAGAAAATTAAAGAATTTTCCAACCCTCCGTCTCCAACTCAAACCTGCGCCACCCATGTCCCTTACTCTTCCTGTCAAATTCCTAGGGTGGCGTTTGTAGCACGTTTCAGAGTATGCTTCAACTCAATCCACATCGGCTGTGCCTTCCATTGATTTTTTTTTGCAAAGTGAGAGTGTACTAGAGACTGTTTGTAGCAAATTCAATGGTGCAAGTGAACAAAGATGTGTTGTGTTTGGGATTTGTGGATGCTGGGCTGTGCCCAAGTAACCCAAGGTGCTGCCATTGTGATCAGAGCACATCAATTGGAGGACAATCTTCTTCAATTTGATTTGGCTAATAGAAGACTTGGGTTCAAAATAGGATTCTAAGGTGAATTGTCTGCTAAGCATCCAATTTTGAAGAGGAAGAGCAAGGAGAGGGGTGGCACAGGTTGGGGGTTATGGGTGTTTGGGTTGGGGACGAAGGGTCGTTGGAAAATTCTTTCTTTCATTCTTTTTTTATTTTTCTAATTTTATTTTAAAAGATAAAGGTTAAGTAAGTCTAGCTGTAATAAAGTAATTAATTTCTTTTCAAAAATGGACACATGGCTACGCTGATGTGGTACATTCGTACTATTCTATAATTTCTCCTCTAGAAGAAACAATAATAATAATAATAATAATAATAATAAATCTCTCAACATGACATTTGGAGTTTTGTAAAGGAAAATAGAATGTGAATTTGGGGAGTTACTGCATCATGGACAAATAAGATTATTTTGACCAAAAAAGAAACATACACAGTTCACAAATAATGACCACACTTGCTTCCTCATGTCGAACTGTGGAATTTGACATAGAGTATATGGCACTAGTTTACCATATTTCGAGAATATGACATAGAGTATTGAATCAGAGAAGGATCGAATTGCATTGTAATCACAAACTGACTAGGTTCTCTAAATGAATTCTTTTTAGCTTCGGTAGCCATGACATACTGCTAGGTGTCACTCATGGCTTGTGGAAGCCCTGTAAGGACTAATTATAATTAGCCTTCGCCAATATGGAGAATTGTATAGAGGGATACAATACGCACTTGATTTATAGTGAATCATTCATACCCACTGCCTCGCTAATTAGAACCTATAAGATTGCACAAGAAAAGGAATCGATTGGAAAATTTTGAAGAGAATGAATGATTTTGTGACTTGGTCAAAGTCAATGTGAAAGTCAAAGGTCAAAAGTCAAATAGTTGACCCAACACTTGACATGGTCAACTAAGGATGATCGGGACCAACACTCATTACACAAGTGAGTGATTGAATTAGTCAAGTCACTAGAGTAATTAGATTGATTAGATTAATTTAGTTATTCAATTAAAAGTCATGAAACTTTAATTAAAGGTCTCATATGACTTGGAAATTCAAAAGGGATTTGACCATATGGACTTAGGCACATATGTGACATATTATAGGATTAATATGTTGGACCAAGATAACAAAAGATGACACACAAAAGGGGGGGTGTGGCACTAGGGTTTGCAGGCATTTTTGTCACTCTTGTGATATTTTTGATCCTATAAGTGTGTAGCTATGAAATCCTATCATCCTAGGGTTTTCAAGTTGGTGAAATTGGAAGAGAGAAAACATCAAGCTCTCTCTCCCTAACCCCTTCAATCTATCACATCAAGTAATGGTGATAGCACAACTCTTCACTTGTTGTCTACTCATTCTCTCATCCTATTCAAATCCTTGGTGAAGAGTTTTGGGAAGGTGCATATCTTTGTACCTATTTGGAAAGCTACAAGGTGGAGAATCAATATCAAAGGGAGAGTCAACAATAAAGGGACCACTCCCTCTACTTGAACACCGTTCTTGGTTTCAAGATTCGCTCCAAAGGTATGAACATCTTATCTTTCTCTCAAACAGGATTTAGAGAGTCTTTGGTGCACACTTTCATAGACTTATAAAGATTGGAACCAAATGAGACTTGGATGAATGCCTAGTTCATTTAATGCTTCCTCTCTTACTTTGATTTCACATTAGATATGCCTTGCTAAGTGATTTGTACTCTCAAAATTTGGTTGTAGAGTTTTTAAAAATCTCTACATGACACCATTCTCATAATATTCCCTTCAAGACCCTCTCCACTAATTACCAACGAACATTCTAATACTCTTTCCTTACCCTTCCTTTCACCTTTCACCTTTCAGTTTTACAACAATTCGAAAAGCCAAATGTCTAAAATGATAGCTATGGATCTTAGCCTAAATGGAGAAAGAAGAGGCAGTTTGACTTGCTAAGCAAATACGCTGCAAAAGTATATGAATAACTTAAATATTCCAGAACCAAAAAAAAAAAAAAAAAAAACTTAAATATAAGAAATTTGTTCACGGTAATAACAAGTGCTAAAGTAAAGGAATAAAATAAAGGTGGGTTTTCTTTGGGCTTTCGGCCAGCCTTGTATTGATTTTGTTGGGCTATTCTTTTAGCTCTCTCTTGTGTTTCTTAATGAAACATGTTTCTGACAAAAATAAATAAAAATCAACATGCCGTTTGGTTCAAGGTTTAAAAGCATGAGAATGAGAGCAATCTTTAGAATGTAATAACTGATCCATAGGAATAAACTGCTTATATAGGGGAAATTTCACAATATTTAGGTGTGGAATGACAACAAAAATAAGAGAGAATAGAGGGAGACACTAAGACATCAAGTAATGATGAAAGGGATAGATTAAGAACTAGGGGTTTAGAAAAAGGGGCTAAAGGGTGGAGAGAGTATTCTTGTAATTGAAATTGCTTCTCGCTCATACTAGTGAATTTTATGTAGGTGATGACTATAGTCTAAAATATCAATAATATTCACGAAATATCGAGGATATTATCGATTTTTCAAGTCAATGATATTTTAGAACGTATCCATACACATATCGTAAAAATATCGATAATATCGGAAAATATCGATATCAATAATTTCTCTCACACTTCAGTAATATTTGGCCAAAATATCGCTATAATATCGATAACATCAAGATGATGAAGACAATGAAAATTTTGAAAAGTTATTTACACCAACACCCCTTGTGGTTTCTTGTGTTTTCATAAAACCCCATCATGTCTCAAAAATTACACGAACAAACCCCTGATGTTTCAATTTGTTTTCACAAAGGAAAATGCTAGAGGCACCAACTTTGGGCACCAACTTGGGCACTAACTCTCTAATAGAGCGTGGGACCCGGTGTATTGGCGGGCTCCACCTCTATTAGAGAGTTGGTGCCCAAAGTTGGTGCCTCTAGCACCACCCACAAAACCCTTTTTCGTTGATTGTTTGTCCAAAAATTGATGATTTCATTGAAAAAAATATTATGCAAATGAAAAAAATTAACCTCAATGAAGTATATGCAATCTAATCTCAAATGCCGACTTTGTCATTTGGAGATTTTTTTTTTTTGTTTTTTGTGTGTGTATAAAATCATCAATCTTTGGATGAAAAATCAATGAAAATGAGTTTTGTGAAAACAATTTAAAACATGAGAGGGTGTTCTTGTAATTTCTAAAATCTCAAGGAGTTTTGTGAAAAAACCAAAAACCTCAGGAGGTATCAGTGTAAATAACTCAAATTTGGACCTTATAGAAACTCTATGTGATACTAAGTCACTTATGTATCTTACCACCCAATGTATAAAGTGTAAAATATTGTAGTAAATCATTATAAATTAATGATTATGGTGTGTTTAATATTCTTCATTAATTACTACAAATTTTTTAAACTCCCAATGTTCTTCAGCTCTCTATATAATCAACTTAAATCAATTAAACTCATCATGCAATGCATTTCCTTCCAATTTTTTGTGATAAAGTAATAGATAATTGACTAAATAAACATCCTTCAAAGTTTCAAGAAAAATTTCCAAGTTTTTCTTACAATTTCCATGGTTTGTATTTCATTTTTATCGATATTGATAACATCTCGATATTTCCATCAAAATTATCGTGTTTTTGAACTACTGATATTTCCAAAATTATCGATATTTTAGACCTTGGTGATGACTGAGAATGTCGGCACATTGTTGAATATCGTTAAATTCTTGGTGTTGCGTGATTGTTTACTTTGTTCATGTTCTTTTATAAGGTATTTCCAAATGGCTTAAGGATTTAAAGGTGAAACAATAGCATAGCCAAGCTGGAATAAATAAATTCATAAGCTCCGTTATTTTTTTTAATTTTCCAACACATTCAACCATCCTAGACCATCAAAATTCCAAAACAAACCAAATTCTATTTCAGTGTAGATGCAATGTAATGGCAAAACAATGCACTGCTTGATCAATTGTAGTTACTTTTTACAATTTTGTTTTTACTAATACATATTATTTTACAGTACAAATTGTTCAATTAATGACACTATAGGTAAATAAATCCTCTGGCCTTTTAGTATTTTCACTAAGGATATATAAATCCAACAAGGTCTAGTATAGTGGAAAAATGTCTTGACTTGCAGACTATAAATCTTAGATTCGAACCCCCATGGCATCTTGATTGTGTACATGAGAGAAACCCCCTCCCTTGTAATTTAGAATTTAACTTGTACTAAAACAAAAAAGTATACATAAACAAAGGCAAAATTGTTGTCTACATGCCTCTAATCAAATCAAAGGTTATAGTGAGATAATGCACATTATTAGCTCTCTATTAAGCCTTGCCAATCACAAATATACAGTAATGAAGTATTACAAAGTTCATAAAATACAACTCAGTTTTAGTTCTAAACAATTAATCACAACTGAGTTTCTAACCCCTAAAAAAAAAAATTGGTTAATTTCAATTTAGTATCCTAAATTTTTCACTAAATAACATAGTAGCATGGTAATAACAGTCTTTTCAATTTGTTCACCTATTTTGATTTAGTTCCTGTGATAGTAGGGTAAAATTCCCTATTGGCTTGAAAACCATTGGTGGTCAATAAGTCAACTTTCTTTGGTGTGCTAGCGGGCTACTATTAGACATCAAAACCTTAACTGGCTTATGAAAAATAGATAACTTACGCCCCAAGTTACTGACTTTAAACAAGTGATTGTGAATTTGGTGAGGAATATCTCCCAAGTAAGTTTTTTTCTTGCCTCAAACTGGTGAAGACTTCACAATTTCTCATAGTAAAAACTAGTAGTTCTAACCAAAATGAATATTGAAAATAAATCAAAAGGGAACTGCCATGTCTGAAGGGACAGCAGAACATTAGGCTTCGATTTCTGCTTGGATTGTTGCCTGTGATTCAGGCTGGACTGGATGTACCTGTGTTGAATTCAAACGTCAGCACCTTCAACTGATGAGGTTAAGCTAGAAATTGATACCAATATTGAGATTGGTAGAGCTTTAATCTATTTTAGCCATGGAGAGGCTTGTTGGATGGGCATAACTGGGATTTCTCCAGTCTGCATTGGATTGGAAGTGGCTGGATTGACAATTTCTGGTCCGTAACTACACTTCAGCACCTGTTCTGCTTAATTGTGGATCACCTGCAATCTGTTCTGATAATTCTCAGACATCAAGGCATCTCTATAAATTTGTTGAGGTTTTCATATTATGAAAAACCTGAATTTTGCTTGATTGGCCTATGCTGAACCAAATTTGTAACGAGAGAAATCTCGTTTCCTTTGTGAATTGCCTCCCTGGGTTGAATTGAAGTCAGAAGTCTGAGTTCTACATGTTCTGTCATAGACTGGATGTCTTTTGTAAATCAAAGAGCTTGATTGCTTCATAGTCTGAAGGCTTTTGAGATCGTATGATCTTGTTTTGAATTTGTCAGTATGCCTTGGGAGTTTTTGTTTGGATTGAATTTTTTGGCTGTCTCCAACCATGTTCACCTCCTCTCATATTTATAGAGAATCTGAATGAGGGTTTATTCCTTAATATCTGGAGGATAGATTTGTTGAAAGGATTCCTTGTTTTAGCGCAAAAAAGGGATAGTGGTTTAGTCTGACAAAAGAAAAGCCCCATCAAAAGTCAATTTTTAAGATGATCAGTTTTGATCTTCTGTCAACCAACTGTCTTATCTCTTGTCTATCTCTCATAAACCCTAGTAGATGTAAAGCCCTCATGAGCATAGGAAAGAAACTTGGCTCTCTTTTCTGGCATTAAATGGGTATGGGGAGTGGTTTCCCGATTAAACCTTCTACCAACTCCCCATCACGCCCTCTGCCCTGTTGAAATCTTGACTTTAGAGTCACGTGAGCTTTTGTAGACTTAGAGAGAGAGAGATCTTCCTGGGAATTTGCTGACTTGATTTATAGAGAATTTGAATGAGGGTTTAGTCCTTAATATCTGGAAGACAGATATGTTAAAAGGATTCCTTGTTCTAACAAAAGAAAACCCCCATTAAAAGTCAGTTTTTAAGATGATCGGTTTTGATCTTCTGTCAACCAACTCTCTTATCCCTTGTCTATCTCTCATAAACCCCACTTGATGCAAAGCCCTCATGAGCATAGGAAAGAAACTTGGCCCTATTTTCTGGCATTAAATGGGTATGGGGAGTGGTTTTCCTATAAAAACCTTCTACCAAACTCCCCATCACACCCTCTGCCCTATTGAAATCTTGACTTTAGAGTCACGTGAGCTGTTTTGAGAGAGAGACTTCCTAATAATCTGTTGACTTGATTTCTGAAATTGTGATCAAAGGTGATGATCAAGTTTTGAGCTTTTGGAGAGATTAAAAGTTGAGCTTAGTTTTCAACCAATTTGGAAACTGATTTATCCAGATAAATCACCATAAATGGTTAATAATTTGTAAATTTTATTCCTTGCAGATTGGTTCACAAAGGTCTGGGCCTCTAAACCCATCTATGTTGACTTCTGACTTTAACAAAATAAAGCCCAAACCCCTACTTTTGACATAGGCCAAAAATCAATTGGGCTGACGCGTGAAATTTAAGCCCAAACACAATACAAACACTTATACTTTTCAAAATTGTGATATTGTAGTTTTGTCATCATAAAAGTCCAACCAAGTTTGACCCCCCCAAAAAAAAAAAAAAAGTCCAACTAATGAATATGAAGCCAGATACACTACGGGAGGCATCAACTTATGTCTGTGTGTGCAAGTGTGTATCTAATAGAGAGATTCCTGCATATGACTGATAACAGTGCAAACAAATTATGCAGAGAACCCGTCACATTACCATTCAACCAATTCACTCTTTCTCAATTTTCCCATTATCTCAACACCCTTTTGGCCAATGGCCTAGAACTAGCCCCCCCTCTTCTCTAGCAGTGATTTGGTTGAAACATGGAACAATAAACCATGCCTACAAACTACTTAAGAAAAATAACATAAGGCTAGAAGTGCAACCTAAATTGTTAAGCGCAGGGGATTTGAGAAAAAAAAAAAAAAAAGGGAAGAAGTTACTGATACACTTATTAGTAGGCATTCCTACTTCCTGCAATCAACAGTTTGATACATTGTGAAAATAATTCATCAAAAACACACAAAAAATCTCTACATACATGTCAAATTGTGATTGGCAGGAAAGTAGGAGTTCTTACTTCCAGGGAAGGAGGCAGACATTTTGCAAAAGTTACATAGTTATGGCATTTTCAATTTGGTTAATTTCAATTTAGTATCCAAATTATTGCTTGTTTTCAATCCCTTCCTCTATTATTCCCCCGCTACTTCAAGTGTTCTTTTTATGTTCTTAAACTTGGGCTTCATTGATTTCTGATCCAAAAATATTTAAAGTAACTTCGGATGAAGAAAGGTCTCTCCTTATGAGAGCGTACATTTGGGAATGTAAATTTGATTTACAAACGGATAAAAGGGTGAATTCAGTTGGTTTGGGTGATTTTGGTGTGCCAACAAAAACTATGATATTTACTTTTGCTTATTTAGTTTTGCAGTCATAGTTCTGTGTTCAGGGCAGACATGAAGTTAAATCTTTCACTCGCCAAATTAACCAAAGCAATGATGATAAGTAAAGCCTGTAATTAGCAATGTACTTCCACAAACATGACAAGTAGTTTAACCTCTAATCCAAAACTATTTAAAGTAACATCAACAAAACATTTCACGGCCACTAAGTGAGAAGCGAATTAAGGTTCCGGTGTCCAACTATAAAACTATTAATTAGGGTAAAGAAATGGTCTTTTAGCTCAGTCTAGACTGCATCCCATCCATCATTATGTGCTTGTTTCATTCTTCCCAACTATCAGAAGCGTACCGAACTGGCATTTTCTTCCACCAGAGATAGGGCTTCGGTCTCTCCGGGTAGCTTCAGCACTGCACACCTGCATCAACAACAGTTGTGACATTAAAAACAAAACATCTAGCAAGTGAAACCAACTGAGAAAAATAAATTCAAATATGCTGTTCATCTACTCAAAGTATAAAACTCAACCATGTACAAGCAAAGACTGAATCAAAACATAGACGACAGTTCAAATATCCTTACCTTGAATTTATATTCAGTATTTCTACATCCTTCCCCACCAGAATATCCTTGAGCGAAATAAAGCTCGGAACATGACTAATTGCCTCAGAAGATGAATACTTCTTCATCTCTCGAAGCTTAAGATAAATGAATGGACTGTGGTTTCCTGGGTGATAATAAAAGAAGGCATTGACACGAGAATTAAACATCAACAGACCATCATTCTCAAAGTATTTCATGGGTATGTATACGCCACCTGGCCACCTTCCAGAAAAACCAGTACGAATCGATATCTTCTTCATCCAAAGTTTTTGTGGACCGGAATCATTCATTACCCACACATTGATTTCAAAACAATCAGTTTTACACAGACAAAGTCTACCTCCCAAATCTCCCATGCTCACATCACAACCACCCTCCTGAAAAGGCAGTGATGGAACCGATTGGAACTCTTCAGTATCCAAGTCAAATGAAATCACACTAACACATCTCCAGTCATAGCAAAACCAATAAAGCATTCCTTTCACACAAGTGGGGAATGATAGCTGAGAGTCTGAGCAGGGAGCAGTGCCAACAGATTTCCATGAACCTGTTCCCAGGGTGTGTATCTCAGCCACCTTATTGGGATCAGGTGTCCGTTCCTTAAGAATTCTAACCACCTTATATTCGTTAGTCCTCGGACTGAAACCTAATCCACTACCGATTAAAGTCATTGGCTTCTCATGTCGACCACGGGGAAGGTTTATAAATTCGCCAGTTATTGGATTGCACACAGCAGCAGGGTAATTCACGAAAAAATCAGACAGGCAAAGCAAACCGTTACAAGAATTTACCAAGTTGTAGTTGTTGTGATCATATTGCATCATGAAAGCGATACCTTCACCCCAATCCACCTCGTTGTTGTTGTCATCAATTTTCGTTATCTTCATGTGAACCTCTCTTTCAGTTTCATGACTAGGCATCACATTGCCATTCCTATGGTAATTGAGTAACTCCTCAGCATGACACAATGGGAATTTATATTTGGAAAGATTCATGTGGACACGAGACCGGTTACAATCATGGTCCTTCAAATCAAAACCAGAGCTATCTTCAGGCTCAACCAAGAAAAGGTTTCTTGACACGCTTCTTCGATCCACGGGCCTGACCATAGGATAGGCCTCTGCTTGTGCGAAATGTAGCTTAGCAAATGCAGGGTCCGAAATTAGAGAATGCCAAGTCTTGCAGACGCTTTTGCACATGATAATGCTCTTTGTTGGCAGCTTTATTATAACATCTTGAAGGACAGACTTTGGAACATCTGTTATAAAGGACCCATTGGGTGGCTGAAGCTGTGGATTTTGATGTAGGATAAGGTTTAGGTAGTTTAGTGGTAGCGAAAACAACGAAAAAACAGAAAATAGATGGGTAAAGATGCAATGGCTTCACACCAAGAATTCTCCAATCTCTGCAAAATAAACTATACTCAATAACTCAAATCTCCAATCTCCATTACATAGGAGGAAGGGGGGGGGGGTGTATTTATAACAATCTAACCCTAGAGTGAAAAGAAAATTGAACTAGGAAAGAAATCCTAATCCAAATAGGAAAGGTAATCAAATAAGAAATCCAGAAAGTATAGAAAATTTAGGTAACAAGTTAGAAACGCAGGAATCATCTACTTCTCGAAATTTGCAGGATTTAAAGGAGGAATTAAGTAATTTCCTCTTCCATCTCTCTAATGGGTTTGACAAAGACGTCCTCATCAGATTTTCTTTTCCTCTTCGTGAATAGAAATAACCAATAAAATAAATAAAGGGTAGAATCCAAAATCACTACATGTTTTTCCTATTACTAACAAGTTTCAGTGATATAATATACGAGAGAGAGACAGAGAGAGAGAGAGAGATCAAGTCTGGCACCGAATGTACGCGAGGGTTCAACTTGGGCGGAAAAGAGGGCTCTGCTTGCTTGGCATGGGTCATGAAACGGTGAGCATGGGTGAGAGAGGGTGTCGTTTTGGTTATTTTTAAAGGTACCCAACGCCCCCTTTGTTCTTAATTTCCTTCCCACCACATCCTAAAAACAAAATGTATTTTTAAAAAAAACAAAAAATTTAAAAGGCTAATTTCCTTTCTTCTTTTTCCTGAAGATAGCGAAAATATATTTTTTGGGTTTCCAATCAACACTAGACATAATAAAGATGAATTGATTATGTTATTGCCCCTTTCATTAGGAAAGGTACTAAAAAAAGTGTTGATGGAAAAAAATGAAACAAAACTTTCCCATTGTGCCAAGGAATGGAGTTTCCCATTGTGCCAAGGAATGATTTTAAATTTCTACAGTTGACAATTCCCTTAACAAACAGGTGTCTATGTATTTATATATATAGGAGGACCAAAACCTTACAACATACAAAATACAACAAATTGACAAAGATAATGAGAGAAGCAATGTCTAGGATGATGATGCTTTCACTTGTTCTTCTCCAAGTTTTTCATGTTTCTGCTTCATGGGCAGCCTCAGCTTCTGTCTATGACAACTTTCTTCAATGCCTAAACACCAACACAAACCCATCATCAACCCAATTGTCCAACATAATCTATGCCGAAAACAACCCTTCATACTCATCTGTTCTAAGAGCCTACATCAGAAACTCAAGGTTCAACACCACTTCAACCCCAAAACCAGTCCTCATCGTCACACCCTCAGCTTCATCTCATGTTCAAGCTTCTGTTGTCTGTGCCAAACAGCTTGCCATACAGCTGAGAATCCGAAGCGGCGGGCACGATTATGAGGGCCTTTCTTACTGGTCTGATCAGACCTTTATTGTCCTTGATATGTTCAACCTCAGGACTGTGACTGTAGACATTGAGGACAGCTCGGTTTGGGTTCAGGCTGGAGCTACACTTGGAGAATTGTACTATAGGATTTCAGAGAAGAGCAAAGTTCATGGCTTTCCTGCTGGTGTTTGTCCCACAGTTGGTATTGGTGGGCACATAAGTGGTGGTGGCTATGGAAACATGTTGAGGAAGTTTGGCCTTGCTGTTGACAATGTCCTTGATGCTCAGATTGTTGATGCTAAGGGGAGACTTCTTGATAGAAAAGCCATGGGAGAAGACCTGTTCTGGGCCATTAAAGGAGGGGGTGGAGGAAGCTTTGGTGTCATTGTTGCATACAAATTGAAGCTGGTTTCTGTCCCAGAAACTGTCACAGTTTTCCAGGCTGCAAGATTGGACGAGAATGCAACCGACGTTGTTTCGAGGTGGCAAGAGGTGGCTCCAGCCACAGATGATGGTCTGTTTATGAGGCTGCTGTTGCAGCCAGGAAGCAACACTGTTAAGGCCACAATTATGGCTGAGTTTCTAGGCAATGCTGACCAACTTGTGTCATTGTTGGGGAAGCAGTTTCCTGAGTTAGGTTTGAAGAAGGCTGACTGTAAGGAGATGAGCTGGATTGAGTCTGTGCTTTGGTGGGCTAACTATGATAATGGGACTTCCCCTGATGTGTTGCTTGATAGAAATCCTGATCATGCAAATTTTCTGAAAAGAAAATCTGATTATGTTCAAACCCCAATTTCCAAAAGTAGGTTGGAGTTAGTGTGGAAGAAGATGATTGAAATAGGCAAAATAGGTTTGGTTTTCAATCCATATGGTGGGATGATGAGTCGGATTCCGTCCTCTGCCACCCCTTTTCCACACCGTGCCGGGAACTTGTTCAAAGTTCAGTACTCAGTGAGCTGGGGGGAAGCAGGGGCTGAAGCAGAGAAGAATTATACCACAGACACCAGAAGGCTTTTCAGGTTCATGACCCCATTTGTGTCCAAGAACCCAAGGAGTGCTTTCTTGAATTACAGGGACCTTGACATTGGTGTCAATAAATTTGGTAGTAGAAGCTATGAACAGGGGAAGGTGTATGGCTTGAAGTACTTCAATGACAATTTTGATAGGTTGGTGAAGGTGAAGACTGCTGTTGATCCAGCAAATTTCTTCAGGAACGAGCAGAGTATCCCCCCTCATCCAATCTTGCACTTAGATGTGAAAGGTGGCTCGAGTTCCAAGCTATCAATGGGGAAGCTGAAGCTAGTACTGGCTCTACTGGTGTTCTTGTTTATTTCTTTTTAATTTTGTATTATTTAGGTTTTTTTTTTTTTGGTCAAGTCAAGATACTAGTTAGTTCTTAGCAGATTTGCAACCCCTCAATTTTGTACTGTGGTAATTGGTAGAAAGAATTTTGGTTCGAGCTTTTAGTATTTGGAAATTTTATTTATTTATTTTACATGCATCTTCATCATACTTCTCCAATATACAAATCAAAAGATACTTGAGAAACAAGAAAGTGAAAATCTGTACCGGTCCCCTAGAGAAAAGATAATTCACAAGGAAAGTTTCAACGTCTAACAACAAAGCTCACTTTGCCTCCGACCAAGACTTCTTCACCTTGAACCATCAGCACCAATACAATGACAATCCGAATTACCAAAAATGACTTGTGAACAAACAAGAAGCATGGGGCACAGCTTAACCTTCAGTGACTCCACCCCACTCTCTTACAAAGAATGTCTCCCTATTTCTTCTATTTTTCATCAAACAATTTGAAAGGAACAAGAGTATATAAAACCAGGGAGACCATGATTATAGATTCCAGTGAAGCTATCTGCATGTGTTTTGTGATATTTTCAAAACATTGGTAGCCTTTGTAGGTCACATTACAATGACAACGGTTCGTCCTTTTTTTCTGGTGAAATCCTATCATGGACCAACAATGCCAAAGGCCCAATGAACAACAAGTGGTGCAGATGGAGTTTCTGTATGATTCAGGATACTTGTCCTTAAAATTGAGTTTCAGCGTTTCTGCCTGCACTTTGATAATTGAAAGCAAGAAATATTAGACTGGATTGGATCCACATAATTGAGACTCGTCTGGATGAAACTCAGATTAAAGGAAAAAGTAATGAATGTGTCAATCGTAGTAAAGAGGTTTAATTCTTACTTATTTCAGCCAGCACTGTCCGAGTCTATGCCCATAGATATCTGGAGAATGGCAATAGGTTTCAAACGGGCAGTACTGTATACCCATATATTACATCTCTTTTCATTAGGCTTGGCACGTTTAGCTTGATCCAAGCAAACCCTAAACGGTGAAAAGCTAAAGCTAAAGCTAGTATCTTAATTTATTCATCATAATCTGTATGAACTTCCGCATGGCATTCAAGTGAAGGCGGCCGGCCAGGCAAAATTTGATCTACTAGAGAGAAAAAAAGAATATATACATCAACATAAGGAATAAGTCTCTAACAAGAGAAATTATAGAATAGTACGGATGTACCACGTCAGCATATAATACTTTCATTCAAATTTTAAAATGTGTCCATTTTTGAAAAGAAATTAATTACTTTATTACAATTGGACTTAACTTTTATCTTTCAAAATAAAATTAGAAAAGTCTTTAAAAAGAATATTAAAGAATTTTCCAACCCTCCGTCTCCAACTCAAACCTGCACCACCCCTGTCCCTTGCTCTTCCTGTCAAATTCCTAGGGTGGTGTTTGTAGCACGTTTCAGAGTATGCTTCAACTCAATCCACATCGGCTGTGCCTTCCATTGATTTATTTTTTTTTGCAAAGTGAGAGTGTACTAGAGAGTGTTTGTAGCAAATTCAATGGTGCAAGTGAACAAAGATGTGTTGTGTTTGGGATTTGTGGATGCTGGGCTGTGCCCAAGTAACCCAAGGTGCTGCCATTGTGATCAGAGCAAATCAATTGGAGGACAATCTTCTTCAATTTGATTTGGCTAATAGAAGACTTGGGTTCAAAATAGGATTCTAAGGTGAATTGTCTGCTAAGCATCCAATTTTGAAGAGGAAGAGCAAGGAAAGGGGTGGCACAGGTTGGGGGTTATGGGTGTTTGGGTTGGGGACCAAGGGTCGTTGGAAAATTCTTTCTTTCTTTCTTTTTTTATTTTTCTAATTTTATTTTAAAAGATAAAGGTTAAGTAAGTCTAGCTGTAATAAAGTAATTAATTTCTTTTCAAAAATGGACACATGGCTACGCTGATGTGGTACATAGACCTGGCAAACGGGTTGTATTAACGGGTTTCGGGTCGTGTTCGTGTCAACCCGTTAACTTAACGGGTTAACACGACACGACCCGTTAACTTAACGGGTGACAAATACTAGACCCGAACACGACCCGTTACAATTCGCGAATATCCGACACGACCCGTTAACCCGTTAAGAATAAACCCAAAAAAAAAAAAAAAAAAAAAAAACCTGTCACAGACTCACAGCTTCTCTACCCAGCCAGCCAAACACCTTCTCTGTCTTTTTTCCCCCAAACCCCAACCCTAAATCTTTAAGTTAAATAATGTATAGTGGAAGCGGTGTATACAGCAAATCTATATGAAAACATGCTATTTCATTTTCTTATGTATTCCAATACACCATTTCTTGTCTTGGTTAATAAACAAAAACATATATAATAGGAAGTGAAAAATAAAGGGTTATAATAGGAACCTACCATTTCTTGTCTTTGTCTAGTCTTTACAACTGATGTTGGTTGGATGTAGTAAGGCTAACTGTGTTATGAAGAGAATAGCCCCAATAATATGAAAGCTGGAGAGAAGAAGAGCAGGAGAAGAACGGGAGGAAGAAGAAAAGGAAAAGGAGAAAGGGGAAAAAGACAAAAAGGAAAGAAGAAAAGTAAACAAGGGAAAGAAGAAAAAGACACGGAAAAGAAGAAAGAAAAGGGGAAGGAGAAAAGAAAATAAAAATTATCTTGTAAAATTACAAAATTAACCCCCTTAACGGGTGGCTAACGGGTTAACCCGTTTTCGACCCGTTAGCTTAACGGGTGGCTAACGGGTTCACCCGTTTTCAACCCGACCCAATAAGCTCAACCCAAATACTGATAATTTTGTGCGAATTCGTGTCGTGTTAACGGGTCGTGTGCAATATTGCCAGGTCTAGTGGTACATTCATACTATTCTATAATTTCTCCTCTAGAAGAAACAATAATAATAATAATAATAATAATATATAAATCTCTCAACATGACATTTGGAGTTTTGTAAAGGAAAATAAAATGTGAATTTGGGGGGTTACTGCATCATGGACAAATAAGATTATTTTGACCAAAAAAGAAACATACACAGTTCACAAATAATGACCACACTTGCTTCCTCATGTCGAACTGTGGAATTTGACATAGAGTATATGGCACTAGTTTACCATATTTCGAGAATATGACATAGAGTATTGAATCAGAGAAGGATCGAATTGCATTGTAATCACAAACTGACTAGGTTCTCTAAATGAATTCTTTTTAGCTTCGGTAGCCATGACATACTGCTAGGTGTCACTCATGGCTTGTGGAAGCCCTGTAAGAACTAATTATAATTAGCCTTCGCCAATATGGAGAATTGTATAGAGGGATACAATACACACTTGATTCAGAGTGAATCATTCATACCCACTGCCTCGCTAATTAGAACCTATAAGATCGCACAAGAAAAGGAATCGATTGGAAAATTTTGAAGAGAATGAATGATTTTGTGACTTGGTCAAAGTCAATGTGAAAGTTAAAGGTCAAAAGTCAAATAGTTGACCTGACACTTGACATGGTCAACTAAGGATGATCGGGACCAACACTCATTACACAAGTGAGTGTGATTGAATTAATCAAGTCACTAGAGTAATTAGATTGATTAGATTAATTTAGTTATTCAATTAAAAGTCATGAAACTTTAATTAAAGGTCTCATATGACTTGGAAATTCAAAAGGGATTTGACCATATGGACTTAGGCACATATGTGACATATTATAGGATTATTATGTTGGACCAAGATAGCAAAAGATGACACACAAAAAGGGGGGGGGGGGGGGGGGTGGCACTAGGGTTTGGGGTCATTTTTGTCACTCTTGTGATATTTTTGATCCTATAAGTGTGTAGCTATGGAATCCTATCATCCTAGGGAAGTTGGTGAAATTGGAAGAGAGAAAACATCAAGCTCTCTCTCCCTAACCCCTTCAATCTGTCACATCAAGTAATGGTGATAGCACAACTCTTCACTTGTTGTCTACTCATTCTCTCATCCTATTCAAATCCTCGGTGAAGAGTTTTAGGAAGGTGCATATCTTTGTACCTATTTGGAGAGCTACAAGGTGGAGAATCAATATCAAAGGGAGAGTCAACAATAAAGGGACCACTCCCTCTACTTGAACACCATTCTTGGTTTCAAGATTCGCTCCAAAGGTATGAAAATCTTATCTTTCTCTCAAATAGGATTTAGAGAGTCTTTGGTGCACACTTTCATAGACTTATAAAGATTGGAACCAAATGAGACTTGCATGAATGCCTAGTTCATTTAATGCTTCCTCTCTTACTTTGATTTCACATTAGATATGCCTTGCTAAGTGATTTGTACTCTCAAAATTTGGTTGTAGAGTTTTTAAAAATCTCTACATGACACCATTCTCATAATATTCCCTTCAAGACCCTCTCCACTAATTACCAACGCACATTCTAATACTCTTTCCTTACCCTTCCTTTCACCTTTCACCTTTCAGTTTTACAACAATTCGTAAAGCCAAATGTCTAAAATGATAGCTATGAATCTTAGCCTAAATGGAGAAAGAAGAGGCAGTTTGACTTGCTAAGCAAATACGCTGCAAAAGTATATGAATAACTTAAATATTCCAGAACCAAAAAAAAAAAAACTTAAATATAAGAAATTTGTTCACGGTAATAACAAGTGCTAAAGTAAAGGAATAAAATAAAGGTAGGTTTTCTTTGGGCTTTTGGCCAGCCTTGTATTAATTTTGTTGGGCTATTCTTTTAGCTCTCTCTTGTGTTTCTTAATGAAACATGTTTCCGACAAAAATAAATAAAAATCAACATGCCATTTGGTTCAAGGTTTAAAAGCATGAGAATGAGTGCAATCTTTAGAATGTAATAACTGATCCATAGGAATGAACTGCTTATATAGAGGAAATTTCACAATATTTAGGTGTGGAATGACAACAAAAATAAGAGAGAATAGAGGGAGACACTAAGACATCAAGTAATAATGAAAGGGATAGATTAAGAACTAGGGGTTTAGAAAAAGGGGCTAAAGGGTGGATAGAGTATTCTTGTAATTGAAATTGCTTCTCGCTCATACTAGTGAATTTTATGTAGGTGATGACTATAGTCTAAAATATCAATAATATTGACGAAATATCGAGGATATTATTCATTTTTCAAGTCAATGATATTTTAGAACGTATCCATACACATATCGTAAAAATATCGATAATATCGGAAAATATCGATATCAATAATTTCTCTCACACTTCAGTAATATTTGGCCAAAATATCGCTATAATATCGATAACATCAAGATGATGAAGACAATGAAAATTTTGAAAAGTTATTTACACCAACACCCCTTGTGGTTTCTTGTGTTTTCATAAAACCCCATCATGTCTCAAAAATTACACGAACAACCCCTGATGTTTGAATTTGTTTTCACAAAACCCTTTTTCGTTGATTGTTTGTCCAAAAATTGATGATTTCATTGAAAAAAATATTATGCAAATGAAAAAAATTAACCTCAATGAAGTATATGCAATCTAATCTCAAAGGCCGACTTCGTCATTTGGAGATTTTTTTTTTTTTTTTTTTTTTTTGTGTGTATAAAATCATCAATCTTTGGATGAAAAATCAAGAAAATGAGTTTTGTGAAAACAATTTAAAACATGAGAGGGCGTTCTTGTAATTTCTAAAATCTCAAGGAGTTTTGTGAAAAAGCCGAAAACCTCAGGAGGTATTAGTGTAAATAACTCAAATTTGGACCTTATAGAAACTCTATGTGGTACTAAGTCACTCATGTATCTTACCACCCAATGTATAAAGTGTAAAATATTGTAGTAAATCATTATAAATTAATGATTATGGTGTGTTTAATATTCTTCATTAATTACTACAAATTTTTTAAACTCCCAATGTTTGTCAGCTCTCTATATAATCAACTTAAATCAATTAAACTCATCATGCAATGCATTTCCTTCCAATTTTTTGTGATAAAGTAATAGATAATTGACCAAATAAACGTCCTTCAAAGTTTTAAGAAAAATTTCCAAGTTTTTCTTACAATTTCCATGGTTTGTATTTCATTTTTATCGATATTGATAACATCTCGATATTTCCATCAAAATTATCGTGTTTTTGAACTACTGATATTTCCGAAATTATCGATATTTTAGACCTTGGTGATGACTGAGAATGTCGGCACATTGTTGAATATCGTTAAATTCTTGGTGTTGCGTGATTGTTTACTTTGTTCATGTTCTTTTATAAGGTATTTCCAAATGGCTTAAGGATTTAAAAGGTGAAACAATAGCAGAGCCAAGCTGGAATAAATAAATTCATAAGCTCCATTATTTTTTTTAATTTTCCAACACATTCAACCATCCTAGACCATCAAAATTCCAAAACAAACCAAATTCTATTTCAGTGTAGATGCAATGTAATGGCAAAACAATGCACTGCTTGATCAATTGTAGTTACTTTTTACAATTTTGTTTTTACTAATACATATTATTTTACAGTACAAATTGTTCAATTAATGACACTATAGGTAAATAAATCCTCTGGCCTTTTAGTATTTTAACTAAGGATATATAAATCCAATAGGGTCTAGTATACTGGAAAATGTCTTGACTTGCAGACTATAAATCTTAGATTCGAACCCCCATGGCATCTTGATTGTGTACGTGAGAGAAACCCCCTCTCTTGTAATTTAGAATTTAACTTGTACTAAAACAAAAAACAAAACAAAAAAGTATACATAAACAAAGCCAAAATTGTTGTCTACATGCCTCTAATCAAATCAAAGGTTATAGTGAGATAATGCACATTATTAGCTCTCTATTAAGCCTTGCCAATCACAAATATACAGTAATGAAGTATTACAAAGTTCATAAAATACAACTCAGTTTTAGTTCTAAACAATTAATCACAACTGAGTTTCTAACCCATAAAAAAAGATTGGTTAATTTCAATTTAGTATCCTAAATTTTTCACTAAATAACATAGTAGCATGGTAATAACAGTCTTTTCAATTTGTTCACCTATTTTGATTTAGTTCCTATGATAGTAGGGTAAAATTCCCTATTGGCTTGAAAACCATTGGTGGTCAATAAGTCAACTTTCTTTGGTGTGCTAGCGGGCTACTGTTAGCCATCAAAACCTTAACAGGCTTATGAAAAATAGATAACTTACGCCCCAAGTTACTGACTTTAAACAAGTGATTGTGAATTTGGGTGAGGAATATCTCCCAAGTAAGTTTTTTTCTTGCCTCAAACTGGTGAAGACTTCACAATTTCTCATAGTAAAAACTAGTAGTTCTAACCAAAATGAATATTGAAAATAAATCAAACTGTTTTAAAGAGAGACTACCTATTACACAATTTAAAACAAAAGGGAACTGCCACGTCTGAAAGGACAGCAGAACATTGGGCTTCGATTTCTGCTTGGATTGTTGCCTGTGATTCAGGCTGGACTGGATGTACCTGTGTTGGATTCAAACGTCAGCACCTTCAACTGATGAGGTTAAGCTAGAAATTGATACCAATATTGAGATTGGTAGAGCTTTAATCTATTTTAGCCATGGAGAGGCTTGTTGGATGGGCATAACTGGGATTTCTCCAGTCTGCATTGGATTGGAAGTGGCTGGATTGACAATTTCTGGTCCGTAACTACACTTCAGCACCTGCTCTGCTTAATTGTGGATCACCTGCAATCTGTTCTGATAATTCTCTAACATCAAGGCATCTCTGTAAATTTGTTGAGGTTTTCATATTATGAAAAACTTGAATTTTGTTTGATTGGCCTATGCTGAACCAAATTTGTAATGAGAGAAATCTCGTTTCCATTGTGAACTGCCTCCCTGGGTTGAATTGAAGTCAGAATTCTGAGTTTTGCCTGTTCTGTTAGAGACTAGATGTCTTTTGTAAATCAAAGAGCTTGATTGCTTCGTAGTCTGAAGGTTTTTGAGATCGTATGATCTTGTTTTGAATTTGTTAGTATCACTTGAGAGTTTTTGTTTTGATTGAATTTTTTGGCTGTCTCCAACCATGTTCACCTCCTCTCATATTTATAGAGAATCTAAGTGAGGGTTTATTCCTTAATATCTAGAGGACAGATCTGTTGAAAGGATTCCTTGTTCTATCTCAAAAAAGGGATAGTGGTTTAGTCTGACAAAAGAAAACCCCCATCAAAAGTCAGTTTTTAAGATGATCAGTTTTAATCTTCTGTCAACCAACTCTCTTATCTCATGTCTATCTCCCATAAACCCTACTTGATGCAAAGCCCCCGTGAGCATAGGAAAGAAACTTGGCTCTCTTTTCTAGCATTAAATGTGTATGGGGAGTGGTTTTCCGATTAAACCTTCTACCAACTCCCCATCACGCCCTCTACCCTGTTGAAATCTTGACTTTAGAGTCACGTGAGCTTTTGTAGAGAGAGAGATCTTCCTAGGAATCTGCTGACTTGATTTCTGAAATTGTGATCAACGGTGATGATCAAGTTTTGAGCCTTTGGAGAGAATAAAAATTGGGGTTAGTTTTAAACCAATTTAGAAACTGATTTATCCAAATTAAATCACCATAAATGGCAATTAATCTTTAATCTGTAAATTTATTCCTTCAAATTGGTTCACAAAGGTCTGGGCCTCTAAACCCATTTGGGTTGACTTCAAACTTTAAAAAAATAAAGCCCAAATTCCTATTTTTGACATGGGCCAAAAATCAATTGGGCTGGCGCGTGAAATTTAAGCCCAAACACAATTCAAACACTTATATTTTTCAAAATTGTGATTATGTAGTTTTGTCATCATAAAAGTCCAACTAACTAATGAATATGAAGCCTGACTACGGGAAGCATCAACTTATGTCTGTGTGTGCAAGTGTGTATCTAATAGAGAGATTCCTGCATATGACTGATAACAGTGCAAACAAATTATGCAAAGAACCCGTCACATTACCATTCAACCAATTCACTCTTTCTCAATTTTCCCATTATCTCAACACCCTTTTGGCCAATGGCCTAGAACTAGCCCCCCAGTGATTTGGTTGAAACATGGAACAATAAACCATGCCTACAAACTACTTAAGAAAAATAACATAGGCCAGAAGTGCAACCTAAATTGTTAAGCGCAGGGGATTTGAGAAAAAAGAAACAAGAAAAAAAAAAAAAAAAAAAAGAAGTTACAGATACACTTCTTAGTAGGCATTCCTACTTCTTGCGAATTACAGTTTGACACATTGTGAAAATAATTCATCAAAAACACATACAAAATCTCTACACATGTCAAACTGTGATTGGCAGGAAAGTAGGAGTTCCTACTTCCAGGGAAGGAGGCATGTATTTTCCAAAAGTTACATAGTTATGGCATTTTCAATTTGGTTAATTTCAATTTAGTATCCAAATTATTGCTTGTTTTCAATCCCTTCTTCCACCAGAGATAGGGCTTCGGTCTCTCCGGGCAGCTTCAGCACTGCACACCTGCATCAACAACAGTTGTGACATTAAAACAAAATATCTATCTAGCAAGTGAAACCAACTTAGAAAAATAAATTCAAACATGCTGTTCATCTACTCAAAAGATAACAAGTCAACCATGTACAATCAAAGACTGAATCAAAACATAGACGACAGTTCAAATATCCTTACCTTGAATTTATATTCAGTATTTCTACATCCTTCCCCACCAGAATATCCTTGAGCGAAATAAAGCTTGGAACATGACTAATTGCCTCAGAAGAAGATTTATTGATCTCTCGAAGCTTAAGATAAATGAATGGACTGTGGTTTCCTGGGTGATAGTAAAAGAAGGCATTGAGACGAGAATTAAACATCAACAGACCATCATTCTCAAAGTATTTCATCGGTATGTATACGTCATCTGGCCACCTTCCAGAAAAACCAGTACAAATCGATATCTTCTTCATCCAAAGTTTTTGTGGACCAGAATCATTCATTACCCAAACATCGATTTCAAAACTCTCAGTTTTACACAGACAAAGACTACCTCCCAAATCTCCCATGCTCACATCACAACCATCGTCCCAAAAAGGCAGTGATGGAACCGATTGGAACTCTTCAGTATCCAAGTCAAATGAAATCACACTACAACCTGTCCACCCATCGCAAAACCAATAAAGCATTCCTTTCACACAAGTGGGGAATGATAGCTCAGAGTCTGAGCAGGGAGCAGTGCCAACAGATTTCCATGAACCTGTTCCCAGGGTGTGTATCTCAGCCACCTTATTGGGATCAGGTGTCCGTTCCTTAAGAATTCTCACCACCTTATATTCGTTAGTCCTCGGACTGAAACCTAATCCACTACCAATTAAAGTCATTGCCTTCTCATGTTTAGGACCATGGGGAAGGTTTATAAATTCGCCGGTTATTGGATTGCACACAGCAGCAGGGTAATTCACGAAAAAATCAGACAGGCAAAGCAAACCGTTACAAGAATTTACCAAGTTGTAGTTGTTGTGATCATATTGCATCATGAAAGCGATACCTTCACCCCAATCCACCTCGTTGTTGTTGTCATCAATTTTCGTTATCTTCATGTGAACCTCTCTTTCAGTTTCATGACTAGGCATCACATTGCCATTCCTATGGTAATTGAGTAACTCCTCAGCATTACACAATGGGAATTTATATTTGGAAAGATTCATGTGGACACGAGACCGGTTACAATCATGGTCTTTCAAATCAAAACCAGAGCTATCTTCAGGCTCAACCAAGAAAAGGTTTCTTGACACGCTTCTTCGATCCACGGGCCTGACCATAGGATAGGCCTCTGCTTGTGCGAAATGTAGCTTAGCAAATGCAGGGTCCGAAATTAGAGAATGCCAAGTCTTGCAGACGCTTTTGCACATGATAATGCTCTTTGTTGGCAGCTTTATTATAACATCTTGAAGGACAGACTTTGGAACATCTGTTATAAAAGGACCCATTGGGTGGCTGAAGCTGTGGATTTTGATGTAGGATAGGGTTTAGGTAGTTCAGTGGTATAGATGGGTAAAGATGCAATGTCTTCACACCAAGAATTCTCCAATCTCTGCAAAAATAAACTTTACTCAATAACTCAAATCTCCAATCTCTATTACATAGGAGGAGGGGGAGTGGGGTGTATTTATAACAATCTAACCCTAGAGTGAAAAGAAAATTAAACTTACTCTAGGAAAGAAATAAGGTAATCAAATAAGAAATCCAGAAAGTAAAGAAAATTTAGGAAACAAGTTAGAAACGCAGTAATCATCTACTGCTCCAAATTTGCAGAATTGAAAGAAGGAATTAAGTAATTTCCTCTTCCATCTCTCTAATGGGTTTGACAAAGATTTCCTCATCGGATTTTCTTTTCCTCTTCGTGAATAGAAATCAAAATAAAATAAATAAAGGGTTAGAATCCAAAATCACTACATTGGCACAGAACCCAGAACTGACCGGCCTAATTAAAAACGGATTGAAGTGGAAAAGGAACCCTTTACTAACAAGTTTCAGAGTAAATCAGTGATAATATAGGAGTGAAGGAAAAAGAGGGCTCTTCTTGCTTGGCACGGGTCATGAAACGGTGAGCATGGGTGAGAGAGGGTGTCGTTTTGGTTATTTTTGAAGGTACCCAACGCCCCCCTTTGTACTTAATTTCCTTCCCACCATATCCTAAAAACAAAATGTATTTAAAAAAAAGAAAAAAAGAGAGGCCAATTTCCTTTCTTCTTTTTTTCCCTGAAGATAGGGAAAATATATTTTTTGGTTTCCTATCAACACTAGGCATAATAAAGATAATAAAGATGGATTGATTCTGTTATCGCCCCTTTCATTAGGAAAGGTACTAAAAAAAAGTGTTGATGGAAAAAAAGGAAACAAAACTTTCCCATTGTGCCAAAGAATGGAGTTTCCCATTGTGCCAAGGAATGATTTTAAATTTCTACAGTTGACAATTCCCTTAACAAACAGGTGTCTATGTATTTATATATATAGGAGGACCAAAACCTTACAACATACAAAATACAACAAATTGACAAAGATAATGAGAGAAGCAATGCCTAGGATGATGATGCTTTCACTTGTTCTTCTCCTGGTTTTTCATGTTTCTGCTTCATGGGCAGTCTCAGCTTCTGTCTATGACAACTTTCTTCAATGCCTAAACACCAACACAAACCCATCATCAACCCAATTGTCCAACATAATCTATGCCGAAAACAACCCTTCATACTCATCTGTTCTAAGAGCCTACATCAGAAACTCAAGGTTCAACACCACTTCAACCCCAAAACCAGTCCTCATCGTCACACCCTCAGCTTCATCTCATGTTCAAGCTTCTGTTGTCTGTGCCAAACAGCTTGCCATACAGCTGAGAATCCGAAGCGGCGGGCACGATTATGAGGGCCTTTCTTACTGGTCTGATCAGACCTTTATTGTCCTTGATATGTTCAACCTCAGGACTGTGACTGTAGACATTGAGGACAGCTCGGTTTGGGTTCAGGCTGGAGCCACTCTTGGAGAATTGTACTATAGGATTTCAGAGAAGAGCAAAGTTCATGGCTTTCCTGCTGGTGTTTGTCCCACAGTTGGTATTGGTGGGCACATAAGTGGTGGTGGCTATGGAAACATGTTGAGGAAGTTTGGCCTTGCTGTTGACAATGTCCTTGATGCTCAGATTGTTGACGCTAAGGGGAGACTTCTTGATAGACAAGCCATGGGAGAAGACCTGTTTTGGGCCATTAAAGGTGGGGGTGGAGGAAGCTTTGGTGTCATTGTTGCATACAAATTGAAGCTGGTTTCTGTCCCAGAAACTGTCACAGTTTTCCAGGCTGCGAGAACATTGGAAGAGAATGCAACTGACGTTGTTTCGAGGTGGCAAGAGGTGGCGCCAACCACAGATGATGGTCTGTTTATGAGGCTGCTGTTGCAGCCAGGGAGCGATACTGTTAAGGCCACAATTATGGCTGAGTTTCTAGGCAATGCTGACCAACTTGTGTCATTGTTGGGGAAGCAGTTTCCTGAGTTAGGTTTGAAGAAGGATGACTGTAAGGAGATGAGCTGGATTGAGTCTGTGCTTTGGTGGGCTAACTATGATAATGGGACTTCCCCTGATGTGTTGCTTGATAGAAATCCTGATCATGCAAATTTTCTGAAAAGAAAGTCTGATTATGTTCAAACCCCAATTTCCAAAAGTAGGTTGGAGTTAGTGTGGAAGAAGATGATTGAAATAGGCAAAATAGGTTTGGTTTTCAATCCATATGGTGGGATGATGAGTCGGATTCCGTCCTCTGCCACCCCTTTTCCACACCGTGCTGGGAACTTGTTCAAAGTTCAGTACTCAGTGAGCTGGGGGGAAGCAGGGGCTGAAGCAGAGAAGAATTATACCAGAGACACCAGGAGACTTTTCAGGTTCATGACCCCATTTGTGTCCAAGAACCCAAGGAGTGCTTTCTTGAATTACAGGGACCTTGACATCGGTGTCAATAAATTTGGTAATAGAAGCTATGAACAGGGGAAGGTTTATGGCTTGAAGTACTTCAATGACAATTTTGAAAGGTTGGTGAAGGTGAAGACTGCTGTTGATCCAGCAAATTTCTTCAGGAACGAGCAGAGTATCCCCCCTCTTCCAACTCTCAACTCAGACCCTCCTCATCCTATCTTGCACTTAGATGCGAAAGATGGCTCGAGTTCCAAGCTATCAATGGGGAAAGTGAAGGCAGTACTGGCTCTGCTGGTGTACTTGTTTATTTCTTTTTAATTTTGTATTATGTAGGTGTTTTGTTTTTGGCTCAAATCGAGACATTAGTTAGTTCTTAGCAGATTTGCAACCCCTCAATTTTGTACTGTGGTAATTGGTAGAAAGACTTTTTGTTCGAGCTTTCAGTATTTGGAAATTGAATTTATTTTTTTACATGCATCTTCATCTTCTCCAACATACAAATCAAAAGATACTTGAGAAACAAGAGAGTGAATATCTGTAACGGTCCCCTAGAGAAGATAATAGAGTATAATTCACAGGGAAAGTTTCAACGTCTAACAACAAAGCTCACTTTGCCTCCGACAAAGACTTCTTCACCTTGAACGGTCAGCACCAATACGATGACAATCCGTATTACAAAAAATGACTTGTGAACAAACAAGCATGGGGCATAGCTTAACCTTCAGTGACTCCACCCCACTCTCTTACAAAGAATTGTCCCACATAATTGAGACTCATCTGGAGGAAACACAGATTAAAGGAAAAAGTAATGAATGTGTCAATTGCAGTAAAGAGGTTTAATTCTTACGTATTTCAGCCAGCACTGTCCAAGTCTATGCCCATAAATATCTGGAGAATGGCAACCGCCTTCAAACGGGCAGTATACCCATATATTACATCTCTTTTTCATTAGGCTTGGCACGTTTAGCTTGATCCAAGCAAACCCTAACCGGTGAAAAGCTAAAGCTAAGGCTTGTATCTTAATTTAGAGATTCATCATAATCTGTATGAACTTCCGCATGGCATTCAGGTGGAGGCGGCCCGCCAGGCAAAATTTGATGTTCTAGAGAGAAAAAAGGAATATATACATCAACATATGGAATAAGTCTCTAACAGAACAATAATAATAATAATAATAATAACAATAATAAACCTCTCGACACTAGCAGACAAGTATCATGACATTTGGAGTTTTGTAAAGGAAAATAGAATGTGAATTTGGGGGACTACTGCATCATGGACAAATAAGATTATTTTGACCAAAAAAGAAACATACACAGTTCACAAATAATGACCACACCTGCTTCCTCATGACGAACTGTGGAATTTGACGCCTCTGTCTCAAGAGCCAACTGCTTAGCTTCTTTTAGTTTTTCCTTGCACCATCTTTCAACAAATTAATGGGAACAGCAGTTTAGAAGGAGAATATGGGTGGGTTTACATGCAATTAAGTTCCAGAATGAGTAGAGTAAAGCTTTAGCAGCATTTCATTGTTAAGCAGAATATGTTATAAACTTGAAAGGCACAAGTGAAAGAAGCACTGAATATTAGAACAAAGTGCCAATCTTGCTGAAAAAGAAAATTAAAGGATGTAGAAGGAAATTTCTGTTGACTATATATAATGAAAAGAGGAGGAAGAAGTGGCATCAATTATGCTCTCAATATTGACCCCACTAAAGCCGCATGATACAATATTTCCTAAGCTTTCAGAGTTTGTCATCAATGTCGAGAAATTTAGTTTCAGATATCATACACTAAAACTCAATAGAGAAGAAAACATAAATTCATAATCTTATCAATTTCAAGGAGAGATTTGTCAGTCACTGTAAGATGCTCTGTGGTTTAAACGGGGTAGGCACAATTGCATGATAATTAACTATTCTAGTGCAAAACAAAAATTGCATTGAAATACAGAAAACAAAAGACGATAAGCTAAAGAAATCAAATTGAGGCGCACTGACCTCTCTGCTCAGTAACATTTGCTTTGGGCCTCAAGGTTTTCAACCTCTCAACTATTTCATTGGTTATCTTCAGTTTCAAAGGCTGTGGCAATTCAACCACTACCTCTCTGCAAAGCTCCTTCTTTCGTGCCTTTACCTTTTGAGCATAAGAAAGAGTCCTCCGTTAAATTAAAAAAGTTACAACAAATCACTCTACCACTTCAATCCAACACATGTACCACCAAAACACTCAAAATGCATCTTACCAATCTAGTGAGCTCAACCGGTTCAGCTGCTTTTCGAACAACAATGTTAATGGAGGGAACAATGAGAGTGGTCATTGTATGAACAGGCCCCATTTCGCTCTTCATTTAAATCCCCATTCTCCTACCATGAAGAGCCATTCCTTCGTCTCTTCTCCTTCATCCCACCATATCCATCTTCCTCTTCACAGATCGATCATCACCAGAGACAAATCAAAACCCAAAAGCCCAAAGATGCTTTTGGGTGAACTGCATACAGAAAATTCCTTTAAGTTCCCAAGTGCTACATTTCACAGGTCAAAGCTAAATGGCAGCGGCTGCCACTGGGGGCTGTAAAAATCAATGCGGATGGGGTTGGTCACGCTGCATCACGTCTTGGTGGGATTGGGTTTATGGCTCGAAACCATGCAGGCTCTTTTCTTGCTTGCAAGTTGGTAGTGCTCAATGGTGTCTCAAATTCCATGCATGCCAAGTTACTGGCAGTAAGAGAAGGCTTATTCTTTGCTGCCAAATGGCCCAGCTGATTTGTCCCACCTAGGATGCTTAATTGAAGACTGTAAAACACTATTGGTTAAGGCATGCGGGGAGGGATGCTAATGGGCACCTTGTTAAGGCATCTGGATTTCCTTCAGGTTGCTCTGCTAGTTGATACTTTGTAATTTGTTTTTGGATTTGTACTCCTTTGGCATGTATGGTACTCTTTCCTACCCTGGGGTTTTTCCCATGTGTTTTTCTCCGACAAGATTTTAACGAGGCCACGCAAAACACGCCCCTTGTTTCCGCTTTCTATTGGAATGAAATCTACCTTATTCTCAACATAAATAAATAAATAAATCTAGCTGCAATAGGAAAATCTTAATTGAAAAAGAAAATGTATACCACCTACCTGACTAAAATCAGGAATTATCCTAAATAATTTGAACCACCGAAATATAAGTCCAAATCAAATAACAGCTATAAACTTTTTCCAAAGCTGTAGTTATAACATTTTCAATGCAAAGAATAACCCTGACTAATTGAAGTAACTAATGAGTTGTAATATAACATTCCTACAAAGAGAATATCAACTTGCGGTGACAGTCAGTCATTTCTTTGTTTCCACAAAGGACTGAAGATAAGAAGCATTATGAAAATATCAAGTAATACTGATCAAATCTAGTGTGAATACCAATTTAGCAGCTCAACTCAAAGTAAATATTTTTGGATGTGCCAACTTTGTAAGATTTGTTAACCCAGAAAACCCATCAAGGGGCAAACTGGGGGACCAAGCCAGCAAGAGAAAATCCACTATCAATATGAAGTAAGTTAAGACTTGGAACATTGTTTTCAAGCAGATATTTGTGATTAAAATTTGTTAACATTTGTACATTAAAATTCTCTTTTAAAGTTGGCCAAGGTGTCACTCAATTTACAAACTTGAATAATGACATAACAAAACCGGCCTTGTACTGGTTCTCTCTCTTCTCCTCTACTTCTCGTCAAGTCCTTTCCACTGCTTCACTAACTTAACTGGTAATTTCTCACTCCCATCCAAACCCAGGCCTCTCATCATCCTCCATAAATGCACCCAGCTGCAGACAAATAAGATTTTTGCAATAGGGATCGCCAAATAATACTTGCCCATGCTATCCTCACTATTCTATTATCAATGGAAGATACTCTCTCCTAAAATTCTGCATCCTTCCCTCTATCAGTTCTACACATTGCCGCTATCGCTTCCATAAAAGAAATACAGATGGCTTCTCGGTTCCATTTAAAAAATTACCCCAATCTTTATTTTTTCCCCAAGGGCTAAACTCATACCACTACACCAAGTACCATATCATACTTGTACCAGTACGTCAGATTTTACACCAATATAATCTGAGGATCTGGATAATAAGGGTCAAAACTCCAAGAGACCTGCCCTCGGTTGCCTTTGATGAGGAGAGAATGCCATCAAGACAAATGCAACCATCTCTAAGTTTCTCTATGTCAATGTTTATAACTTGTAGAAGATTATATCTAGACGAAGACTATACAAGAAACATCCAGTTAGCTCCTCTAATTGAGTATGACTAATTATTAGTGGGGGAGTGTATTTCAATTACGAATACAGGCAAAGCTATAATTTGAAAATCTCCTGCCTGTTTACCCTTTATTAGTCTCTTCTTTGCATAAATGGAAAAGGAGGTATTGTTTGCTTAAAATTATTAAATAAACAAACAAACATACCAGAGTCAATAACACCTAATTTGATCCCTAAAATAGAAAGAAATAGGATCCTATGTTTATGTTTTGGGTACTTGTCTCATTGTTTTTATATCCAACCTGTTTCGTGCTTTTAAGAGTTAAACATTCTGAGTTTAGGGTTTAGTATTTACAGTTTATGCTGGGAAAATAATTAAATACAAGTCTATCAGGACATAACTTTAGATACCCAAAACACGAGGCATAGCAATAAGGAAACAGAATCTTCCAGCAATTACTGTAATGAATATTGTGTCTGCTTGGAGAAATTTATTTCTGTTTGAGGGCTAAATGGCCTAGATAATTAATCTCTTTAAATTTCAAAATCAACGAAGCTATAGATGATAAGAACACCTAATAAGCCAAGTCTTATTTTGTGTCCTTCCATAGACATGACCACTAATATTCTGATAAAAAACTATTATAGAAAATAAAAATACATCAAAAATAAAAAAGTAACTTACAACAATAATGCATTAGCTGGTAACTTTAGGTTAGAAGGGAAGCAAGGTTCAGGGTATTTGACTCAAACTCAAAAACTCAAACCCTCCAGATGTAGGTTGAAAGTTGCCACTCCATGAGAAGTTATTTAGCCCACTGTAATGCTGCATTATTGCCACCGGTAGAATCCCTGTTTCATTCTAAATTCCTTGAAAGAACGATCATCTGATGCCACGTCTGCATCCAAATTCACCAAATCAAGACCTCTAGTCTCGCCGGGAAGCTTGCACTCTGCACACCTGCATCAACATTTCTGACATTTAAGGTACAATACTCAAATTTTATAAGGCCATTCGGGGAAAAACAAAACGGAAAGAAGCTATGGTTGCTATCATTATTCTCTTTTCAAGTTTACTGCTGTATAAACACCAGTATGTGCAATGTTGGCACTTTGTCATTGCAGCAACTCCTGCACAGAACTTTTCTTATATGGGCAAAATGCAAACAGAGTGGTAAGATGATATTGTCTCTTAATGGCTTAACTATGAAAAATTTGTGCAACATCTTGCCCTGCTTCTACAGCAACAAGGAGATATGTGAAAGCAATCTCAACACCATATATATGAATACGACACAGTGAACCGTACTTCCTCAAATGTCCGTTTCATGCATATATGGACCAACGTTTTTAAAATGAAAAATGCACTATTATGACCAACATTTTAAATAAAATATTTACGGTAAACTGTGTCATTAATTAAGAGAGAGAGAGAGAGAGAGAGAGAGAGAGAGAGAGAGAGAGAGAGATGAAGTAATGAATTCCAACCAAACAGAAAAAAATAGGACCAATGCTTGAAAAATTCGCGTGCATGTGCATGTGTGCAATTTACATGTGCCAATAAAGTAGAAACACTTGGCCATTCTCTAACCAACAAAGAATAAAATTCAATTCATGTACGATTGAAGACTGAATCCAAAACATCGACGACATAGTTCAAACAGCTCCGGAAACAAATCACAAATATGCTGAAATAGTTATCAATCTTTGGATCATAACAGCAAACAAACTCATCCACATATAAATTCTTCTGATGTTAAGCAATATTTAAGATACAACTCTTCATAAGAGGTAACTAGGGCATGCAGAACCAAAAAAGGAAAAGGAAAAACCAACTACCACAAATCCAGCAAATCTACATTAAGTTAACCTTTCAAAGGTAAAAATATATTGAAAACCATAACAACCATACCTTGAATTTATATTCAGTACTTCTACATCATTGCCCATCACAATGTCCTTGAGAGAAATGAAGCTTGGAACATGACTAATTGCTTCAAAATATGGACTAAACCCGCGAAGCTTAAGATAAATTAACGATCTGTAGTTTCTTGGGTGATAGTAAATCAAAGTGACAGTAGAATGGTTAAACATCAACAAACCCCCATTTTTTAAGTATCTCATTGGTTCATATAAACCTTTTGGCCACCACACACCATCATCAGTCTTAATAGAAAATCTATTGGTCCAAGATTTTTGTGTACTGTAATCTTCCATTACCCACACATTGATACAATTCTCATGAGCATAGCATACACAAAGAGAACCTCCCAAAAGTCCCAAGCTCACATGCTGACATTCCTCCAGTTCAAAAGGAGGTGTTGGAACTGAGTGAAATTGCTCATTGTCAAAGTCAAAAGACGCTATCTCATATGAACTCTCATAGTAAAACCAATAAAGCTCTCCATTCAGATAGGTAGGCAATGTCAATAGCATATATGCTGCTGACGTGGGAGCAGTACCAAGAGATTTCCATGAACTCTGCCCAAGTGTGTACAACTCAACCATCCGAACTAGATTGGGTGTTCCTTGACTAAAGACTCTCAACACCTTATATTGGTTAGTCTTCGGACTGTAACCTAATGCACAGCGTATAGATAATCTCTCTCGACTCTCATCCTTGGAAGCTTCAGGAAGTTGTATAAATTCACCCGTTATTGGATTGCACACAACAAGAGGGTCGTTGTAGAATGTTTCAGCCAAGAAAAGCAAGCCATTACACGAATTCACATACATGTATTTGTGATCCAATGGCTCCAACTTAATGCAAGGTTTCCTTTTAGTTCTACCTTTCCTATTACGCATTGCATGGATGGCTTGATCAGCATTCCGCAAAGGGATCTTGAATTTTGCAAAATTCATTCGGAGGTGAAAGTGGATACACTCCGATGTGCCAGCATCACCGACATAGTCCTTCAAGTCAAAATCAGACTTCTCTTCCAGCTCAAGCAAGTAAACGGTCCTTGACACGCGTGTTGGGGCAGAGGGTCTGACCAAAGGACAGGCCTCAGCTTGTGCAAGGTGCAGCTTAGCAAATTCATGGTCTGAAATCAGAGAATACCAAGCCTTGCAGACACGTTTGCACATGATAATGCTCCTTATCGGCAGCTTTGTTAGAACATCTTGAAGGACAGACTTTGGAAGATCTGATATAAAAGGACCCATTTCTTGAATTTGTTGAATTTGTTTTCCTTTGTTTCCTATTTCGATGGCCTTAGCTGTTGATTTTCTTTTCCTTGTCATGGCTAATATATGAATCTATGGCAGAAATGCACAAACAAAAAAATACAACATTGTTTCAGAAGCCATAATTAACCCACTTTGATTTGAATCCAATTGAAGAACGACATGATTAAATATATATATATTTTTTTAACACAAAGTAGAACAAAATATTAAGAAGGTAAATACAGAAACAAAGGTTTAAACGGATTTGGAATGAGAGTATTTATCACCTTGAAGATTGAACCCCTAGTTGCAGTTGCAGTTGCCGATGCAGAGAGAGAGAGATGAAAACCCTAACCTCTAATAGGAGAGAGAAAGCCAATTACTTTCTACTACTTTGAGGTTTCTGCTTGGGTGAAGACTCGAGAAGATCGCTACCTCAAAAACGGATGAAGACTCGAGAAGATCGCTAACTCAAAAACGGGTGAAGAAGATCACTACCAAGCTTTCATTTCCATGAACAGAGCGTTGAGTTTGAATTGACACAAGGAAGGAGAAAGGAGAAGGGTTTCTCGCAGGAACTCAGGGCATCAGTTATAAGCTATGAGTTGAGTGAGTGCCTGATATCACAACCTGGCACAAGGCACGCGTGGCTCCTCTTCAAGTTTACAAGTGTCTTCTCTTTAATTATTTAAAAATCTTTTTTTGTTTTTGTTTTTGTTTTTGTTTTTGTATAGCTGATATATAAAAACCAAACTAACTTTTTTTTTCTTTTCAAATTTGTTCTAAATTTTTTTTTTCCCGGTTACGATTTTTTGGTTCGATTTTGTGTTTACCCTGAAAAATAAAATCAGGCCCAAACATTTTGAAGCAGACATAAATAATTATTCCAATTTTGTTCTTTGTTAAAAATTACTTCGTTCTTGATGTCCATGGCCCTTTTTTTATGTTTTATTTTTATTTTCTAGCTTAATCCAATGACAACTTTTCTGGTAAAGTTAGCCTAGTTTTAGAATGTTTGGAAGAAGAAGAGAAAAACCTTATCGTTTTAGAAGAAAATGAAAAAGATTAATAAAGCTTCATGGGTTTCTAATGAATCATATCAACCAAAATATGAATCTTCAAGTGATGCTAGAGTCTTTCTAAGTTTCCCTCCACATGATTGTAGTAGAAGAATCATGATTCTTTTACGGGGTAGTATAATGAGGAGGACAAGAAAAACAAAAGTACATAGTGAAATGCGACAGACATGGAAGAACAACAACTGCAACGACCATGAAAGAGAATGTCATCATGAGAGAGAGAGAGAGAGAGAGAGAGAGAGAGAGAGAGAGAGAGAGAGAGAGAGAGAGAGAGAGAGAGAGAGAGAGAGCTTACTTACTATGAAACCCTAGGTTAGAGATACGTGAGGCTTGAATGGATTTGGAAAATTCATGTGTATTCAATTAGGATTCTAGAGAGTTTAAAAAGATTTTAAAAATTCAGGTGTCTTTAATTTGGATTTATACGAGCTTTAAAAGAGTTTCTACAAGTCTGGATGTATTCAATTCGGACTTGTATTAACTTTTAAAAAGTCCATATAAATATGGGTGTATTCAATCAGGATTATAAAAAAGTTCAATAAAATCTAGATGTATTCAAAAATTCATATATTTGGAAGGATTTCATTTAGTGATAAATTTTGGTAGGTTTTAAAGTGAGAGGATAATAAATCCAACCTCCCCCCCCCCCCCCCCCCCCCCCCCCAAAGATTTCATGAGACGCTAATTTTTCTCTCTGCATATGCCCTAGCTTTTCTCTCTACAGAAGACGAACAGTTTCCTCTAACTGTGAAGGTCTGCTCCCTATCTTTTCTTTGATCAATACCTCGTTGAGTTTTCTTTTTCCATGATTTTTCTTAATTGTATATTTTTCTTGTTATTAGGGTATAGTTTGGGGTTACATGTTTTACTTGTTATTAGGGTTTAGCTTGGGGTTAAGGTTTATGCTTGCTTTTCTTCTCAAATATCTATCACTACTAAAAAAAAAAACACACTATTTATTGATCCAAATTTGTCCCTTAAGTTAAGTTTTGAGATAATAAATTGTCTCCATTAACTAGTAGAGACTATGCAGCCACTATTTTTAAATCAGTATCCTAGTTTGGGGTTGCTATTGTTTTTTGGGTGCCATTTATTGAGTCAGTCCTTTCCTATTTTCCATTAAAGAAATACCTTTTAAGATACAAACCATTTGAGTTAAGCCAAGCCATGTTCAATGGCTCCAAGCTTGGGATCTGATATTTGGAATGGTGTCTATTATATTAGAGACTAATCATGACATATCAGTTTGCAATATTGTGTAACTCTTCAAACAAGAAATATCTGAGTTTTAGTATCTTCTCCCTTAGAAGTGCAAAAGTACAGCAGTTCACGTTAGTTCAATATCAGTCCTCCCCATTCATATATTACTTTTAATATTCAAGAGAATGTGTATTTTAATTTAATAATCTGCACTTTTCAAATACGATTTGGGGGGCTGATTTTCTTATTGTTCTATTGACTATATTTAATTCATCAGTGTTATGTAATTGCCTTGAATGAAAACTGAACACAGTAATCTAATATTTTATATTATCCAAACAAGTTTACACAGCAGCTGCATATTTCATATTATCCAAACAACTTTACACAGCCCATGCTTGATATCGATATGATCCAAAAATCTTTACACAGTAGATGCATGTTTTGTTCTATCATTTTTGTACACACTTGGCCAATATGTAATATATTTGGCCACTGCTACCTATATTCAGAAGGTTGTCCTAACTCCCCATCATGAAGCACATCCCATGTCTGTTATAATAAGGTGCCAAACTTCTAACAGTAGATTTCCCACATTTTCCCTCATTGCTAACACACAAAGCATGCACAGTTTAGAGAAGAAAAAGTATTCCAACCTCCATTTAGATTTCCAGGTGAGGGGAAAGCATTAACAGATCCATTTACATTACCCACGTATCAAAGGGCTTCCAATGCTACTGCTAAATCTGAGAAACCAGCAGCCTGCGTTGCGAAGTTCATCTCCATGACCACAGTAACTTGCACCTTTTCAGTGAAAGATGCATCTAGTTCAGCTTTGTGACGCGCCAAACTTGCTTCATGTTCCTCCCTAAGTTTTACTTGTTCCCCACCAAGCCTTTGCATTGCCATTTTAGATTGCTCATTTGCCTTCCTCTGCATTGCCATTTCAGATTGCTTATTTGGGCCAAATTTCTGCGTACTGGCCCATCTGACTATTGGGCTATATTGAAGACACAGGTTTGGGCTCTATTCTACCAAAAATTGGAAGTCAACCCAGGACATTTCAAAAGCCCAGGTTATTTCAAAAGAAGGAAAATGGAATGAAATCAATTACATAAATAAATATTCACAAGATAAAGGTTAATTACCATCAAATGGCGATTTAATCTAAAAAATACCAAATTTAATTGGTTTAATTCCTACCCAATTTCTAGATTATATTTCCAAGGGCTCAAGGTTTGATCATTACCGTTGATTACCAATTCAAAGCCAGATCAGCAGTTCTAAGAGCTAAAGAGAAGTTGTCTCTCTCTACAATACCCACGTGATTCCAATGATAAGACGTCAACAGGAAAAAGATAGAGGACATTCAAGGGAGTTGGTAGAAAGGTAAAATCAAAAACCACTCCCCATAATCATTAAATGCTAGAAAAGCAGGCTGAGTTTCCTTTCCATACTCATGAGGATCTTGTCAGTACAATTTCATTTTACAAGGGACGAACAAGAAGTAGGAGAGTTGGTTGTCAAAAAGTCAAAACTGATCATCATAAACTAACCCTTGATGTGGGTTTTTCTTGTCATAATAACTACTACTCCCTTGTTTGCTGGAGCAAAAACGTCTCAGCAAACATCCTCCAGATATTAAGGAATCATCACTCATGCAGATTTCTTATAAATATAGGAGGATGTGAATTGGATCAAGGACAACAAAAAATTCAATCAAGACAAAAACTCTCAATCATACTGACAAAAACCAAACAAGATTAGACGATCTCAAAAGTCTTCAAACTCAGAAGCAATCAAGTTGTCTGGTTTGCAAAAGCCACCCAACTTCCAACGAAACAGGCAAAACTCATATTTCTAACTTCAATTCGGTTCAAAAAAGCACTTCACAAAGAAAACAAGATTTCTCTTGTCACAAATTTGGTTCAGAATAGATGAATCAAGTGGAGTTCAGGTTTTTCATAATATGAAAACCTCAACAAATTTTCAGAGACACCTTGATGTCCCAGAATCACCAAAATAGCTTTGAGGTGATCCCCAGCCAAGCAGAATATGTACTAAAGTGAGATTCCAGGTCAGCAATTACTAATTCGGCCACTTCCAATCCAGTCCAGACCTAAGAGATCCCAGTTCTGCCATTTGACAAGCCACACCATGGCTCAAATTAATTATAGCTCTGCCAATCTCAATATTGGTAATGATTTCTAGCAGATCCCCATTAGTTAAAGGTGTTGACATGCAATTCCAGTACAAATACATCCAGTCCAACTTGAATCATAGACAACGATCAAAGCAGAAGTCAAACCCCAATGTTCTGATGTCCTTCTGGACATGGCAGTCTCTTTTGTTTGATTGTGCAATAACAGTTCTCTTTGAACTAGCTTGGGGCGCAAGTTATTACATTTCATAGTCTGTTAGGGTTTTTAACTATTAACAGTGGCACTATAACACCCCGAGCTAACAAATTATTTTTATTTAATTATTTAATTATGTAATTACATTTTTACCCTTGGGAGTAGGGGTACTTTAGTCACTTTTTGTTTGGAAACGAATTTGGAGAATTGAGTAGCACTATTGTGTATAACTTGTGAATACGAGTTCGTAGACATGCGGCAGACTCAATTCGAAGTTAAAACGAAGAAGTTATGATCTACGGAAGTGTAGTGGCACAACCGTAAATATCACAAAGTTCCAATTTAAGTAACAAATCAGATTTTTTTTTTTCTGGAATCTCTCTCTCTCTCTGAGCCACTTTATCTCTCTACGAGGGCGGTAGCAAATTTTTTACGACAATTTCATCTTCGTTCGATGTCCGATTTGAGCGAAATTAATTGCAAAAGTTTCATATTGATGTCCTCTATCTAATCCACCCATTTTCCTAGCTCGAAAACCCAAGGAAAGTAAACTGGAACGACTGGAAGTTCGGGTTATTTTCGAAGTTTCCGACCCTGTTTCTAGCAATTCTGACGACTGTTTTCTTTGATCCAGGTACCCAGGCCCAATGTATCGCGCAGGATGAACTTGCTCATAGTTGAGCTAGCTTTGGACTTGTTGTGAGTGGACATTTTTTTTAAATGAGCATTGTTTTTCAAACATAGAATTGCTTGCATAAATATGATTTGATTGGAAAGTTGGTTATTTTGGGTTGATGAGATTATGAGATTTTATTATTGGGCTAGTCTTGGCTTTTACAATGTGATATGTGATTTCCTAGGATTATTATTATTTTCTTATTATTATTAAAGTATTTGAATTTGGGTTTCGGACAATGGTGATGTTGGATTTGGGATTTTGGTTATGTTTATGAAATTGGATATATTTTGGGATATGGGATTTATGTGGTTACACACCATTTGTTGTACTTTCCCCGGGTTCATTATGGAAAGGATGATGGAATTATGGAAAAGAATTAAAGTTGGTCTTTGGGACCTATCAGGGCACACATATACTTTTTGGAAGGTGTGTCAAGATGTTAGTCTACGCATATGACTAGATTCAGCCTCACGTGCCATGCTAGTATATGCGTATATGTATATGTATATGGGTATATGTGGATTTATTTCCAGGTTGAGGTTTTTTGGGCATGTGCATTGAGAGTACTCTGCACATGTATGAACATTTGAAATGAATTTCGGAATTGTAATGAGATATTTGGAAATTACTTGGCTTATTGTATTTTTACAAGGGTATGGTTGCGGGAAAAAGGATTTTGGGTTTTGATGATTATATTTCATATTAATGGGTTTACTTTGGTGGTGTTGAATTTACGGTTTTATTAAATTAACAAGTTTACATTATTTTCTAAAACGGAGGGGTTATTTATGTTGAATATAAATGGTGTTTAACACTTGTTTTCATCTACTCACATTTTCTATTTTGCACCCCCTAGGTTCTAGATAGCTGAGATCAAGACCACCACATCGAGGCATCATTGATATCCGCTCCATAGGAGTGTGCTATTATCACTCAGTACATTTTATTTTTCTCCGGATTGTAAACTTAATCTTTAGTTGCTCTGTTTGAGTTTGGGTAGAGGGCATGAAGCCCATTTGAATAGTCTTAACTAGTGTGCATGCCTTTGTTGGGTTTATTCTGGCACTTGTTTGCAGGTATTATAAATTGGAAAATATTCTAGTTATAGGGGAGATTCTACCGAAATTTCGGTAGAAGTCAAATAGTCTATCAATTTAAGTTGGGGCTAGAGGGCTTTTTAGTAAAGTGGGTCCGACATCTGCCGGATGTTGAACGAGAAGCAGGGTTCGTCATGAATTCCGAGGGGGAATCCTGGCAGGGTCCTGTCAGGCACGCTCGCACATAAAAGAAAGTTGATTTGTTGACCATCAATGGTTTTCGGGTTAATGGGGAACTTTACCCTACCACCACGGGAGCTACATCAAAACAGGTAAACAGTTCTTTCTTCAATTTGTTTATTGAACTCTATCTGCAAACAAATTGGAAAATTGCTTTTCTCAATATCATAGATTGTTTTCCAAATGTAGAACAACATTGGTTGAACGTCACTTACAATTCTCAACTGTGAAGCCTCGTCAACTGAAATTTCATTCTCTTCACAAGTGTGGGTTAGTTTGAAGAATGTGAACCTGTTTGGTTCCTTCCCATGCTTCTTCCTCTATCACAAAATAAAATAAAGTGTTTAATAAAATGAAGAAAGATTGAATACATATTATAGGCAGTATTTTACTATGCACCATCATGTTATAAACTCATCCCCTCACAAAACATCCCTCATAAGTTTTCAATAAAACCTATATAAGCTATAATATAAAACTTATACCATTCAACTACTCTACTGGGATCATTACTATCCAACTTCCATATCCAACTACCATATAAATTTAGGTCAACCCTATCTAAGATGCTTATAAAACATGACAACATTTATTATAATATTTGCCACTATTTTGGTTCTTGTTATTGGCCATTAACATAAATCCTAAAATCATGCATAAGCTATATATATGAAATAATAATCCAGAACCAATGTTGTTGCCTGCGCAAATCTCTTCGACCTGGTTCTCCGGGCCGAGGGGACGTGCGTATAACACGGAGTCCTACTTTTGGAATGCGGTGCGGTTTGTGCGCGGGCGTGCCAGCACGGTCTACCGTGCGTCGAGTTCGGTGGAGTGTTTGGTTTAGAAGGTGTTTGGAATATTGCGCCTGTTTGGTCTGGACTTCTTATCAAACGATTGTGGCCGAGAAAGGAACTGGTCTCGGCCGTTAGGTTCACGGCCTGAACTACAAGGCCGTTGGTGGTAGGTGGTGGGTTTTGGGCGGTGCTCCGGCGCGTTGCTCGGAGAGCGACGGTCGTATGATATATGGGGTGAGTGAGGCGACAACAAGGGTGGTGCTCCGGCGCCTTGAGAAATCAAGGGTCGTATGATATATTGATGAATGGAAGTTTCTTACAATCTATCACTACTCCTAAGAAAGCATGTAAAGATATTGAAAGTACATGACAGAAAAAATAAGTTGCTCCGTGGGAGGCTTTTGGTTTTTGGTGTTGGACCTCTTGCATGTGGTCTTGAGCTTGGTTTATATAGCAGGAGTCCGGGAGAGACAATCGAGGCTTGACAAGACCTGCATGGTGGAGTCTAATCAGGGCAAGCATGGCTGGGTCTGATCAGCATGTGGGACTGTGAAGCATGGTGGTGTGACCCCCATGAATCTCGGTAAATCTCGGCCACTGCTCTGATCGAGGTCTCTGCGTCTCTGGCCGTGGGAACGCATTAAATGCCCTGGTTTAGTGGTTGGTGAAGGGACTGCCAATTGCAAGAACATCTGATGGAATGTTTGTTCCTAACCACTCTGTTTACAAAATCCTGCCTCCAATCAACTCCCTTCTGCCCTCATGCATTAAATGCTTCGTGCCCTAGTGGATTTGCTGTGATGGACAGAGGCGTTACTTCATTAAATGGGGCGTGGGACCCTGAAGCCACGTGATGATTTGGTCAATATCTCCCTTGGCCGTGCCCTGTGTGTTCCTCGGCCTCGGCCCGCGAGTTTTACTCGAGAGGCCGAGAAAACCTTGCCTTAGCGTTTTCTTGAGCCCATGAGAAAAGACCGCGGCCGAGAGGAGGATTCCTCGGCCGCAAAGGCCGTGATTTATTTAGGCACAAACAAATGCATCTGACTCACACAAGCATAGTGATACTGGAGAAATGTTTGTGTCCCTGTTGTATGGCTCATCTTCCGTTTCCTCCTATTAGCTCTATTCGTTGCTGACCGTTTCTAAGCATCCCATCATGTTTTACATAAATAAACATCAGTCTGCAATATATTAGTAAACTTTTACATAATATAAATCATGATTGAACTTCTTACTTGACCTTGAGTCCCATCCCAATAGACCACCAATGCATTCCAATGATTCTTGTGGACACGGTCATCACCACAAACAAACTATCGTTAAGTCCCAGCATAGGGTGCATACCAATCACTCTGTAAGGTGGGCTTAAAGTTTTTCCAACGATCATAAAGCTTCCATTCAATAGTAAATTTAATCTTGTTCTCTAGTGCTTAAGTTTGGGGATCATACCAATCAAGCGTTGCCTGAGATAGTGTTGGGTTCAATTTATTAATGTCAATTGACTAGAAACTAGAAAACTTGCAAATACATCAACTTTGAGAAGGCACAGACTAAAAAACTGAAAAAAAATGCATATAGTATGTAAAATGCATATATATATATATATGAAACATCTCATTTTCTCATCTGCTTTGTTCTAACTATTTTGTTTAAGGTTGAGAAGGGCAACGTTCTTTTTCCATTGAAAGTCAACCCACAATTTCAACTTTGAAGGCCTCCCCCAAAAAGTGGGCACTTAGCATATGTTCAGAGTTTTCCAATCACACAATTGCCTTTTAGTCATTAATACTACTTCAAACAATCGGCAGCATGACAATGTCAATTAAAATATTAAAAGCAATCTTTGTATGCAAATTAATATTTCACGGGATGTTTAAGAGTCCTAAACAAGGTCCAAGTTACCTGAATTTACTTAGATACATCACCTAACTTTGACTTTTCTATTGTAATTATAAACATATAGAATACCTTTGCATGTTTAAGCATAAAAAAAAGGTGAATACCTTTACATGCTCCCAAGCATCTGTTATTGCAGATCCATTTCGAAAGTATGTTGAAATTTGTGATATTGACTGAAAATCTTAATTTCTCTTTCGCAACCATCCTGATGAACTTAGAAAATCTTGCACATGTCCTCTTTGGTGCTTCAACCTGTCCTTTTGAGTTGAATTGTACATTCTCAAGGTTATTTACAGCCCAATCGTGTTTGTTTCGTCCTCTACCTTTCCTTGGCTGGCGTTAAGACTGGGCACGATCTGGTTTGACCCAATTTTGAGCCCAAACTAGAACTGGAACCCGTACTATGCATACAGTCCGGTCCGGTCCCCTTTTTATACAAAAGTGATAGTAGAACTTAACCAAACCAAATTGGTTATAATCCAATTTGGTTCTCGGTTCTCAACGGTTTGGGCCTGCTGGAAGGCCCATTTGAGTTTTTTGGGGTTTTAAGCTTTAAAACAACCTGAATTTTTAAATTTTTGGGCTTACATCACAATTAGCCCAATTTTAAAATCACAATTGGCCCAAATACTGAAACTTTTAACAAAACAAAGACATAAAATGACAAAGTTCAATAGTTATCAAGTCGCAAAATTAAATTACAATAAGTTGAGCAGCAAATTAAATTACACAAAACAAATACACAATTGGCTCCATTATGTCATCCATTATCAAGTTGCCAAAAATCTCAGCAGCTTGTCTCATATCACAAGGTTTACCAAGCTTTGCTCTAGTTGGATGAACTGCATTCATTCAAACAAAACCTTAAATTAACACAATTATTTTTTTGTTTTATAATACCATGGACAGATAAAAAAACATACCTCAAGACAGAAACCACACTCAAACAACCATGTAGTCTCATTGGAAGTTGCATGAGCTTAATTGGTTGGTGTGCATGGCCTCTTAAGATCTAGAAAATATAAACATAAAACATAAATCATATATCCACCATTAAATCACAAAAAAAGAGAGTATATATATCATTAAATTACAAAAAGAAAAAGAAAAATAATACTTGTCTGAATCAATTCATAAAACTCCATCTCTTAAGTGCTTGGCTCATACTCTAAAGAAGAGATGTCATCATAATTTAACTAATTTTGGACACAAATTAAGGCCTCCATAATGGTAAGAGTCAATGAAGCACGAAAGAAATTAACTACTTGACCACCCGTGCTAAAGCATGATTCCGAAGCTACGGTTGATACTGGGATGGCAAGCACATCTTTTACAATAAGTGTCAAACCCAAATATTTAACCCCATTCAATTTCCACCACCTCAAAATATCAAAGTCGGGAACCACATTTTTAATAGGATCGGTTATGTACCTATCAATCTCATGTACCAATATCACAGTATAACTTGCTTTAGATTCTTTTACCCAATTTTTCACAAATTTCCTTCTTTTCCTTCCCCCTTGCTGCATGCTAGTGGTACTAGTATTACTAGTTCATGAGTTTCACTAGTGACACTAGAATCACAACTTTGATTGGTTCACTTTTTATCAATGTTACCCCAACTTCTTCATGCTTTGTTCCATCTCATGCAATACCAAGGAAGTGTGTGTTTCAATTAAAATCATATCCTTTCCTATAAACAAATCATTAATTTCACCTTCCATTGCAATCAAGTCATGAAAGGTGGTGTGGAAAATCGGATGTAAGGAAAGACTCATCTTCAAAGTGGCCTCATAGAAGACCTTTAGAAAGTTGACAAAGATAAGAGCATTGCTCCAATCTTTAACATTTGTGGCCCTACCCTCTTTTTAGGCCTATGAGAAGGAATCACCTCCCCGTTTTCCACCAACGGTTCTTCTTCACCAAACCATGACATATATGGGCCATCAACATCTTTACCCATTCTCTCACAAAGACTTTTTCAAACCTCAAAGCGGAATCCAATATCATATATGTAGAATTCCACCTAGTTGGCACATCCAACACCACAAGCCCTTTGCAATTAATTTGCTCCTTCTTGACATAAGTCTTGAATCCTCTAACCTTTGTGGAGAGGATCTTACATACTTAACTGCATTCCTAATACGCAATATGCTTTTGTCTAATCTTTTCAAGCCATCTATCACAATCAAGTTCACTATATGAGCACAACACCTAACATGCAAATACTTTCTCCCCAACGCAACCTTACCATTTCTCCAATGAATCATCTTTGACTTCAAGTACTCTAAGGCCTTTGTATTTGAAGAAGCATTATCGGCTGTGATTGTTAGTATCCTTGTCAAACCAATCAAACAAACAAGTCTCAAGAAGCTTACCAATTGAGTTCCCTTTGTGATTAAAAATACACAAAAGTTCAAACTCTCTTGTGCAAGTTCCACTCACTATCTATAAAGTGTGCCGTAATCACCATGTAGTTGATGTTTTGAACACTTGTCTAAGTATCCGTTGTGAGACATACCCTATGTGGTGCTAAATCATCTTTCAATTTTTCTTTTATGGCATCATACATGGACATAAAATGCCTCACAAGTGTCCTATGAGATGACACTTGGAAATAAGGGTTCAAGGAATCACAAAACTTCATAAACCCCTTACCTTCAACCATGCTAAAAGGTAACTCATCTATGACTACCCATTCCACACAACTTCTTAACCAATCCTCTTTAGTATGACCCATTGATGTAAGACCACCAAGTGCTTGGTCAAAAGACAACATCTTTTGCCTTTTATCCTTACTAACCCTCTAGGGGTATTTCTTACATTAAAACTCAATATGCTTCCTCAAAGTTGAGATCCTATTTAGTGAGGGGTCAACAACATAATTAGTAAAGAAATACTTGCACCTAGCTCTCTTTTTAGATATTAAAGATTTGCTCCCATCTTCCTTGATAAACTCTACTACATCCTCATACTTATCATAATGATCTCATACATCCGATTTTTGAGGAATTGGTTTTCTCACCAACGAAGGTAACCCACTCGGTTGAGGTGGTGTTTGGGCTTGAGGTTGATTTTAAGATGGTGTTCGGACTTGAGGTTGAGTTTCAGTTGGCATTTGGCATTAAGGTACGAGATTAGGTGATGTTGCTAATATAGTGGGTGATGGTGATGAAGCGGATATAGATAATTGTTGACTATGATGATATATGTATGTAAATTGTAATATGAATGTGATTTAGGAGTTCTTGATTTAGTATTTAATTATAGATTCTATCGTTCTTGGCTTATATTAAAGTTATCAACAATGTATGTAAATTGTAATATGAATGTGATTTAGGATTTAATGTTGTTCGATTCTTTATTTATTTAGCTTATGGAGTTCTTGATTTAGTATTTAATTATAGATTCTATTGTTATTGGTTTATATTATGTGTTTATGTTGAAGTTAAAGTTGTAGAAGGAAAACATCAATATTTTAATGGAAAAATCAATAATCTAAAGGAGAAATATTGGAAAGTTTGCGATTCCAAGGGATCAAGTGGTAGCAACCCAAGAAACTGGCCAAACTGCAATATTTGTTGATTGGCTACTCTGTATACTGTGATGATTTAATATGAATGAGATTTAGGATTTAATGTACTGTATTTAGGATTTGTATACTTGATCTTGGATGCAGAGAGATATTTGTTAATTTGCGCTAGTTCTTAATTTAGGATTACAGTTCTTGAACCATGAGGATGCATTTTAATTAATGTGTAAGAATTTGAGTTGTATTGTATGAAAATATGCTTGACATGTTTGGTGCTACTTCATATTGGTGCTAGAGTTTGATTAGAGATTATGTTGGCCATTGACATATTAGTAGAAAATTTGGGGCAGGATCAGATGGTAGAGATACGTTGCCCAGTCACTGGAGAAGTTATTCAAATGGCTCAGTATTTCAACAATAACAAATCAAGGTTCTTAACGGAGTTTGAGGAGATTAAAGTCTTTGGTTAGTACATTCTGTTATTTTATATATTTATTTACTGGTATTTATTTTTTTCTTTTTGGTGCCAAAATAATCAGTTTTGATCTTTGTAGGTGAAGGAGCATTCAGGGTGGTAGTTTCATCCAAGAACCGTATAGACAAAAAAACGTATCTAGTGAAGAAAGTGAAAATTGGTCAATTTCTTGATTTCGATTATAATCGGGTTATAAGGTAAGTAATCGAACCATTTTACTCTACTTTCCTCACTTTGTTTGCAAATGGCTGGTTTATCTAGATTTTATAAAACAAAGAACCTGCACACATCACAACCTAAGTTAGAGACCAAAACTCAAAATAGAAATTGAAAAACTTATAGCCTAAATAATAAGAAATGCAATGAAGAGTTGGCTTTGAGGAGGAAAGAGCAGTTGTAGTAGAGGAAGTTTAGGTAGGAGGACCTTATACAACCTAAGAATGAGGAAGATGTTCAATGTTGTCTTTTTTTTTTTTTTGGTCAAATGTACTGTCCATTAAACAAACGAAAGTACATCAAGGCTACCAACAGCCAGACACAGCAAACACGGCTTCCAACAGCCAGACACAGCAAACAAAGAGCAAAGCACCACAAGACAAGACAACCAACAGCCCAAAACGAAGCCAAACTAAATACAAACAGAAACCAGGAACAAGTAATCCAGTTAGAGATCAGATTATCGACACCTCCCCAGGGAGCATGTCAGTCTCTTAACAGAAGACTACTGCCTAGACTAAAACAGAACAAAATAAAGACCCAACCTAAAGAGCCAAAATAGCAAGCCCAAAACAACAAAAGCCCACAAAAAGCAAAAACCCTAAAGTCGAACCCTAAACAAAGCAACCCGCCGTCGCCACCAACAGATACGCTGCCACCGCTGCCGTCGCCACAGGAAAGGCAAGGACCATGGGAACCAAGAGAGGAGATCTGAAGAGTGTGGATTTGGGGGAGCAAGCCCCCATGCGTCATACTCAAGCGATCTATCAAGTTGTGGTCAAGATTGACCATAAATTTGCAGAGCCCATAAGTGCAGATCCAAGTATTGGGTCTGAGAATGGGTTGATGGAGTAAAACAACGGCAGCAATCCAGTGGCAAACCAAGTAAATCTTAGGGATAGAGGACTTCTGGATTTGAGATTTTGTGGGGGAAGAGATACGGGTGGACGGAGGGGTGGATGGATGGAAGGAAAGAGAGATGATGGAGATGTGAGGACTGTAGAAACAAGGGGGAGGAAGTTCAGAGGAAGAAGGAAAACTCGTATGGGCGTGCATAAGAGAAAACAAAAGAGGAAGGGCTTCCAAAAAGACAAAACGAAAGTGAAGGAAAAGAGCCGCACAAAAGGAGGTAGAGTAGCCACACCAAAGGTGGCGGAGCAGCCGCCCTGAAGGGCGGCGGGAGAGACACTAGCTACTCAGAAGAGGGCGGTGGAGATGAGAGAAAACTTAGAGAGAAGGAGGAGCCTCTCTCTCTAACTTTCCCCTAGGCTAGTCTATTAAGCTAGATGTTCAATGTTGTCTTTGTGAAAGTAAATGATGCAATAATAGAAATGTTGTTGAGGGTGCAGCCGTATGTTACCTATGAGTAGGGGTTAAACATCCTTCTAGTTTGGTTCATTTGTCCACTTCTTCAGTCCATATGCCAACCTCTAGCTGGCGCCCCCTCGAACCGATGCTTGCCTCATTTATCATACCTTCGACGTTGTTGTTGAGGTCACCATTGAAGGCTGACTCGTTCCACAAATTTTCTAGATTATCTTGTTGTAATGTTGTCTCTTGTTGAGGTGGTTGTGTCTCTCCATCTTTTCCCAGGTCTGCTATGTTGAAATCGTCAGTAAGCTCCCTTAAGAAGTCATTCATATGAATGCTAGATTTGCTATGTTAGGGTTTGAGGGTAAGTTTGGTTGGAAGTGGTTTGGTTCATGTATGTTCATATGAATGCCAGACTGAGCAAAAACTCGTATTCATTCTTAAAGTATGGTGGTGTAAGTAATCATGTTTATAGTTGGGTTTGATCTGGGAGGGCTTGAGCAAGTATGCCCCATATGTTAGCATGAATAAAGTTAGTACAGTCTAAATAAAGCCTAGCAAACACAAGAACCAAGAGCATGCACAAGTTAAATATTTGACATTACAATCCTAGGAGGATAAAACATATATTTTACCATTGAAGAAGACATAGTTAGCATGCACGTATGCATGAAGTCTTACATAGGGACTATTACACATAGTATGCAGATTAGCGAGTACTACCATAGGCCTAGAAGTATACACAAAATGCCAAGTGGGCACCAAAATACTACATGATTACAATAAAGGTCACCAAAAAAAACATATTAGTTGACATTGTCTTGTTGTTCAGTTAATGTTGATGGGGCATATCTTACCATTTATGCCGTCATATCCATTTTTCCCATAGTATCCATTTCGGATGCAGCTTCTTCCAAGGAATCATGAACTTTAGTAGCTCACAAGGACTCAGACAATTTAGCTGCATCATCCCCTTCAACAACAATTTTACTTATGTCCCCATTTAGCTAATTGCAAAAATGTTGACCACCAACGTATGTGCATGCTGCACAATTACTTCCTCACTGATACTTTTGAGTATGGTTAAGCTTCTTTCTAGTACTAACACAATCCGGGTCTTCTTCCCAAGCCACAACATTGCACATCTCAATGAAACCATATCGATATGAATAACTGGGAAGGTAATCAGAGATGATTTTCGGAGACTTAGGGCTACGGATTGGAGTTTTATAACCTTCATAGTTTCCGTCGACAAGCCCAGGCTTGTTTGATGATGAGGAAAGTATGTTAGGACCCATGGGTGGAAGGTCTGGAAGGACCAACTCTTTACATTTGTTATCAAACATAGGACAATATATGTTGATAAGGGGGTTTGGTGATGGAGTGAGATATTTAGGAATGTTAGAACCCTCAGAATATGTTTGGGATATTGGGGCAATGGGCTACAAACATAACCTTCACCTAGAGTGTTGTAATACTCTTCAAACTATTGCTCAATACATGGTTCAAATTTAAGTTTTTTCTCATCATTATGCATGTTGAAATCATGGTCAAAATAAGAATCAACAAAATTTAGGACATAAACATCAGGGCAAAGCAAACTACCAACGAAATGATTATTCACCTCAGCTTCCTCATCAATGTTAGATTATTGAATAATTGGAGGAGGAAATGGTCCAGAGTTGAAAGGACCAACTTGGGGAGCAACCACATCAGTTTTCATCACATCCCATGTCATCCTTGAAAAGTTGCTTCCTTATGAGGTTTGATCTTAGACGGGCCATGGTAGTGGGAGGTTCTTGGTGTATGTTGACTTCTAATACACAAAAGCATTGTGAAGGAAGAATGGATATTTGTAGAATTCAATACTGTTAATCATGGGTTAGTAGTTAACAAAACTATGATTGGATGATCTAACTAAGCTTCATTATGATTTTATATTGGGTTATGTGCCTTTATTTATTTTATAACTACCATCAAGAAAATGATTTTAATGTTATTATTGTGTGGTTGAAATTAGTTTGTTATACAATGATGAGGTGTGAACAAAAATGATTATAGTGGACATTATTCATACTAGCAATAACCCTCTTTCTTTTTATTTCTTAGTTGACTATGGGTATACCACACCAGTAATAGCCCAACGACTATCAACTCTCAATTAAAAAACAAATTGAAAATTTACTCTAACTACTAGTTGTACAAGTAGATACTAATCATCAATGAATGCCAACATTAATATTACTTTTGCTACTGTTTTGTAGATGTCATTCAAACCATTCAGTACTGAATTAAATGGAAGAGACTAGCATTCACAATAATCAATATCCAATTTAAGTCCAAATGCCAAAACTGAGTGAAGGGGAGCCACAAGACAGTTTGTAAAGGGAGCCAGCCAAGCTTGTTTGTGTTATTTGTGAGTGGAGCCAAATGGGTTGCAGCTTCCTTTGACAAGTTGGGACTGATAATGACAAGTTGGGATTGATAAAAAGGCCCAAATATTAATGGAATTAGTCTATCCCAAATACCTTTAATAGGCATGGTTTTGCCATATTTTTAGTAGTGTGTATATACAACTTTATAAGAATATTTCGCTGAATCACTGGACAGAAACTGAAATATAGTAATTGACAGCCTTTTTATAATCGAACACGGAAAGTTATGTTAAAATGTGACATTCATGTTCATAAGTTGTCCATGCAACTTCTGAATTTATTTGTGAACGTATGCAGTCGAATGCTATTGGTGATATTCATGTGTGTATTCAATTGTGTGGCAGAAAAACTGAGACAAATATAAAGGTATTCGATAGTGAATAGTTAAAGGGTACTTAGCAAAAACTTTCTAGTGGAATGCTATTGGGATCTGTGGTTGCTGATGTACATTTTTTAGGTACATTAGTTGTAGATTTTACTTTCCCTTCAACTAATTAAGGTATCTGATAGTGAATAGTTAACAGGTAAAACGTTAATTGAACAAATATAATTATCTTTCCAAAATTGAAAGCAAACTTTTTTCTTTGGGTAAGAAAAGGAAACGTGGCTGTTGGCTGCGCAAATCTCTCGGCCTGGTTCTCCGGGTCGAGGGGACGTGCGTTTAACACGGAGTCCTACTTTTGGATGCGGTGCGGTTTGTGCGCGGGCATGCCAGCAAGGTCTACCGTGCGTCGAGTTTGGTGGAGTGTTTAGGTAGTAGATGTTTGGAGTGTTGCGCCTGTTTGATCTGGGCTTCTAATCAAACGATTGTGGCCGAGAAAGGAACTGGTCTCGGCCGTTAGGTTCATGGCCTGAGCTACAAGGCCGTTAGTGGTGGTGTAGGTGGTGGATTTTGGGCGGTGCTCCGGTGCGTTGCTCGAGGAGCAGCGGCCGTATGATATATGGGGTGAGTGAGGTGATAACAAGGATGATACTCCGGCGCCTTGAGAAATCAAGGGTCGTATGATATATTGATGAATGGATGTTTCTTACAATCTATCACTACTCCTAAGAAAACATGTAAAAATATTGAAAGTACATGACAGAAAAATAAGTTGCTCCGTGGGAGGCTTTTGGTTTTGGTGTTGGACCCTTTGCATGTGGTCTTAAGCTTGACTTTTATAGTGAGAGTCCTGGAGGGACAATCGAGGCTTGACAAGACCTGCATGGTGGAGTCTAATCAGATCAAGCATGACTGGGTCTGATCAGCATTTGGGATCGTGAAGCATGGTGGTGTGACTCCCATAAATCTCGGCAGATCTCGGCCATCACCCAGATCGAGGGCTCTGCACCTCTGGCCGTGGGAATGCATTAAATGCTCTGGTTTAGTGGTTGGCGAAGAGACTGCCAATTTGGAAGAACATTTGCAAGAATGTTTGTACCTAACTACTCTGATTTACCAAATCCTGACTTCAATCACTTCCCTTCTGCCCTCATGCATTAAATGCTTCATGCCCTAGTGGATTTGCTGCGACGGACAGAGGCACTACTTCATTAAATGGGGCGTGGGACCCAGAAGCCATGTGACTCCCTGACCATAATATCTTCAGCCGTGCCCTACGTGTTCCTCAGCCTCGGCCCGCGAGGCTATTTGAGAGGCCGAGAAAACCTTGCCTTAGCGTTTTTCCTTCGTTGTAGGGAAACAGGAAACAACGAAACGTTGCCGTTTCTCTGAGTCCATGAGAAAAAGGCCACGGCCGAGAGGAGGATTCTTCGGCCACAAAGGCCGTGATTTATTAGGCACAAACAGTGGCATTGTTTTGATAATTATCTTTCAACATCTATAGTGTTTTATGGGTTTCGTATATTTTTTATGCTTTACTTGTGATTGATATGATAAAATTCATAATTGCACCAATCAAATGGAGTCTGAAAATGCACAACATGTAAATGGAAAAGGGAAGAGTAAGCAAGATTATAACGCTTGGAGTGCGGAAGAAAGTAGAATGTTGTTGTAACTCATGGTTGATGCTGCATCGTGTGGATGGCGTGATGCTAATGGCATGCTAAGCAAGGCAATTGTAGAAACCAAAACACTCCCCAAGATTAATGAAAAACTTAGGTGTCACAAAACCTATTCTCAATACCAAAGTCGGTTGAAACACATTAAAAGAGAATACCAAAAATATTCACAGCTTATTTGTCACAGCTCTGGGTTTGGGTGAGATCCAACCACAAAGAAATTCACTGATCCTGAAGAAGTTTGGAAAGACTACTTTAAGGTTAGGTTATTAAATTGTCTTTAAATAATTTTATTTGGAACTTGAATACATAATTATGTTAAATAATAATAATTTTATTATTTTTGTTATAGTCCCATCCAAAAGACACAAGTATTCAAACAAAAACTTGTGAGGACTATGAATCTGCAAATTGTAATTGGGAATGCAACTGCTATTGGAAGAAACTCATTAGGATTGGGTGATGATACTGATGCAAGAACTTTTAGGGTGGAAGATAGACATGTTGAAATAAAGGACTTTGATTTTTATGATGAAAGTCAGGCCTTTATACCAAATCATAATGAACCACCACACCAAGATCCACCACTCGGACATTTTTCTTCATCCTTACCTTTTCAGGCCACTAATTGGGAAGGTCTCTCAGAAAGCTCAAGTTAGAGGATACGAACTAGAATAGATTTGGAAGGGAATGCTATCTCAAATAAGACCACCCAACAAGCTATGGGAAGAATTAGCCTTAGCATTAATTCAATTGCCACTGACTTCCGGGGAGTCCATAACCTATTGGCAAAAAGAAAAAAAGAGAGAAAGCAGTAGAGTTATATGTGGGATGCCATTAAGGAGACCCCGAATTTGGATGAACGTGCTCGTTATAAAGCGTGTTCGCACTAAATCTGAACAGATAAAGAGTTTAGGCTAACTTACAGGTGTTGAAGACAAAGTACCGGAGTGACCTTCTTCCGTGATCGCCGAAGGTTCGAACGGGGGCCGAATCTGAGCTGAGGAGAGGATACCGGTATAGTACCTGCCGAAGGCACTCCGATGCCAAAGTTAGTACTTAAGAGCAGTTCTATTGACAGTGTAAGCACTTAGTCAAGTCAGAAAGTCTTACCACTTGGCTGGGCCAAGGGGTTCTATTTATAGGAAGCAATTGGGAAGCTCTTAGTACTTAGTTTCGATGTGGGACTCGTGGGAGTGCTCTCGGAGGTTGACACGTCGTTCTGACAGGTTTCGGCAGGGATTCTGAGGTGATCTGTCAGAATCGGTGTGAAGTGATGTGTAGGCTTTCGACAGGTCATACCGAAGGTCAGCGAAGATACCTGCTGTGCGTCGCGTAATGAGCATCGGTGCGTACTTGGTCCAAGAATCGGTGCATCATGCCGAGCGGACTTTCAGTATGACCATTTGGGCTGGTCTGCGTGGCCTGAGTGCGTTCCACGTGTTAGGACGTGAGTGGGTGGTCAGATATGGTACAAACAGTAGTCCCCCAAGTTTCCGATCGAGGAGGGACTTCTTGGTTGGGGACTTGCTTGTCCCTGGGCTCCGGCATTCTGACCCGAGAACGAGCGTCTGTCGTAAGCCGGTGGTGAGCATGTAGTCCCCCAAGTCCTCAAGCCAAGGGGTTGGTTCGAAGATTTGAAGGGAGCGACAGGAAAGGCGTAACGGAGCAGGCCTGCCGTTCGGCACGAGAGGGGGTGAGAACCAGACCTTAGCGGGCCTGCCGTTCGGCACGAGAGGTGGTGAGAACCAGACCTCAGCGTGCCTGCCGTTCGGCACGAGAGGGGAGTGGAGACTCGTCCTATGCGTGCCTGCCGTTCGGTACGAGAGGTGGTGAGAACCAGACCGCTGCGTGCCTGCCGTTCGGTACGAGAGGTGGTGAGAACCAGACCTCAGCGTGCCTGCCGTTCGGCACAAGAGGGGAATGGAGACTTGGCCTATGCGTGCCTGCCGTTCGGCACGAGAGGTGGTGAGAACCAGACCTCAGCGTGCCTGCCGTAGGTACCTGCCGTTGGCCAAGAAAGTTGTGCGGGTTTGGCATAGCAAAGGGAGGAGTGGAAACGTCGAAGACAGGCGTTTGGACTCCCCTGTGTATGGGTGACAAGTGTCAGAGAGGTAGTGAGGAGTTGCGACGGTTCAGTTCCCGATGCTAGGCTCGTCCTATAAATATGAGGAGGATACGGTAGGAGCAGGTACTTGAGTTTTTGAGAGCAAACGGAGCTTGAGAGAGGCGATTTCCGGCGACGGTGTTGCGGCGTCAAAGGCGATTTCCGGCGAGCATTTCCGAAGGCGGAGCGATTTCCGGCGACTTCCACCACTGTGACAAACAAGGTATGTTGAGCATTTCTTGCGTAATATGAATCAAACACCTGTAGTGTTGTATGAACACTGGAGAACGTAGAAGAACATGTATGAGTGTAGATGAACATCAGCTCTTAGGCTTTAGGATAGGGGCTTGATTCGAGCATGTCGTTTAGTTTCATTTGGCTTTTGTTTATAGATGTCAGACACCGAATCAGACTATAGTCGTAGCCCAAGAGCCTTTGAAGGAGAGACAGCCTCGGAGAGCACGACCGAAGGCTTGGATAGTGCCGATTTTGAGGAGGCCGAGAGAGGGGCGCCGGAAGTGTCTACCGATTCGGGGAGCACTTCGAGTGTCGAAGTAGTGGGTGTGAATGGGGATCGGCCATCGACGAGTGGTCGGCGGGCGGGGGAGGCCGAAGAGGAGGTGAGCATTGCTGACCCTGGGGAGGGAGTGCTAACGGTGGTGAGGGGTCCGCAAAGGATACTGATGGCCAAGCCAACGGAGCTGGTGTTTGGTGTAGACCATCTAGAGCTGAATATTATGACAGAGGCGGATTTGGCAAAAATCCGTGCGCTGTATAATATACCGGACTCGGTAAAGATGCGGATCCCGGATCCGTTGGAGAAGCTAAGCAATCCGACGGGGGATGCGGTCTTTTTCACCGATGTCTTCAAACATGGGCTTCTGCTGCCTTTGAGACATTCGGTGCAGAAGATCCTGGCTGCAATCGGCTATGCCCCTGGGCAGTTTAACCCCAACTTCTGGATCACACTCCTGGGGACGATCACAGCGTTCGGCATAGCTGGGGAGGGGGAGCCAAGCTATGAGCAATTCGCCCATCTGTACAGTGTGACGAGGGCGAAGAGCGCCGATCAAGGGGGATGGGTGCAGTCGAACTGTCTGGCGGCAGGACAGAGGGGGCACTTTGTGGTGGGGGTGCCGTCGTCCCAGAAGACGTGGCGTCGGCATCGGGTGTTGGTGTCCCGAGCCTGGGAGTCGGCTCCGGGGGTAATTGTGGAGAGGCACATTCCCACAACATTCCAAATGATCAGTAGGAAACTAGGAGCCCCTTCGGTAGCTATAGTTTTTTTTTTTTTTTTTGACTGACCGAAGGTTGGTTTGATGTGCAGTGTCCTTGAAGCGGCCAATTGCGACGAGGAGGGAGGTGGAGGTGATCGAGCGTGTTCGGTCATTGATCCCGGAGGAGGAGCGGTTCCACAAGACGCTGCTGGACTACAAGAACTTGTTCAGGGCGGGGCTGATCAGCGAGCCTGAATACCTTCGGGGAAAGAAGGAAGATGAGGAGAAAGAGAAAGAAAGTAAGTACTGCCGGTCGGCACTATACTTGTGTTTTCTGTATGATGTGCCGAAGGCAATCTAACTTGTGGTTTTGCGCAGTGGCTGGAGGGAGGGAGATGAATGAGCTACCAAGAGGCGGCTCGAAGCTCGGGCGACCCAGAAGAAGGCGCGTCCGTCGAAGCCGAAGGCCAAAGCACCGAGGCCGACCGAAGGTGGTTCGGCACAGGCTAGTACTCCGGCCGAGCGGCGGAGGGAGAAGAGGGTGGCCGAAGCGGAGCTTGTTCGGGAGGCCCACCGCCAAGTAACGGGGAAGAGGGTGATTGAGGGTGCCCTCGATGTGACCCCTCTGCCGAAGAGACCAAGGGGGCCGAACGAGGATGTGGCCGTCCTCGTACCGGACGATGAAAAAGACGCTGAGGCGGGCCCAGTGAATATTGCCTGCCCTCGGAAAGTCGTGCCGTTCGTGAACTGCGTCATCGAGGGCGCCCAGATGGAGCTGCCGGAGCTGGAGCAGCTACCGATGAAGTCGCTGCGCGAACAGGCCGGCCGAGCCCTCTGCCTGCAGGCTGCCGTAAGTATACCGCCTAAGTGTGAGTTGAGGTAGTTTGAAGGAGGAGGCTAATGTGTATGTTTCGGTTTGTAGGCAAACATGGAGATGTGGCTCGGCATGAAGCGAGCGGTCAATGCGGCCGAGCGCGCTCAGAAGAAATACGAAGAGGGCCGAGCCAAGATTGCCGATGCGGGGAAGATGCTGCAGGATGCAGATCGGCATACAGAGGAGAATGCTGCCAAGATTGCCGATCTGTCCTCCAAGCTAGCGGAGGCAGAGAGGGCGGCTGTGGATGCCGAGGAGGCTAGGGCGAGGGCAGAGGCTGCGAAGGAGGCTGCGCTTCGGTCTCGGGCGACGGAGGTGGAGGAGGCCAAGAAACAAGTTGTGGAGGAGTACCGGACCTCGGAGGAGTTCACGGCGTTGCTGGACAAGGAGGTGGTGGTACAATGTGAAGACCTCATCTACCGATTCAAGCGTTCTAACGCAGACAAGAAGCTGAACCTGAAATTCCTCCGGGATCCGCCGCCGTTGCCCGAGAATGTGACCGAGGATATGGTGGAGGCGTACCCCGGGGAGGATACTGACGCTGAAAGCTCGAGTGGCTCGGAATCGGGCAGCGAGGACGAAGAAGAGACTCCGCCTCCAGAATCGTCAAGTGTTCCAGATGCCGAAGTGCCGGCCCAGCCTGATGCCGAGGACGTTCCTCCTACTCCTTAGGCCCCTGTTAAGCTCACAATTTCATACATTTACATGCCCAATTTACTTACTCATTTTGCTTAGTCTCTTAGAATTTTGAGTTATTTGTCTCTCTTTGTATGTTTGTAGGCCAATAGATCAAAAGAGAATAATTCATGCAATTCAAGCATGTTAAGGCCTAATTTGGATGAATGGAAGAAGAGTTGAAAGACAAACCTATTTTGGCTACAGCCCCTTGCCAGTCCAGTTTCGTGGGTCATCTTGCAGGCCTCATTTTGGCCACCTACACAGCTCGGATGAGGTCGACTCCTTCATGAACGTTGTTCCAATGGGTGTCTATTATAACATATCCAAATTGCAGCCCAATTGGTTACGTTTGGAGCCCTCAGCACGTCAAATACAGAACGAGGCTCAGGATTGCAGTTTCCTCTTTGAAGCCTTGGATCCTCTTTTGAGCATTGGATCCTCTTTTGAGCTTTGGATACTCTTTTGGACCTGACATATGGAGCAAATTAAGGAAGGATTTCAGCTAAAAAAGTCAAAAGGAGCAAAACATGGCATAATTAAAGGAAAACATGTTTGCACAAATTAAGGAGCCTTGTTTTCCATGATTTATGGTAGGTTGTCTACACCAACCAAGGGGAGGACGAATTTGAAGTCTATAAATAGAGAGTTGCAGCTCATTCACAAAGCATCTTTCATTCCATCATTTTACATATTCATTGTACACAAAGAGAGGGAAGGTTGAGAGTCACAAAGGGAGAGAAGAGGGAAGGCAGCAGCTGGGAGGCTTTGGCCTCCTGGCAGCCATGGAGATGAATCTTTTCCATCTCTAGCATGCTGTCCTTATCTTCTTCTCCTCCCTTTGTCTTTTATTTTTCTTCTTGTATTTCCTTTCCTTTACTTTATTTTTCTGTTAGGAACTACATTGCTTACATGAATATTCTGGGTTTATAAGTTGAAGATTTGAGTTTCAAGTTTGATTCATGATTCATGTTCTTATTCATTATGCTTATCAGTTATTATGCTTGTTTGGATGATTGATCACCATTAGAACTTGTATATTAACTATATTGGTTTGAATCAAGAGTAGACACCATGCTTTGATTTGAATTGAACTATGAATAAGAAGAGTATGTATGGACATTCGACAACAGGGATTAGATACATGCTTGGTTGTTTAAATTGTTCTTCTATGCTTAATGGGTTCCTAATGCTTAATTTAGGTTAGACAACAAATGATCAAGTTAGGGAATTAGGAACACAAGGTTAGAACCAGACACCATGGCCTAATCATACTTTAGCTAGAATCAATCTTTGAATCCAAATTAGACTTGTCACTTGACGCCTTATAAACCGGAATTGAACTAATCTCCCAATCTGTTTTCCAGCTTACAAAAATAACCTTTGTTACATTTTCTTTGTTTTTGTTTGAAGTTTCGTTTGCCTCATTTGTTCAATTATTTCTTTGTTTACCAGCACTCTAAGTAATTCAACTTGGAACCAAGTTACCATTCTCCGTGGGATCGACCTCGTATTTACATAAGCTATACTATAAACGGTTCGTGCACTTGCGAGAATTAAAGTTGCTGTTTTTTAATAACTCATTTTAGTTGTTAAGAAAAAAGCTCAACAGCCCCCCTTAGTATAGTTAATATTTTGTAGTTGACATACAGGCCTTTAGGCCGTTTTGTAAAGACAATGGCCCGTTTTGTGGTCTTTAATTGATGGCTGTTTCTTTCTCCCGCTTTGGTTGTTTTGAGCTTCGGTGTTTGTTCATATTGTCAGAGTGTGAACACATATGCCGTCTTGCGTAAAACATGAAAACAAACTGGTGTTGGAATAAGTAAAATTATAGGAAAGTGTTGTGGCCGAAGGTCCACCTACTTGTAATAAAACTTTAAATGTTCAACATTCCAAGGGTGGCCGAGGGTTTGACCATCAGAACCACGCAATCGGTAGGTGCCGCGTCGGCAGATGCTGACCACTTGGTAAGGTCCTTCCCATGAGGGGTCGAGAGTACCTTCGGTAGGGTTTCTCGTTGCTAAGGATACTTTGCGCAGAACCCAGTCCCCCACTTTGAACGATCGGTGTTTGACGCGGGAGTCGTAGTACCGAGCCGTTCGTTGCTTGTAGGTAGCATTTCGGAGCTGGGCTTGCGATCGGTGTTCGTCGATAAGATCCAGATTGAGGGCAAGCTGGCTGTCATTCTGTTGAGGGTCGTAGGTTGCCGTTCGGCATGTGGGCGCATGTACCTCCACTGGCACAACAGCTTCGGTGCCGAAGGCAAGGGAGAACGGTGTTTCGCCTGTTGACCTTCGGTAGGAGGTGTTAATGGCCCATAGTGCTTCCGGCAGGATTTCGGGCCAATTGCCTTTGGCAGCTCCTAGCTTCTTCTTCAGGGTTTTCTTGATGATCTTGTTGATGCCTTCCACTTGTCCGTTGGATTGTGGATGTGCCGGAGATGCAAAGAAGATGCTGATGTTAAATCGGGAGCAGAGTTGCCGAAAGCGGGAGTAGTCGAACTGCTTGCCGTTGTCCGTGACGATTGCGTTGGGTAGTCCGAATCGGCATAGGATGTTTTTCCATACAAAGTGCTCGATCTTTGCTGCCGTTATCGTTGTAAGAGCTTCGGCCTCGGTCCATTTGGTGAAGTAGTCGACGGCGACGACCACGAACTTGACTTGCCCTGTGCCTGGGGGCATGGGGCCGATGAGATCGAGTCCCCATTGGGCGAACGGCCATGGGCTAGTCATCGGACTTAGTGGTTCAGCCGGGATCGTCGACACCGAGCCGAAGCGTTGGCATGAGTCGCATTTTTGCACGATCCGGGTGGCGTCTGCGTGGAGAGAGGGCCAGTAATATCCCTGCCGAACGGCTTTGAACGCCAAGGATCAGGATCCCGAGTGATCACCACATGCGCCTTCGTGTATTTCGCGAAGGATGTAGTCCCCCTGCTGTGGGGTAACACACCGGAGCAACGGTAGGGAGTAGCTGCGCCGATAGAGGATGCCTTATAGAAGAAGGTATCGAGCCGATCGTCGTCGTACCGTCTTGGCTTCAGTTCGATCAGTGGCAGGGTGCCGTTGGTAAGGTAGGCGTGGATCGGATCCATCCAACTAGGATCCTGTCGGACGGTGTGAATTTCGGCCTCGATAGTGCTACGCCGAGCGAGGACTTCCACCGGGACTTGGCGTCCGATGCGATCGTGAATTGCCGAAGCCAGCCTGGAGAGAGCATCGGCATGGTTATTTTCGGATCTATGAATCTATCGGATGTGGTAGGTTTTGAACTGGCTGAGCAATCGGCGAGCCTGAGCCAGATAGGCAGTCATGGATTCGTCCTTTGCGGCGAATTCGGTGCCGACCTGGTTAACGACCAGCTGAGAGTCGCTACAGATTAGTAGCCGTTCGGCACCTGTGTGCTGGGCGAGCCGAAGGCCTGCCAGGAGGGCCTCGTATTCGGCTTCGTTGTTGGAAGCGCGAAATTGGAAACGAATTGCATATTCGATCGTGGTGTGATCTGCTGTCTTGAGGACGAGGCCGGCACCGCTGCCCGGCCGATTGGATGAGCCATCTACATAAAGTGTCCAATGAGGGGAGTTGTGATTGAATGCAGTTTCAGCCGAAGGTGCCTTGGTCGATGCCGAAGGTAAAACGGTAGAGGAAAGAGGTGGGTTGGCGGATGCCGTAGGAGAGTCGGTGTTGGCTGGAGTGGTGAATTCGGAGATGAAATCGGCCACGACCTGCCCCTTTTCTGATGGCCGAGGGTGGTAACTGATGTCGAATTCGCCAAGCTCGATGGCCCATTTGATCAGTCGTCCTGATGTTTCTGGCTTCTGTAGGACCTGCTGAAGGGGTTGATTGGTCAAGATGTTGATGCTGTGAGCCTGAAAGTAGGGACGAAGTCTTCAGGCAAAGAGAACGAGAGCGTAGGCCAGCTGCTCGAGCTGACGGTACCGTTGCTCTGCGTCCTGCAAAGCATGGCTCATATAAAAGATGGGGAGCTCAATGCCGTTCGGCTGACGGATGAGAACGGAGCTTAGTGCCGATGCCGAGACCGAGAGATAGATTACGAGGGTCTCTCCCGGAATAGGGGTGGACAGCAGAGGGGCTCTGCTCATGTAGGTCTTGAGGTCGTCGAACGCTCGGTCGCATTCGGAAGTCCAATCGATCTGCCGTTTGCTGCCTTTGAGGGCTTTAAAGAAGGGGGCGCAGCGATCGGTGGCTTTGGATATGAATCAGGCCAAGGCGGCGACTCGGCCTGTGAGGCTCTGAACCTCCTTCCTCGTCTTCGGGACCCGCATGTCGATAAGCGCTCGGATCTTGTCGGGGTTGGCCTCAATTCCCCTTTGGCTGATCATGAATCCGAGGAATTTGCCGGAGGCGACGCCGAAGGCGCATTTGCTCGGATTCAAGCGCATGTTGTATTGTTTCGGCTTGCCGAACATGAGGGAAAGGTTCCGAAGGTGGTCGTTGGCGGTTCGGCTTTTGACGAGCATATCATCCACGTAAACCTCCATTGAAGTGCCAATGAGTTCGGCAAAGTTTTGGTTGACCAGCCGTTGGTATGTAGCTCCGGCGTTCTTGAGGCCGAACGGCATGACGTTGTAGCAATAGAGCCCTCTGTCGGTAATGAATGCTGTATGTTCTTGATCGGCAGGGTGCATGAAGATCTGGTTGTAGCCGGAGTATGCGTCCATGAAGCTGAGGAGCTCATGGCCAGCCGTGGCGTCCACCAGTTGGTCGATTCTGGGTAGTGGAAAGCTATCCTTTGGGCATGCCTTGTTCAGGTTAGTGTAATCCTGGCACATTCGCCAGGCACCGCTGGTTTTCTTGACCAAAACTGAGTTGGCGAGCCAGACGGGATATGTGACTTCCCGGATGAAGCCTATGGTCTGGAGTTTGCTTACTTCGGCCTTCATGGTTTCATACCGTTCGACATCGTAGGATCGTCTCTTCTGTCTGACCGGTTTGAAGGAAGGGTTGATGCTGAGCTTGTGGCTGATGACGTCGGGGGAGATGCCAGGCATGTCGTCGTAAGACCAGGCGAAGACTTCCGAATTATCCCTCAAGAAGGAAATGAATTGGCTTCGGAGAGACGGGCTGAGGGAAGTGCCAATTCTTACCTGTCGATCCTGTACATCGGAGAGGGAGATTGTTTCGAGTTCTTCTGCCGGTTGAGCCTGTGGCGTGGCACTGTCGTCTCGAGGGTCATCTGGAGGGTCAGTCCCGCCTCTACCGTTCGGCAGGTTCGGGTGAGCCACGGCCAGTGTTTTCGAAGTTCCTCGCCTCGGCGTTTGGTTTGCCGCTTCCATTGTTGACGAGACATAGCATACTCGTGCGCTCAGTTGGTCTCCTCGAACCTGACCGATTCCTAACTGAGTTGGGAATTTGAGCAACAGCATATGTGGGCACAGAATGGCCTTCATTCGGGTGAGGGCAGGCCTGCCGATGATGGCGTTGTATGCAGTCGGACAGTTGACGACGAGGAAGTGAGTATAGATAAAAGCTCTTCTTTGGCCGGAGCCGATGGCGAGGGAGAGCTGAATGCTCCCGATGGGCTCGATCACATCGCCCGAGAAGCTTAATAGAGGAGTGATCTCCTTATTGAGGTTTTGGTGGCCGATACCGAGGCCGTTGAAAGCATCAGAAAAGAGGACGTTGACCGAGCTTCCGGTATCGATGAGGACTCGGCCTACGTCAAAATCGGATATGTCTGCCCGAATGATCATCGGATCGGAATGGGGGAAAATAATACCCTTCTCTTCTTCTTCGAAAAAGGTGATGGGTTCCCATCCGAGTCGCCGAATCTTGCTATTGCGTTCTTCAGTAAGGCTGAAGACCTAGGGGTGCCGAACGGCACGTATATAGCTCTTGGTGGACCGACGGCTGGAGTCAGCGATCGGTGTACCACCACTGATCATGTTTATCTGCCGATTCCCCGGGGGCTCGGGCCCTGAGTGCGCATTCAGATATTGGTCTAGTTTGCCCTCGCTGATCAGCTTCTCAACGATCCTTCGAAGGGCGATATAGGACTCGGTATCATGGCCGTTGTACTGGTGGTACCGGCAGAAGACTCCGGTATCTTTGTCGACCTGCCGAGGGAGCTTTCGGAGGCTCGGCTTCGGGATCATCTGGTTTTCGGCCATGAGGACACGTTCATAACTCGTGTTCAGAATGGTGAAGACCTCCGGTGGCCGGTCGTTTTTGGTGCTTCGGAAATTTCTGCCACCTGACTCTTTGTTGCGCTTTGTGCCGTCCTGCCGACCCTGGAACGAGTCCCTCCGCTTGTCCCCGTAGGAGTGACTTGCGGGTACTGGGGTTGGCGTTCGGTAGGGGGTCTGAATAGTGGTCTGCTGAGGCTGGAAATGGTCGTAGGTGGGTGCCGGAGGTTGTCCTGCGATTGCGGAAGGGCTGGATGCCGAAGGCATCCCTTTGGAATTGAAATGTTCGGCTTTGGCGTGGATGGCCGCCTGTTTCATGAGTTCGTCATAAGTGGTCCAATTGCTGTTGTGCACCAGGTAGCGAAATTGCGAGGCTCGGAGGCCACTTTTGAAAGCGCCGAAGGCTGCTCGGTCGTCGGTTTCTGGGCACCGAGAGTATTCATGGCTAAACCTGGCGGCGAACTGTAGAGGTCGCTGTCCCCTTGTCGAATGGTGTAGAGGTCGTCGGCCGAGTAGAGACGATCGGTCTGTATCATAAAATGATTGAGGAAAATCTGTTTTAACTGATCGAAAGAATCTACCGTACCTGGTTCCAGTCGGTAAAACCAATTGAGGGCTGCTCCTGCCAAGGTAGATGGGAACAACTGGCATTGGCCTTCATCGGCGAGCCCCTTGCAACCCAAGGCCGATTGAAATGTGTGGATGTGGGTGACTGGGTCCTCCACTCCTGAGTAAAATGAGATTCGGAGGGCCTGTACCTCTTTCTCAGGTCGGTAGGATCGGATTCGGCTGGTGAACGGTCCCAGTTGAACCTTACCCCAGGCCGGTGTTCGGGTCTGATTCTGCTCTTCCTCGATCCGATTGACTTTCTGAAGGAGGAGGCGGATCGTAGGATCGGTAGGTGGGAGATCGGTTCCAAAGGGCTCCATCGCTCGGGGGCTGCCCTGGGGTAGATCCTCTCGTTCCGTAGGGCGCCCCTGTCGTCGGTCATTCCGTCTTGCCGATCCGATCGTTGTGGATTGGCGTGAGAGTGTCGTGCCGGGGGATGTCGGAACGTAATCAGATTTGTCCGTATCTTCCAAACCGACCTCGGCGTACCTTCGTCGAGGAGGAGATTTCGGCCCGAGGACCTTCAAATGCTGATCGTTGAGCTTGGCCTGAACGTGGATCGGTGACATCCACCGTTCCCGACGTTGGTGGTTGATCCTATCGCGGCAGTCGGAGTAGACCTGATACTCCTGATGGTGCTCTGCCGGAGTTGGAATGAACAGCCGACGGGAGGTGGACGGTCTTTCTTGAGCCAACTCCTCTTCGGCCTCCCGATGGCTAGGCCTCGGCACGCTCCGCTGTGAACGTTCCTGCCGAAGTTGTCTGGGTTGTTCCAACTCATGCGGTGGCTGAGCCGAGCGTGACTCTTGCTCGTGGAGCTGCTTCTGGGTGTCGTCCAGTTTCGAACATAGGATGTTGTTGTGCTCCTGCATCTTGATCATTTCCCGCTGTAGGGTTTCCATCCTGTCTTCCAGGGTACTCTGCCGATTGGGCGTTTCTACCCGGGGTGTAACAGGCGGTGGAGCAGGGTTCTCCTGGCCAGAGAGTCCGAGGATGGGACCATCGACCGTGAAGGGTGAAGGTGGGTTCATAGTAGGAAGGGAGAGATATGGGCTGATTGTCAATGGGTATTCCCACAGACGGCGCCAATCTGTTCGCACTAAATCTGAACAGATAAAGAGTTTAGGCTAACTTACAGGTGTTGAAGATAAAGTACCGGAGTGGCCTTCTTCCGTGATCGTCGAAAGTTCGAACGGGGGCCGAATCCGAGCTGAGGAGAGGATACCGGTGTGGTACCTGCCGAAGGCACTCCGATGCCAAAGTTAGTACTTAAGAGCAGTTCTATTGACAGTGTAAGCACTTAGTCAAGTCAGAAAGTCTTACCACTTGGCTGGGCCAAGGGGTTCTATTTATAGGAAGCAATTGGGAAGCTCTTAGTACTTAGTTTCGATGTGGGACTCGTGGGAGTGCTCTCGGAGGTTGACACGTCGTTCTGACAGGTTCCGGCAGGGATTCTGAGGTGATCTGTCAGAATCAGTGTGAAGTGATGTGTAGGCTTTCGGCAGGTCATACCGAAGGTCAGCGAAGATACCGGCTGTGCGTCGCGTAACGAGCATCGGTGCGTACTTGGTCCAAGAATCGGTGCATCATGCCGAGCGGACTTTCAGTATGACCATTTGGGCTGGTCTACGTGGCCTGAGTGCGTTCCACGTGTTAGGACGTGAGTGGGTGGTCAGATATGGTACAAACAAAGCGCTTTCTTTGTTGAATACTAACACAAAGAAGGATGCATTTTTGAAAATGTCCCCTAAGGAGCGCTCAAATTGGATATCCCTACAATTTGGAATGAGTGGTTTTTTTGTTGTTGAGAGTTTTTGGGAATGACTAGTTTGTTTGGAATGATTGGTTTTTGGGATTGTTTTTTGTTTCGATATCATCTCCAAGAGTTTGGTGGTCAAGGCCGTGAACCTGCAAATGAAGTTGAGTTGTTCAATTTTCGTCATGCGTCCTTAAGGAATGTCATTGGGAGGATATTTGGTATATTTAAATCACGATTCACAATTTTCAAATCCGAACCTCCATTCCAATATACGACACAAACAGAGCTAGTGTTAGCTTGTGTAGGACTTTTTCTTTGAAGAGAGTGTAGATCTGACGAATTTCCTGTTGAATTGGAGAACGAATCTTCTTCATCTTCATCGTTACCGGTTAATGAAGGATCTTGAACCAGGTTTCCAAACACAAGAACAACAACAAAATGCTAATGAATAGAGAGTTGGTATAGCTTCGAATATGTGGAGAGATGTCGGGCACAATGACAACAATGAGAATCAAGGATAATAAATGAATATTGAATATTTTCCTTAGACTTTGCTTTCAAATTTGTTATACATTTGTCACTATTTTTTGTGAATTTCTTATGAATTTTACTTTTTGTTTTTGTTAAAAATAATTTTTATTTATTTATGAATTTTGCTTTTTGTTAAAAGAATATCATTCATCATTACTATGTTTGACCTAACTATCTAGTCAGAAATCACTAGGGAAGAGAGTTTATGTATTTGAAGTCTTCAGTAACCACAAGAAGAAAAAAAAAACATAAGAAGAAAGATATGAAGTTTCTTCCAAAATCTTATAACTATTGCACCATACTTTTTATACAAAGTGCCAAATGAGAGAGCAATCAGAAACAAATGTCCGAAAGAAACAGAGCACCACTTACTGCTCCACGGAAAGCAAACATCTGTTCTTTGCTTTTTGATTGTCTGGGTAAGGATGCCAAAGTTAGCATTCGTCTAAAGAAATATGTTCAAGAAATTACAAAAGTCCGAAATAAAAGCCATACAAATCTTATAATAAAATTATATAAAACTCTTCTCAAGTCTATGCGAAATCTAAAACTTCCGTAGACTTCCATGAAATTTGGCACTTAAAAAAATTATTTTAAAATGCTCTAGAATGCTAATTGAATACACCCCACTTATTTTATATGGATTTTAAATTCTCAAATTTTAACTCGTTAAATTCTGGATGGATTTAGCCCAAATAAAAATCCACTTACTTAAAATGGACCCAAACAACATGATTTACATTTGGGCTATTCAAATTCAAATTCACACCCTCATCTCATTCATCAATCTCCGATGTGGGATTTGTAGCTATTGAAATAGGTGTGAGTGTTGATGATCTTGCGATTGTAGGAGAGGAATGGAAGTTTGGAAACTTCTCCAATGAGGGGGACTATGGTGAGGAAGTGTGTTGAGGGATTCAATATGGTCATCCAATAATAGCTCTTGAATTAGCCATTGGATATGACAAGGAAGACACAATTACGGAGTGAAATGCTATAGACATGGAAGAACAACTGTTGCAACCACCATGGAAGAGGGTGTCATCATGAGAGAGAGAGAGAGAGAGAGAGAGAGAGAGAGAGAGCTTACTTACTATGAAACCCTAGGTTAGAGATACGGGAGGCTTGAATGGATTTGGAAAATTCTTATGGATTTCAAATTCTCAAATTTTAACTCATCAAATTCTAGATGGATTTAGCCCAAATAAAAATCCACTTGCTTAAAATGGACCCAAGCAACATGATTTCGTTTTGGGCTATTCAAATTCAAATTCACCCCTTCGTCTCGTTCATCAATCTCCGATGTGGGATTTATAGCTGTTGAAATAGGCGCGAGCATCAATGATCTTGCGATTGTAGGAGAGGAATGGAAGTCCGGAAGCTTCTCCAATAAGGGGGCTATGGTGAGGAAGTGTGTTGACAGATTTGATCTAGTCATCTAATAATAGCTCTTCAATTGATCTGATGGGTATGAAGGAACCCCACATATAATAACCTCTCGTTACATTCTATCTAGTATCTGCTGAAATCCATAGATCCAAACGGGCCCATGAATTTATAGCTGGATTAAGCTAATCGATCCGTTGACCTATGTACTTGGCGGAAAGGCTACAATGAGGAGGTTGAGTGAGGAGCTTATTTAAGGAGATGAAATCTCACCATCAACAACTAAAAACAAAGTACATTTGGGGGGGGGGGGGGTTGCATTGGAGGGTCCACATCCTTTTTGATGGTGAGATGGGCCTCCTCAAATAAGCTCTTCATTCAACCTCCTGATTATAGAAGCTCCCGTGTACTTGGAAGTGGGTCATCAAATATGTGCCTGTGCATTTTTTAAGAATTTGGGCCGAAGATGATAGAACACAGAATGTTCAGCCCATTCAACAGCAAGGATGCATTCGGAAACGACATCGTTTGGTGGCTGTCATCTCCTTTCCTTCAATTCCAGAATCCAAGCGCGATTGATTTTGTTGGTTTAGGTTTCCGAAAGAGAAAACGAAGAAGCATTTCCAGAAATGGCAGGGAGATTGAGCAGTGTGGCTTCCAAGATCATGGGCGGAAACGGCATCGTCTCCCGTTCCGTCGCTTCGTCTCTTCGTCTCCGCGCCGGCATGGGCCTTCCCGTCGGCAAACACATCGTCCCCAACAGACCCCTTCACGTAAACGACGAGCTCGTCTGGGACAACGGCACGCCGTTTCCCGAACCCTGTATTGATCGCATCGCCGACACCGTAGGTAAGTACGAAGCTTTGGCTTGGCTCTGTGGGGGTTTGAGCTTCTTTGCTTCTTTGGGTTTGTTGGCCGTGTGGAACGACAAGGCGTCTAAGATCCCATTTGCTCCAAAAGTGTACCCATACGACAATCTTCGAGTGGAGCTCGGTGGAGAACCGTAGGTAAATCCAGCGGTTTCTGATTGTAATTGTGTGTTTCAGATGTGTTTTTGTTGATTTCTGTGTTTGATATGCTGGTTCTAAATAATGCCTGTAACTGAAACTGAGATATTTGGCCTGTTTCATGATCTTCAAAACAAATTGCAAGTCTTGGTTCATTTATATAAACTTCTTTTGATTTTCTTGTTAAGATGCAATTTTTCATGTTTTGTTCAATTGGGTTTCTATTTCACATGTGATATGTACCAATTGTGGGTCATGATAATTTGTGAACCTTTTTTTCGTTTTTTTGGGTTGTAGAGCTCAAATTAAGGGGATAAAGGTAGTATAACACTCTGAGTAACACTGAACAAGGTGAGCTGAGAAATGCAATTGGGCTGTTCGAAGTTTGTTTGATCTGACATAGTATGTTTCTGAGAGTAGGGAATTCAGTCAAACCGATGACATCTTAAATTCAGATTTTTAAATGGTTTGTGTGGTAAAGAGAAGCACGGTTTATGATTTGATTGTAAGGTTGCCTTTCAAGGGTCATACTGTATCTTTGCTTGTGTTTCTGAGGATGTAACAGTGGAAGTGATGGCTGCTTCCTGTCATGTTCGATTTTGAAGGAAACAGTTGTCATTTTCTAAAATGGGGGCTGTAATCTTGAATACTTTATGGACCCCCCATGCCCCCTAACCTCAATGTAATGCAAATATGTAATTTGCAGAAAAAGTTTTAATTGGCCCTGGACATTGAGTTAATTGGTGTAGAACTAGTTTTTTGTCCTTTCACTTAGCTGTTTGAACTGATGTGAAAGAAGAGTCACTTCCAACATTTTAACTGTTTGAAGTTTTCTGTTATTGCTTAAGTTATAAGACTAGGGCACGGCAATCGTCAAAAGAACGAGAAAATTAATGGGAAACAAAAAACATCTCAACAACTGTGTCCACAAAACATATAACTTCGAGTTTATTTCAATTGTTGTGATGGAAATTCCTGTAATGTATTTTAAATTGTACTTATGGAGAAATGCCAGTACTATGCAACATGTTTCCTCAAATCGCCTGCTCTTAACAATTAAGTTGTACTTCTGTCCTTATTAGAACGGAAGTTTTAGTTTCATTCAAGGACAGGGCAGGGTTACCTTGATGTGCAGTCCAAACATTAGATCAAACCAGGAATGGAGAGAATTCACCGCTTCAAACTTCCTTAATAAGGAGGTTGTGTCATGTGATTCATCCCCTTGATTATGTGGCAAATGGAGCTGCTGCAACCACATCATTTTGAACATTTTTGTGCTATGTTTTTGGTAGAAGTAGTTTGTAAGCATACTTTATTGTTCCATGTTCTGTTTCTTATTTGGATACTAGTTCTTTTATCAGAGAGTCACTGCTACAGGTGAGTAATTCTAGGCCATTGGCGAAATGGGTGTTGAGATAATGAGAAAATTGAGAAAGAGTGAGTTGGCTGAATGGTAATGCGATTGGTCGTCTGCATAATTTGTTTGCACTGTTATCAGTCAGATGCAGGAATCTCTCCATTAGACACACACTTGCACACAGACATAAGTTGATGTTTCTGATAGTGTATTAGGCTTCATATTCATTAGTTTATGATGAGGGACCAGAATTGGTGTGATTACTGTCTCTTTTCCTAATCCAGTAGGTCATGCCATGTAATTAGCTATTACTGTCTCTCTTTTCCTGTAAATTGAGCGTGCAAGCATATTATTTTGAACATTTGCTTGTTACTGATGTTCTTTTTTTCTTTTTCTTATATGTAAGTAGTTCCCCTGTATAATTTATTGTTCTAAGATCAATTTTTATTTGTGCACTGGTTCTCCGTCTTCTTAAATGGATTAAGATCAATTTACTTGTTTAGTGCTTCCAGGGCATTGGTCAAAAGTGAGTAGAGATTGATGAGAAAAATTGAGATATAGTTGAGTAAACGGGTACTTGAATAGGAATGTGAATTGTTCCCTGCAGAATTGTTTGCTTTGTTATGAGTCTGATGCAGGAGAATCATAATCCATTAGAAGAAGACGCCTGCAACTTTACACCAGGGCACAATCTCAACTATTTTCAACATCATTTTCAAACATTGGAATTCGAAATAACTCAATTTCACTCCCTTGATAAATTGATTTTTATTTTCCCTGAATAAGAATGGACATGAAAAATTCCTGACAAATCCCTTTCGCGAGGGAAATGCAAGATTAGCCGTGGAAGGTTAGAAATTTGTTATGATATAGGGGTGATTTTGGCACTCCAAAACCACCCTTAAATTCCCTCGTGCACTCATTTGTGTGTTTGTAGATCAAATTTAAATTGTGCATTTTAATCGTTTCTTTGTTTCCATCAGGGTTTCTCTTAGATTTTGAAACCTAAAACAGAACAGGGAAAAAGCCATCGCAATTGTCATGGCAGGCCATGGTCAATTCCAGTCTCATGAAGGGGATAGGTTTCTTCATTCAAATAGTTTTGGATGCGAAATCAATGAAGCCCAAGTCAAATTGAAAAGACCGTTATTACCATGCAATTTAGTTAAAAATTCAGGATAATAAATTGAAATTAACTCTATTTATTTATTTATTTACGGGTTAGAAAGTAAAGCTGGATTGACAATTTTTAGATAAAATGGATAAAGATAAGGTTTTAAGTTAATAAAGATGGTCAATGTCACTGATTTTCAGTCCATTAGGCAAAGCTGAAAAAGAGAAAAAAAAGACTTAAAAGGGAGTAGCGACCAAAAAAAATATATATATTTCTAAAAAGATTTAAATTACAAATAAAATAGAAAGAAAAATGTATTGTATTGGTGCTATAATTACAGCCTATACTTACTAATCAGAGAAGCTTCAGATTTACGAAGCTATTTCAAATATGGGCATCCCTAAACCCTAAATCCTAAATGGTCAATAGGACTTGGCGCATCCATGCACCAGGTTCACCGCATAATTTTCGTAGATTTTGACGGGTTGAGAATTTTCTTTCAACATGTTAAATAGGTTTTAAGGTTATCCCATTCAATGATGTAGATTTACCCATTAAATTTTAGCTAAATCTAACAGACAATAAAACCTAGCGAATCCATGCACCAAGTCCACCGTAGAATTTTCAGTGGAGGTGAATTTATCATTTTCAGTCTTGTATTTTTCTTTTTTCAAAAGAGGGTACAATTATAAGCCCGACACAATTGTTCTATACCACATCAGTTTACAGTTCAACGGGGAAATTATTATCTGCAAATCAAATATAATATATGGTGCCTGCAGAGCCGGCCTTGGCCCAGGGCTACCAGGGCCACCGCCCGGGGCCCAAATCTGAGAGGGGCCCAAATTTTTTTTTAAAGCTTATGTATATATGTGTATAAAAAAATAAAAAAAATTTAAAACAAAAAAGTTGCTGCCTGTCAACGGAAAGGGAAACAAATCAATCCAATCAATCTTACTTTATATATTCAAATTCAAAAAGAAACGTTTATACTCAAAAAGAGAAGCCAATCAATCTAATCAATCTTACTTTATATACTCAAATTCAAAAAGAAACGTATTAATTAAGGAAGTTCATTATTAATTAATTATAAAATAAATCAACAAATATTGGAAATCAAATCAGACTCTTAGCCACAAATCCTTCAACTTTCTCAGTTCAACTTTCTCAGTTCATAACACAAGCAACGCAAGCAATTTTTTTTTTCGGTGATTCTCCTCTTCTCCAACAGAGTTGGAAAATAAATCATCCACTAGTAAGACCAGTGCCTTTCTTTGAAGGTAATTTTAAAAAAAAAATACATATAGAATCTAGATCTAGATGTATAAATTTGTAAATTGTAATACATATCTTTGTTAACTTTTTCTTATTTATTATTTGATTCAACAGAAAACTTGGCTGAGATTCTTGTTCTTTATAATTGGAAGGTTTTAATGAGGCCCCATAGTGTTCTTCCTTATATTTTGTAAATTCTTATAATTTTAATAAAATTAATTAGTTGGTAATTTATTTATTTATTTTATTTTATTTGTATAAAGGAGCACACTTCAGAAAATTTGCCCTGGCCTTAAAAAACCCAGGACCGGCTCTGGGTGCCTGTCCACATGCCCATCAGTTATTACTATCATGTCATAGAAATGGGAAAGCTAAGAAAAATTTGAGTGGATGAAGAATCGAACAGCTTGGCTACTTTCCATGTGTCTCATTTTTAATGGACCAGTGCTTAATCAAATATCGTACGACATGTCGTCTTCATTTGGCGGGATCATGGTTTAGGGTTGTCTGAGTTGAAAATGGTTCAAACTGGAAATTGGTTTTGACTTTTCACCTGTGCTTGCAAAGCCGCAAGCTTTCTAGTTCGAGAATGGTGCGGGTCTCATTTGAACAGACCAAATGCATTAAGAATAAGGTGGAAAGCCTCAAGCTTTCTTGTTCGAGAATGGTGTGGGTCTTAGCAGGGACGGACCTAGGATTTGAAAATGGCATGGACTATATTCATGGGCAATTTTTTTTTTTGGGGTAAATTATAAGCCCTTGTTTAGAAATTTTTTATTTATTTATTATACTGACATTTGAAACAGACAAAAATCTTGGAATTATTGATAAGAATAAGATTGTTGAAATATTTGAAAGGGATTGAAGGGGAACAAAGAAGAAAAAAGAACGGAGGAGAGCTACACATGTGCTAGAAAATATTTAGAAGAAATTGAAGTAAAAATAAAATAAAAACACATATCTCAACCCCAACACACACATCTGTTTCTTTATTATATTTCCACTTCTCTCCCCTTATTTTATTCTCTCTGTCTCTCTATTTCTTTCCGATTGTTTATCATCCCCCTCAATTTTTTTTAAAATTCTTTTTCCTCTTCTCTCTCTTTCTTTATTCTTTTTCCTTCTTCTTCCTGTCTTCCTTCTTCTTTCTTTCTTCTTCCTCTCTGTTCTTTCTTCTTGTCAGCCGACTAATTGCCTAGGCTAGAGCATTAATTTAGTCCACAAAAAAACAAAGTTCCCCTGGGCTATAGCCCATGTTAACATGTTCATGGGACCGTCCCTGGGTCTTAGAGCATCTCCAAAAGAGATGTCAAATCCTACGTGGCACTTTTAACGGATAAAAATAACAGCTGAAATTTATTCCAATCGAACAGCTATAGTCTACATGGAATGGCGTGTGAAGCCTCTGCTGTCAAAATTGCCGTCAAGTGCTGGAGACGTCTTTTGATTAATTTATTACTTCTTTACCCATCTGGTTGTGGCTTTATCATTTCATTTAATACTTATCCATTTTTTTTTTTTTTGCTTGTTACTATTTCAAGCATCTGCTGTCATTATATGCTTTCATTATTATTTTTCTTTTTAATTATTTTCCTTTGTTATTTTCACTTGACACTACTATATTGTTGAAATTTTTACCGTTAAAAATTTATGTTGATCTTTTTTATGTTCTTTTCATCAACCAACGTGGAGATGGATGATTTTTTTTTTTTGTTTAATTCTATTTATGTTACATTTTATAATTAATTTATAAGTATTTTAACTTGATTAATGAATTACTCTTAATACTAAAATTTAAAAATACATTCATTTAAGAAAGTAATAAATAAATCAACACTAATGTAATAAAATAATATTTTAATTTGACATATCGGGTGGGGTGTAAAACTATGCAGGATGTCAAATTACCACATTAGCCATCAAATTTAAATTTGATGTTTGGAATTTGACATCTCCCTTGGAGATGCTCTTATTTATCAGATTCGACATTTTCGGATATCTTATTTATCAGAGTTGGATTTTTTTTGGAAATATTCGGACCGAAATTGGTTGAAATCGGATTTTCCAATCTGACTTACACTTCTAATTCTAGGGTTTAACATATATATATATAAAGCAAAAGGCAAAGAATGATGAAACATAAATATCAGAAAATGTTATTAGTTAATTCAAACATTAAGAATTGAAATTATTACTTAAATGAGAATAATATGGTAAATTCTTTTTTTTTTCATATTAAAGCAAAATTAGATAATATGTCCTATTTATGGAAGACAACTACCCTTTTTTGAATTTTTTTTTTATAATTCTAAAATAATTAAATTTAAAATAATAAAAAAAAACTTCTTGCAGGCGCGGAAGCACGTGTGAAGAGGCTAGTATATATATTAAATCGGATTTTGCAATATGATTTACACTCAAAATTCTAGGGTTTAATATATATTTATCTATATATATATATATATAAAAAGTAAAAGGCAGAGAATAGTGAAACATTCAAAATACCAAAAAATGCCCTTGGTTAATTAAAAAATAAAGAATTAAAATTATTAATTAAATGAGGATAATATGGTAAATTCACATTTTTTTTCATATTTAAAAAAATTAAAATTAAAAACAAAATCAAATAATAAGTCCTACTTTTATGGAACATAATCCATTATCTTTTTTAATTTGTTTAAAAAAAGACTCTTGTAGGCGTGGAAGCGCGTGCAAAGAGGTTAGTTAGGAATAAAAGAGAGTTTCCTAATAGTTCAAGTGGTATATGTGCAAAATTCTTTGATAATTATTATATGACTGAATTTTTAATTTTTGTAAGGTGTGGTGTTTATACCAAAATGAACAGCCAATGAGCATCGGACACGTGGACCAAACTGGAGGTAATCAATCAGAACTTACGGCATACTGCCTATTGATCGAACGCCCTACCGAGGCCCAGAGCATACTGAAGGCCCAAAATCACTAAGTTGCACGGGAAACGATAAGAATCGACCTACAATTCCTAAAAAACACATGGGAACCACTTCAGTACCAACGCTCTTATCGAAGGATGGACTACCGTACGGCGTGCCAAGCGGAGCAAGCCCTGTGCTGCACCCTAGCACTCCCTTCGGTAATCCTCTAGTGATTCAGACTACGGTAGAAGCAGAGCTGCTGGCTCAAATGACTTCCCTTCGGAAGGAAATGGCCAAGCTCCAAGAACATAACAACCTTCTCTCGTCCAAAGTAGACGAAACCCAGCCGTTGCTTAATCAGCAGGAAACGCAGAATATTCAAGCTACGAAACCTTCCCAGAGTTTGCAGACCCCCGGTCGGCAGAAGAAGGGGAAGAAGGGGGGCAAAGGCAACGCCTGCGCCTTCCAAACAGCTGGTAGTCCCGGCTCCACGGGACCAGCCTCACGTACCGAAGAAGGTCTACACTGACTGTCGCCATCGGATCAACGACAAGGAAGCCGAACGACAGAGGTCCCCAATTAGGATTAATGCCCGCCTGCGGGGCTCACGGCTGAAGGTCCTTGGAGACAAGTCACCCTTAGAAAGGTCCAGGGGTTGGAGTCGGAGGTAGAATCTGATGATGAGTATGCCCCCTCCAAGGGCACCGAATCAAACTACCGTTCGGAAACTCCCACGAAGTATTCGAAGGCAAGACCACCAAGTTCGAGGAGAACTTTCGAAGACTACAGTTCTAAGGAGGTCCCAAGCCGAGACCCCGCTGTCCGTCTGCTGTTCCAGAGAATTCAGAAGATGGAAGATGATCGAACCCGGTCCCAGGAACCTGACTGGGGGAAACTTCGGCTGGGACCCTTTACCGAGCGAATCAAGAAGTCCAGACAGGACAGGGAGGTACAACAGTTGCTCATACCATTTTACACCGGCGTGGAAGACCCCTTGACGCACCTTCACTCCTTCCAATCGATAGTCGGATGCAAGGGCCTCAGCGACGAGAGGCAATGCCTGTTGTTCCCATCCTCCCTTACCGAGGCCGCTCTGAACTGGTTCTACTGTCTTCAACCGGGAATGGTAGACTCCTTTGATGAACTGAGGTAGATTTTTCTCAATCATTTCATGATCCAGACGAACCGTTTGTACTCTGCCGATGATCTGTACATGATTCGGCAGAGAGAAGACGAACCCCTTTGGGAATACGCTGCGCGCTTCAGTTTTGAATACTCGAGGTGTCAGGAAAAGGACGATAGGACAGCCTACGACGCCTTCAAGAGTGGCCTTCGGTCCTCTCACTTCCTGTATCTCGTGCATAGTAGCAACTAGCGCACATATGACGAACTGATGAAGCAGGCGGCAGTCCACGCCAAGGTTGAATATTTTAACTCCAAGTCCGGGCCTTCGGCTGGCAGGGGGAATCAACACCGAAGGGCTACCCTGGGCGGAATGACGACTCTTCGGCAGGGCACAAGCGAAAGGACGACCGTGATAATCAGCAAGGAAGCTCGAAGAAGGGGCGTGCGAAATACGGTCGCAACGACCACCAAGCGCCACTACCGAATCACGACCGCCCTCGGGAAGTCTTCACTCTGTTGAATACTACGTATGAGGCCGTCATGATGAACGAAGACGACCAAATACCGAAACCAAACAACCGAAAGCCCAATCGGCAGCACAATTGGGATGCTGGCAAATTCTGCCGATACCACCAGCAGAACAGCCACAACACCGAAGATCGCATTAGTCTGAGGAAGATCGTTGAACGCCTGATTCGGGAAGGAAAGCTGGATCAATACATTGCCAGACCACCGCAGGCACCAGCATCGAACGCGAATCGACAGATCAACATGATCAGCTCCATCAGCGGAGGCCCCACTCTGGCTGGACCCTCTAACCGATCAGTGAAACAATATGTGCGTGCCGCTCACTACCCTCAAGTCTTCGGCATAGAGGCCGATCGGCATTGCAAGTTCCCTAAGGTGGGTTGGGAGCCCATTACCTTTTGTGAAGAAGAGGAAGAAGGGATCATTTATCCCCACGATGACCCGATGATCATCCGAGCTGAAATCGCAGATTACTATGTAGGTCGAGTACTGATTGACACCAGAAGTTCGGTAAATGTGATTTTTGCCGACGCCTTCAAAGGATTGGGAATTGTCAACAGCATGGTCAATCGGCAGATAACGCCCCTACTTAGTTTTTCTGGGGATCTGGTCCAGCCAGTCGGCAGTGTCAGTCTGCCCATCGCCTTCGGTGTTGCCCCTAGAAAAACGATGAACTATGACCAATTCCTCGTTGTCGACTGCCCAACGGCATACAACGTCATCATAGGACGAACGACACTCACCAGAGTCAAAGCCCACTTGTCCCCCCATATGTTGCTGATGAAATTCCCTACTTGCAACGGTACTGGCACTATCCAAGGAGACCAGCTCAGCGCACGAACATGCTACGCGACTTCTCTGAAATCGGTAGCTTGCAAACCTCCAATAGAAGCCATATCTGTGCAGGGACTACCGAACGGTAGCTGGCCTATAGACGACCCAAGGGAGGAAACGCCGACACCATTAGCACAACCTGCCGAGGAGCTCGAGACCGTAATCATGAATGAGGAATATCCGAATCGAAGTGTAAAGATCGGCACCGCCCTAGATCTCGACCTATGGGCGCAGTTCATTGACTTCTTGCTGCTTCACGCGGAGGTCTTCGCTTGGTCTTACGATGATATGCCCGGCATATCACCTGATGTCATCAGCCACAAGCTCAACATCTCCCCCGTCTATTAACCAGTTAGACAGAAGTGTCGTTCGTACGATGCCGAACGGTATGAGGCTATGCGTACCGAAGTTGACAAGCTTAAAGCCATCAGCTTTATCAGGGAAGCTACGTACCCTGTCTGGCTTGCCAACTCAGTCATGGTTCGGAAGGCCAGTGGCGGATGGTGAATGTGTCAAGACTATACCGACCTGAACAAGGCATGTCCGAAGGACAACTTCCCATTGCTGAGGATCGACCAGCTTGTTGATGCAATCGCTGGACACGAGCTGCTCAGCTTCATGGACGCCTATTTAGGGTACAACCAAATTTTCATGGACCCTGCCGATAACGAGCATACGGCATTCATCACCGACTGCGGGTTGTACTGTTACAATGTCATGCCAATCCCGAGAAAATCAAAGCCATAATCGACATGGAGACGCCGAAGACGCAGAAAGACATTCAAAGCCTTACCGGACCTGTCGCTGCCTTAACGCGCTTCATCTCCAAGGCCATCGATAAATGTGTACCGTTCTTCAAAGCCTTGAAATGGGGTAAATTTCATATCATGTGGACTCCCAAATGCGACCAGGCATTTCAAGACTTGAAGAACTACATGAGCAAGGCACCACTATTGTCAAAATACCTCCCCGGAGAAGTTCTCCTCTTTTACCTTTCGGTATCCAGCACTGCCGTTAGCTCGGTATTGATACGGAAGCCAGAGAAGGTAGAGCTACCGATTTTCTACGTCAGCAACGCGCTTCAGAGCGCGGAGCTTCGGTACCCACCCTTAGAACAGCTAGCACTTGCCCTTGTTGTCTCAGCTCGAAGGCTCTGCTCATACTTCCAAGCGCACGAGATCACGATTCTGACCAATCAGCCCCTTCGGCAGGTGCTTCAAAAGCCAGAAATGTCGGGCCGATTGGTCAAATGGGAGATTGAGCTGGGAGAATTTGACATACAGTTCAAATTGAGACCTGCCGAGAAGGGTCAGGTTGTTGCCGACTTCATTTCAGAGCTCACACCTTTGGCACATACGGAACCAGCCAGTTCCGATGCCAATGAAGAAGAACGTAGAGAACAGGATGCCGAGCGCTTTGATCCTTCCGTCCCTTTATGGATTCTACATGTTGACGGTTCGGCAAATCAGCAAGGTTGTGGAGCTAGCTTGGTGTTAACAACTCCGGACGGAAGCAAAGTCGAGTATGCCCTCCGATTCAATTTCAGAACCTCTAACAACGAGGTAGAGTATGAGGCTCTCTTGGCCTGGAACTTTTGCAGGAGTTGGTGAGCCGCCGATAGGTAGGCTGACATAGAGGCATCCTTGGTTGCGAAGTCTGCCGTTATCTGATTCACTATGAGCTGGGAGTCACTGTGAATGTTGATCTGTTTTGCGCTCATGCTCTTGGCTAGCCGAAGGCCAGCCAAGAGAGCCTCATACTCTACCTCGTTGTTAGAGGTTCTGAAGTTGAATCGGAGGGCATACTCGACTTTGCCTCCGTCCGGAGTAGTTAACACCAAGCAAGCTCCACAGCCTTGCTGATTTGCCGAACCATCAACATGTAGAATCCATAGAGGGACGGAAGGATCAAAGCGCTCGGCATCCTGTTCTCTAGGTTCTCCTTCATTGGCATCGGAACTGGTTGGTTCCGTAGGTGCCAAAGGTGTGAGCTCTGAAATGAAGTCGGCAACAACCTGACCCTTCTCGGCAGGTCTCGATTTGAACTGTATGTCAAATTCTCCCAGCTTAATCGCCCATTTGACCAATCAGCCCAACGTTTCTGGCTTTTGAAGCACCTGCCGAAGGGGCTAATTGGTCAGAATCGTGATCTCGTGCGCTTGGAAGTATGGGCGGAGCCTTCGAGCTGAGACAACAAGGGCAAGTGCTAGCTGTTCTAAGGGTGGGTACCGAAGCTCCGTGCTCTGAAGCGCCTTACTGACGTAGAAAATTGGTAGCTCTACCTTCTCTGGCTTCCGTATCAATACCGAGCTAACGGCAGTGCTGGATACCGAAAGGTAAAAGAGGAGAACTTCTCCGGGGAGGTATTTTGACAATAGTGGTGCCTTGCTCATGTAGTTCTTCAAGTCTTGAAATGCCTGGTCGCATTTGGGAGTCCACATGATATGAAATTTACCCCATTTCAAGGCTTTGAAGAACAGTACACATTTATCGATGGCCTTGGAGATGAAGCGCGTTAAGGCAGCGACAGGTCCGGTAAGGCTTTGAATGTCTTTCTGCGTCTTCGGCGTCTCTATGTCGATTATGGCTCTTCGATTCCCCTTTGGCTGATCATGAATCTGAGAAATTTCCTCGAAGATACACCGAAGGCGCACTTCGTTGGGTTCAGCCTCATTCGGTAGTTTTTCAGTATACCGAACATCAGGGCTAAGTTTTCCAGATGCCCCCTTACCGTTCGGCTTTTCACCAACATGTCGTCAACATACACCTCCATAATACTGCCGATGTGTGTAGCGAAAATCCGATTGACGAGGCATTGATACGTTGCCCCCGCGTTCTTCAAGCCGAAAGGCATGACATTGTAACAGTACAACCTGCAGTCGGTGATGAATGTCGTATGCTAGCTATCGGCAGGGTCCATGAAAATTTGGTTGTACCCTGAATAGGCGTCCATGAAGCTGAGCAGCTCGTGTCCAGCGATTGCGTCAACGAGCTGGTCGATCCTCGGCAATGGGAAGCTGTCCTTCGGACATGCCTTGTTCAGGTCGGTATAGTCTTGACACATTCACCATCCGCCACTGGCCTTCTGAACCATGACTGAGTTGGCAAGCTAGACAGGGTACGTAGCTTCCCTGATAAAGCCGATGGCTTTAAGCTTGTCAACTTCGGTACGCATAGCCTCATACCGTTCGGCATCGTACGAACGGCGCTTCTGTCTGACTGGTTTATAGACAGGGGAGATGCTGAGCTTGTGGCTGATGACGTCAGGTGATATGCCGGGCATATCATCGTAAGACCAAGTGAAGACCTCCGCGTGAAGCCGCAAGAAGTCAATGAACTGCGCCCGTAGGTCGGGATCTAGGGCGGTGCCGATCTTTACACTTCGATTCGGATATTCCTCATTCAGGATTACGGTCTCGAGCCCCTCGGCAGGTTATGCTAACGGTGTCGGCATTTCCTCCCTTGGGTCGTCTATAGGCCCGCTACCGTTCGGTAGTCCCTGCACAGACATGGCTTCCATTGGAGGTTTGCAAGCTACCGATTTCAGAGCAGTCGCGTAGCACGTCCGTGCGCTGAGCTGGTCTCCTCGATAGCGCCAGTACCGTTGCAAGTAGGGAATTTCATCAGCAACATGTGGGGGACAAGTAGGCTTTGACTATGGTGAGTGTCGTTCGTCCTATGATGACGTTGTATGCCGTTGGGCAGTCAACGACGAGGAATTGGTTGTAGGTCATCGTTTTTCTAGGGGCAACGCCGAAGGCGATGGGCAGACTGACACTACCTACTGGCTATACCAGATCCCCAGAAAAATTGAGTAGGGGCGTTATCTGCCGATTGACCATGCTGCCGCAATTCCCAATCCTCTGAAGGTGTCGGCAAAAATCACATTTACCGAACTTCCGGTGTCGATCAGTACCCGACCTACATCGTAATCAGCGATTTCAGCTCGGATAATCATCGGGTCACCGTGGGGATAAATGATCCCTTCTTCCTCTTCTTCGTAAAAGGTAATGGGCTCCCAACCCACCTTCGGGAACTTGCAATGCCGATCAGCCTCTATGCCGAAGACTTGAGGGTAGTGAGCGGCACGCACATATTGTTCCACCAATCGGTTAGAGGGTCCCGCCAGAGTGGGGCCTCCGCTGATGGTGCTGATCATGTTGATCTGCTGATTCGCATTTGGTGCTGGAGCCTGTGGTGGTCTGGCAATGTATTGATCCAGCTTTCCTTCCTGAATCAGGCGTTCAATGATCTTCCTTAGACTAATGCAGTCTTCGGTGTTGTGGCTGTTTTGCTGGTGGTATCGGCAGAATTTGCCTGTATCCCGATTGTCCTACCGATTGGGCTTTCGGTTGTTTGGTTGTGTTCGTTCATCAGGACGACCTCATACGTAGTATTCAACAGAGTGAAGACTTCCTGAGCGCGTTTGTGATTCGGTAGTGGCGCTCGGTGGTCGTTGCGACCGTATTTCCCACGCCCCTTCTTCGAGCTTCCTTGCCGATTATCACGGTCGTCGTTTCGCTTATGCCCTGCCGAAGAGTCGTCAGTCTGCCCAGGGTAGCCATTCGGTGTTGATTCCCCCTGCCGGGCAGAAGGTCGGACTTGGAGTTAAAATATTCAGCCTTGGCATGGACTGCCGCCTGCTTCATCAGTTCGTTGTATGTGCGCCAGTTGCTACTGTGCACAAGATACCGGAAGTGAGAGGACCGAAGGCCACTCTTGAAGGCGCCGTAGGCTGCCCTATCGTCCGTTTCCTGACACCTCGAGTATTCATGACTGAAGCGCGCAGCGTATTCCCGAAGGGGTTCGTCTTCTCTCAGCCGATAGAACCAATTTAGAGTAGCGCCACTGAGGGTAGAAGGGAAAAGGAGACACATACCTTCGTCACTAAGGCCCTTGCATTTGAGGGCAAACTGAAAAAAGTGGATATGGGTGAGGGGATCCTTCTTGCTCGTGTAGAAGGCAATGCGGAGCGACTGAATGTCCTTCTCTTGACGATAGTTGAAGATACGTTCAGTGAAGGGGCTAGGGCGTGGCTTCATCCAGATGGGCTGATGGTTGCGGCGCTACTCACTCTCAAGACCCCGGACCTTCTCAAAGAGGAGCCTTATGGCCGGGTCGTCATGAGGGAGAACACCGAGTGTTGAAGGCTTGTGGTTTGGATGGGTAGGAGTTGGGTAAGCTTCCCAATCCTCGAATGCTTCGGTATGGTATGGCTTCTAGTCCTCAGGACGATAAGGTTCCCAGTCATCCGAGTCCCTCGCACCTTCTCCAGCGGATAAGTGGGTGGGCTTCGGTAGGGGGCCTAGGTGTGCCACCCGTGGGTCGTCGAGGTTGACAGGGATAGATATAGGCTCTGGCCGAAGCTCCGAGGTACGGTGCCTGCAATCTTTGTAGATCTTGGTCGGGATATAGGGCCGATCCTTCGATGGGGAAATGAGGAGAAGTCATGATTTGGTTGTCTCTGGATGAAGGTGGCCTTTGCCCTTGCCGAGCCTGGACTAAATCGGGGCGCTATGACTGGAGATCACTGGCTGGTTCAGCTGGGTATGTTCAATATCTTGGGTAAGGTTCTACTGGGCGCCCTGGTGGCGAGTCTTTTCCCAGTTACGCTTCAAGGCACGACAATCATGCTCAAACTCGACATTCTTGGTATGAAGGTGTTCGTAGTTCTCCGTCATCTTGGCCATACTGGCGCGGAGGCGCTTCACCTCATCCTAGAGATTCCCCTTCGTCGAAGGTTTCTTTTGAGAGGAATATCCACTGAGGGTGTGGCGCTGGGTATTGAGGCTGGCCTTACTCGGCACAGCAGAGTGTGGGGAGTAGAAAAGGCGGCGGGGCTTAATGGGGGAAGGACCTAGCGGGGCTCGTAGAGGGAAGTGGGATTCAAAAGTCAATTCCCACAGACGGCACCAAACTGTTGATGCTCTTTTTGGGGAGGGTCAACTTAGGTAGAGAAGCGTTGGATCTTCAGCAGGTAAGAAGGTGAGGACCTTCAGAGTTTGAAGAACCTATAGAAGACAAGGAGGAAGAAGTAGTCATCAAGCTTTAGACACCAGTGTGGTGCATGTCGAAGGCTCTCCTATGCTTAAGTCAGCTATATGTGGTAATTTTGGCAAAGTAAACCAGTACATGCATGTAAGTAAATTGTTTACTTGATAAGTTGGTAAGATATGATGAGAAATAGTAATGCATGTAAGAGACTGCAATGTTATAAATGAGGAAGAGTCAAAGAGTGGTACCCTTTTCTGCATGTACTCAATTTCGGCAAACAAGAGCTAGCTTCTTGGATCACAAAAATCCATCATAAATATACAAGAGATACCTTCTTGGATCTGATTCTGCTGATTCCTTTCTCTAGTTTACTCTCCAGGTTCTTCAGGACCTTCATATTCACAAAACTCAATGACTCGCCCATCATATGCCTGTCAAAGAAAAGGCTGCCAATTTGAAAATCTAGGATACGGGAAAGCTTTTGGTAACTAGGGTTGAACTTGATCCCTTTAAGATTACCTACTTGAGTTCTGCAAATTCCCTATCTAAGCGCGCAGTTTCGCAGCTTCTTGTTGGTAGTACTGAGATTTACATCCTCAAATCAATGGTTAAAACATCTCACTAAAAATATATTCAAAATCAGTAAACACTGCCTTACTAGTTATGATGCATGCATTAAAGATTCATTCTTAATTAGTGCTTTACCAATTACATATTCCACATAAGTTTGTGTGTGTATATATGTAATATATACAATTAGTATAAATTAGGGCTCCTGATATCTATTCATAAATTACAAGTTATAAAATGTAAACCTTACGGAGTTTCAATAAATTAATTTGTTTGCATGAGCTATGTATGTCTTTAACCAGCTCCTATATGAAAAGCAATTCCGTCAACTAATATATTAACTTCTTACCAAGCCATTCAACTAAAAGCTCTAGATTTACCGGTATTTTTGGTTGTAATACGAATGAACAGAACAAGTCGATTTATATGGCTCACCCAAATTCCAGGATTGATATTGGAAATGATTATGATGAGACTTAAGAGATCCAAAAATATAAAAGGAAAACAAGCCTTGTCTTAGTCATGGATTGGTTTTGTTCAATATTCACACCCTTAGAGGAGAAAGTATATAATAATGAAATCCAGAGACCAGAAAGAAGTAATCTCAATTTTAAAATCATTCCAAACTTATGAATTTTTCTGTCAAGTATCTGTCATCAGGGTAAATAATACCTGAGTACTAGCTTCGGAAACAGATCCGGTATTTGTAGACTCTGCGCATGCCTTCTTGTACCTCTCAATTGTTGCTTTATCACTGTATGGTATGCAAACATAGCATTAATATATGAAGATCCATATACTAAGACTAGAAAAGTAATAATACATAACACTACTAGTTACCACAAAAGAATGGCATCTATTGCTGCATCTACATATACACCTAATAAGACATTTAGTCCAACCAATTAATATGCATGAGACTAGTGCTCAAGGAAGAACACCAAATCCTCTACATCTATAGCATTGCTTAAACACCAAAAGCGAAGTGCATAATCTCCAGAAATAGTCTGAAAAGTTTTCAGATAATGCATTTAAACTCAAAAGCGAAAGTGCATAAGATGAACTTTAATAGACAAAGAATTCGTTTTGGAGTGAAAAACTTTCTAAAATATGACCTTGTAATTTCTCTGAATCATTATGATAGTTTGAACATGATAAAAAGGCTTACCTAGCAAAGGATTGTTTCTATTTCTGTGGCTTATTTCATCAAACTTTCAACAAGGCTTACCTCACTAGTTTCTTCCTAAAGAGAAACTTCCTAGCTTTGCTCATCCAAAGTAATGGATTATGGATAGATGCATGCTTATATCCAAATATTGGGTTTGAAATTAATTGTCGAGGGGGTTTCCAACCACAGCCAAATTTAATTTTTTCCTGTGTTGGGAAAAAGGAGACACACACAGACACACACAGAGAGAGAAATATTCATATATAAAATTCTCTCAAAAAAATAAAATCAGAATATAAAATTTAATATATTATTATGAAAACACAACCTAAGATTTCACTTTATCCTATGCCTCTGATACCTTAAAATCCTCGACCTTGTGATTGGTTGCCTGTGCCACGATGGCGCAGCTCCCCAATATCACAGGCCATAGCTCCTGCCACTCATTACACAAGGGACATTGGCCTCAAGTTTACCTTATTACCCACCTCGAGTAATTCACAAACAATTAAAATTTGGTTTATTTATACTCTAAACAAGTGAGAGTAAATATATTAATATAAAATTTGGTCTTTTCTGTCTGAAACTCTGAGAACATCAAAGGCCGTCTATTTTATTGTTTCTGCTCACTTATATCTCTCCCACACTAAAAACTTGAACAAATATATGAAATATCTATGCAAGATCTTGAGCAAATGCAAAGCCCATTCTCCAATGCCCAGCGGTGACATATTCATGATGACCCGCTTGAGCTATGATCTCATATATACTCTCTTTCACTTCAAGAGCAATAATTTGGAAAAATAATTCATAAAAGAATTTACCTTTGTGATAAAACCCAGGTAGGAAACCATGAAAGGTTAAAATTTAAGGGTTACCCACTAAAAGATTTTGGACAAATTGATTACCCGATGTAGTTCCTAATGAACCCTAATTTGGTTATGTGGAATATTCCACGAAAAGAAAGTGATATTTGGGAAATTTTAGAGCGGTTAGGGGAAAACTCTTCTGGGTATGAGTGGTTGTGACCTGATTTGGTTGTACAAGGGAGATTGTAAGATATTTCAAGCAAAACCCATCCGGGTGTATTGGAACCCTAATATGTGCTTTTTTTCAGAGAAGGTCTTGTCATTTTTATTTTATATATTGAATTCTACTTTTACTTTCCTGATGTCTATAACTGACGAAATGTCAAGGAGATTGGAGGTTGGGCTAATGGGAGCATGACAGCTTGTGTGTTGTAGGCCTTCTTAGCCTCATAGATGACAGTCATGCAGAGAGAGTGAGACAGAGAGAGAGAGAGAGAGGGGAAACAGAAAATTAACAACAATGGAGGGAGGTAAGGAGCTGATTTCAGAGGCCTGCATACATTCCCAAAACCACTACTTGTGGCTATTTACATCCATGATATGCTTCTTTTCCTATCTATTAGACCAGATCTATGTTTGCACCAAACCAAGAGCTAAGAAAATGATCATAAACAGAAAAGAAAAATAAATAAGAATACCCATTAAAAGCACACACAAGGAAAAAAAAACAAAAGATAAGAAAGACAAGTGAATCTTATAATTAAGTTAGGGAGATAGAGAGAGAAAGAACTCAATCTCAACTCAACTGAGTACCATTACAATTATTATGTTTTCCTGCATAAATCCACCCAAAAATCTACTGCAGAAGCAAAAATCTTGAACCACCAACAAATTTTGCAAAGAAAAAACTTTTAAGAGGAACTTAAAAGCAATACTTGTTGTTGGCATACTCATAAAGAGAAGACTGTGAGAGCAACCTTTGCATCACAGAGTAGAGAGAGTTCATAGGCCTTCTTGAGCAACCCATTGCCCCTTTTGCAGAAGGTGACTTGACGGTTTGTTGTGTTTTCGATCCGCTTGACCTCGATCTTTCCCATTTATGAAGTATTGGTTTTTATTTATTTAATGACATGAAGAATTGTTATTTTTAATGCAAAGCATATAGGTCGAACCTCACTACTGTTGGGTATAACTTTATCTTTTTTTTGTTGTTGTTAAATATCACAAGGTGTCTCCATATCCAAATGGTGGGATTAATCTCTGCTCAGGGTTCAGCTTGCCCCTGGCTACGAAGTGCTTTCAACGGATTTCGAATCCCTGCCAACGGATATAACTTTATCTTTTATTTGTTAGTTATACACCCATTCTTAGCACTAGTGATATAAATAAACCCTACATTAATTTCTATAAACAAACCCAAAACAAACTCAAAAAAGACAACTTGTCATGTTGAATTTAATTTTGATTATTAAATTACTTTGATGCCTGTTGAGTGTTTTGGGTTTTTTATTATGAGAATTTAGGATTGGGCTTGTTTTAAGAAATCGATGGCAATTTTGTAATTTATAGGATGTTCGAAGCCTCTTTGTTATGTTGTAAATGAGTTTCAGGTGTGTTTCCAAAGTATATTTCATGTAGAGTTTTTTTAATAATTTGAGCCCCTATACTGGGTATAATAGTGAAACTCTCTTATTTTAATTAGTTTCTAAATATGACATGCTTAAAATATGGCATGCTTAATATATGCTTAATATAGAACTTTATCAAAACGTTCCAATACACCCTTTTATCTCATTTCTTCATGTGGATTTTTGTTCCTGTAGAGTCTAAAAGTCATTGTGAGATTGAGTTGAAATATAGTGGTCCGTTGGATGAAAGGAGATCATGAGTCCAAATTCCATTGAAAAGCCAGAGACTTGTGTTGATTTGAATCAAGAATTGGGAAATTAAGAATGATTGTACTTGTGTTTTCTTGTAGTTTTGGGGTTATTAATTCAATCAATTAGTAATTCGAGAGCGGTTAAGCAAATTATTAAATTGAATCTTGATATATGCCATCATTCTCGACACTACAAGAGGACCTTGCCGTGTATAGGGTTGGAATGATGTAAGTTTTGGCAAGCTCTACCATATTTTCATATAGAAAAGAACGACTTGATTTTCAAATTGGAAGAGGAAGATAATTCAACAACACAAAGATTTTCCAATAGAAAATACTAGTGAAAATGACTAATACATGTATAAAATTAAGAGGACGAGGTAATGTTCGAGAAATTATTATATGTAACCGTAACATGACGTGATGTTACTAATTTGCCAAAATATTATATATAATGTTAGTAATTGTTTTAAAATCAATAAGGTAAACTTTTGGTATGTTTTCTTTTGTCTCTTGTACATATTTTACTGTATGGTGATGCCATATATATATCATCAACCTTAATTGAAACATCAAATATCATCCTCAACCAAATGCCGTGATTCGATTATATCTATATATCATATAATTTTTCTTCTTCCTCTGTAGATATCATGTGCATGAACTTTCTCAAAACGTTCCAATACACCTTTTTATCTCATTTATCCATGTCTGAATTTGCTAGTTCTAAAATGGAAAGGCCATGGTAATTATCTATGTCCTCATAGGTCAAAACTCTTTAGCTTCACAACAAGAAAATCTCCACTCCCTCATATCTACAACAAGGACCACATTGAGGGCAACTGGTACCATAAATATCCCTGCTCACATATATACATCCACATATGGTAAATGTGAAAAAGGGTTTTCAGTAAATTAGACTATCAAGATCGAACTCACGACCCATCCTAGTCTTAATTTATTGATTCTTTAACTGTAAATGAATCGTGCAAACACGAGGAGGAAGAAAAAATGAAAACCGAAGAGACTGGTAAAAATGATACTAGTATATATAGCCCTTATATATGAACATGTATTCTTCTATTGTGAAAACAAATTTCAACCGAAAGGAAAACAAAAGTGAATTTGGTGTTATTAAATTCCCAAATTTAGTTTGATAGGACCCTAGGAATTTCCTAACCGCTCAAATACATTCTTATTAGGGGTTCTTAGATATAGGTCCATTTTCATTAAGATACAATAGATGAAGGACATAATTTTAGCTCCTCAATAGCAGTCCACCAAACAATCCAATGGACACATAAGCAATGCCTTTTGTCCATCCTTTTTAAGATATTTACTTCTAGTGCCATTAAATAGAAAAGGCAAATAAAACCGACCTCTCTCAAAGATCTGCTTGTCTCTTATAATAATAGAGAACTATAGTTCATATACTCATCTTAAAGTTGAAAGTCCTAATTAAAATTATAAATATAAACAAAAATTATTTTGTCCCATGAATTTCTACCTAATTACGGTTGCTTTTTACAACTTTAAGTGACTCATTTAGTATAGAATGAGTCACTCTTTCAAAAGCTTACCAAAATTGGTTATAAAAACTGATCTGTAGCTACCAAGGGTAGGTGGATGGTGAGAACCCTCTCCTGCTATATGGCAGCTAGCAATGTTCAATGTATATGATACTATTGACCTTAGGAACAATTAACCGTGGGAGAAAAGGACCTGTTTCTATGCTTTGTTTTCTAGTCTTGCAAGGGTTGTAGTTGTAGAATGCTTTTAATTTGATACATATCCACCAAATTTCTGATAAATTCTTCATTTTCACATGGAATTTTGAAAAATTAATCATTAAAGACTTAGCATCTTTTATTATTATCATCAATATTTTAGAATATATACTCGAGCCGTGCTCAAACTCCCCTCGAGTAGTCTTAAGCCCATCAAGTGACTCTAATAAATCTAGAATATTATAAATGGAATTCCCCTAGCTACTGATAGGGAGGGAAATAAAGAGAGAGAGTTTCATATTCGGCAGGTTTTCTCTTGGATCACGTCGGATGTTCAGTGTTTTTCGACTTTTGGTGGACCTACGTCGATCTACTCTTCTTTTGACATATCTATTGTCTCATATTTGTGTTAACTTTGGTTGTGCCTCATCTTGCAAAGTTGCTCTTTGAAGTGTTGCGGCTTGATCATGGTAGATCCACTGCTCATTGATGCATTGAGGCTCTGGTGTAACTAGGTGATGCTCTCTATGTCATGTCCCAAAGGAAGATTGCCAGAGATTATTTTTCCTTTTGTCGCGATGTTGTTTTAGCTTTTTTTTATTTTGGTTTAGTTTGTTCAATAAAGTCCATAAACTCTATGAGTTTTTTGTGTTTTTTCTCTCATGATTCTAGAAACTTGGTTGAGTTTGTGGGGTGTTCTTAGTCTCTTTAGGAGAGTGATGTTGGTTAGCTGCTAGTTTTTGTCATTGATGTCATTGGGACTAGATTTGAGAAATTATGGCGGTTGAAAGGGGTTATAGAAAAGTTATTTTTGAGAATGATTCTATTCATATCGTTTCAACTTTGCGGCTCGCTCAAGTCATTGGAGAAGTTTTACCAATGTCTGCCATATTGTTATTAGGAAGTCTTACTATGAAAAAAAAAAAAACCCTTTAATTTCACAGATGTTAACTGATGTGATTAATTGCAAGTGGACAATATCGCTCAAATTAATATAGTAGTAAGTAGAGTATCGTTCCAACAGGGATCAAGTAATCTATTAAATACTAGATTGATTAATTTCTAATTATGATTGAATTTCTAATTATATTTGAATTAAACGAAAAGAGAATTATGATGATCAAAATCTAATTAAGCAAACAAAATAAATTGAGATTAAGGAAATAATGTAAAAGATGAAAACAAAGATGATAAAGCACTAGGGCACCGATTTCACCTAGCTAATCCCACCCAAATCCTTCTAGCTTGTTAATTCTAATTAACTAACATGTTGATAATCGTTTTCCCTTACCTCACCAATACTCTCTTCCGAGTTATATCAGTTGTATTCCTTACAGTCAACCCACTCTATTCCTAGTTATGGATTTAGATAGCTAAGAACCCATTAAGATTTGTGGAAAACAATAAAGATTACACAAACCATAACCTAGTCTTCCGAGTCGGCTATGTAATTTATGGTACTTGTTACAAGAAGCTATTTACTAGGAATCTCCTTCCGGTCTCAACCTAATTCTTCCAATCATGCAATTAGTGGCCAATTATTGAAAGCATTAAAAACGTAACAAGCCTCAACATGTATAGATAAATAAAATTAACAATATAAAAGAATTTGAGTATTCATAGCTAGGCTACATCGTAGCCCTAGTAAAAGAAATTAGTTCATGAAGGACTTATTGAGAATCATGATGGTTGATGAAGACATGGTAGACATTGAATTCTCCAAGTAGAATGCCAAGATTGCGCAAGCTTTCTTCGTATTCTCCTTTGGATATTTAGGCTATGAGTATGAATATGGAGGATGATGGGTGATGGGTGGTCGGTGGTCCCTTGAACAATGACCTAAACTTCCTATTTATAAGACTCCTAGAAATCCTATCTAAGGTATAATTACAATTGTTATAAAAGTAGGATTCCTTCTAAAATAGGGTCTTCTTTATTTCTCCTTGTTTGACTTGATTAATCTCCAATCTTCATCTTCTTGCCCTTTTTAGCACACTTTCTCCTGTTTCCATAGTTCCTTCACAAATCTCACAAAACCAATTAAACAACCAATTTAACCCAAGGAAATTAACAAATAAATAAGTAAAAGAGGCATAAAATATATATAAATTATAGGCTTATCATTAACCGTCTTCTTTAACTGGTTCCCAATAAGTCCTTATCAATCCTACAATTTTAAGAGTGATGTAGATTGTTAATTCATTACACGAAATTGTCACCGGTTGAATTTGTTTTTCAACAGTAGTAGAATTTACTTGTCACCCAGTGTAATTATAAAGGTTATTCATGGTTTCCACTCAAAAATATAAAATAAAGATCATAGTTGATGTTAGAAGCACATATTGCTATAGCTTGCGGCTTAATATTAATGCATGCCCTAAGAAATATAGATATTTTGGATGGAGGATTATGTGGCAATTGGTTTATATTCAGCAAAAATATTAGTGAACCGTTGCCTTTGTTTTTGTTTTTGTTTTTATTTTTGTTTTTCCAATAATATGAATGTAATTGACAGAGAAAGAGAGTGAAAGGTTATGTTGAATTTGGGATTGATACAATAATCAGTTTCTGAATGTTTGGTACATTTTTATGTAAAAGTATTGTGAGCGACGTACAATGACTAAAAAGAGCATAAAGTGTTATTGTGAATTGCAATTCCTAAAAACTAAATGTTATGAAACCAATTAGAAAACTTCAGTGCCCTCTTCTTGCAATGTTCATTAATAATTTTATTCACACCATTTAACTCAATGGCCAACAACTATAGTTCTTCCATTCACTTTGAACCCCCCTCTAGAATGATGGAATTGAACTGTTTACTGGATTCAATATGGAGAAATAAGAAATAAAAGGAACGCAACCAGAAACATCGAAGAAAAGATTTGACGATATGAGGCAGGATCAGAATGCATGGCCAAGTGCAGCAGAGTGATATTGAGTAAAACCTTGTTTAAGAATACAACCTAGAAAAGCATCACATAGTGAGTAAGGGTAGTATGTATATTTGTAGAGGATGATCATTTAGATGTGGTAGCTATCAAAAGCATCGCACAACAACCCACAAAATTCTACACTTTCTTCAAATCTTTGCATGTTCAACTTCTAATTTGTCATCCTTCTTGAGCAAAACACGTATCTCCATCTTTGAATGCTCACACATTTCACCATCAAAACCACTTAAAAAATCGATATCCTCTTTCACCTCTTCCCTGCAAACCAACAAAGAAAGATAATTTTCAATTCTCATGCCCAACACAATCAGGCATATGGTTGGAGATTACATGCTTACCTTTCCCTTTGGACACACTAGAAATCTGCATCCTAGGTTTAGATTCGTCCATGAAGTTTGAAACCGAACAACATTGCCAAAGTGACAACGCTGCACCAGCCTATCTTCTCCTTCCTCAATCTCTTCTTAGATGCAATTAATGCAAATAGAGAGATTCAACTAGTGAACACGAGCAACCAATTCTATCAATTTATACAAACAGTGAACACTAGCAGTAAGAAAGAGCTATGAGAAGTCAATTTAAGAACTTTGACAAATAAATGAAGTCTACTAGGGCAATGGATATGACTATGCGAATTTTTTTTGGGGGGGGGGGGGGGGGTGCGCGGGGTGGGGTTGTGGGGGTTGGGAGCAAAATACCCCTTAATGGGTCTAGAAGGGTCAACTGAAATAAACATCCAAGTAATCATTCTGCATGGCGTCTACATCACCATTTAAAGACTCATTCCACAAAATAGACGAAATGAGGTAACGTGACTCACAATAATAAAGTTCATGGGGTATACGTGTTGATTTTAAAGTTCATGGGCCATATTGAGACAAAATTAAAAGCACAAGGGTGCATTTAAAAAAAACCCTTAATTAAATAATAACAAACAACTAAAAAATAAGCCTGAATTAAATAATAACAAACTGAATAAGAAGCCGTAGATTTCCGGGGAATATGCTGATATAATCACTTTTCAGAAAAAGTGTTCTCAAATAATCAGGCTACAAATTGTATTCTAATATAATCACTTGGGGACGTGAAATGACCAAATTGCCCTCCATATAAAAACATATCTATTGGGGAGTTATTGGCCATGGATTGGCGACCTAACAATTGTGGCTTCTCTGTCTTTCTCTGCTCTTTGTGACGGCCGTCTCTTCCTCTGTCGGCGCTTTCTCTCTCCAGCGGCCACCACCACTCTATGTCTCCCTCTGTCCCCAAAACCTAAGCAGCACTCTGTCGTTCTCTCTCTGCAGTCAATGTTAGGGTTTGGTGAGGCGGTTCTTGACGGTTTAGGGTTTCTTCGTTAAATGTTGTCTCCCTTAAACGATTTCTCAGTTCCCTCTCTTTTCATGTCTTGAATCGACGTCTTTCTCTTCTCCTCTGCTCCTTCAGGGCCTCAAAAAACCGTAAATCTTGGTTTCGGTTCAGACTTTGTTCACATACTTCCTCCTCGTGCTCAATCCTGTCAGAGACAAAAATCGCGATTTTGTGTAGGTGTTGCTGGGATTTCCAATTCGGTTCTGTGCACAAAACGAGTGATTCTAAGGTTGGTTTTGCATTTGTTATTGACTAGTTTCTGCATTTGTATGGTTTTCATTTGAGAAGGATAATTTCACTAACCTGTGACTGATGTTGTGAAGTTTAGTAATTACAGAGATTGCAATAATAATGTATTTTAACTGTGAATTATTTCATGCTTTGATGAAACTTGTACTGGTGTATTGATTTTGCTATGTGGACGATGAAATGCCTGAAGTTGGAATTTGTCATCTGGGATTGGTTTGTTTGTGATGCGTGTTTTCAGTTCCATTTGATGATGCATATTTAGTGTGGGAATTTATTCTGGTGGCAATGGCTATTCCATTATAACACAGGTTTACCTCAGTAGGCCCTAAATTAGCTGTTGAGTAATAATGCATAAGTAAATTTGTTGGTATCATTGCTGTTTCAGCACCTAGTAGCATAGTTTGCACACTTCCAGGCTTAATGGTTAATAATGTGAATTTGAAATTTTAATGTAAGTTGGCGTGGGATGTTTCTTTTCCCTGTCCTATAAAACCTACTAAATGTTGTTGTTATTCCTTGCTTGCAGCTTTTCATATATGTCTGAAAATGGTATTTTATGGGGCTTTAGTATCTATTTAGAAATTTCATGTTCAGCCAGTTAGGTTTAGCAGTTGCAGTTGCAGTAACATTTTGACGTGTCTAGTTTGTACACAGAGTCCATAACTGTCAATGCTGATGTTCCATGTGTGCTACTGTATTGCATATGAGTAGACATGTATATGACTATGGTAATGAGTAGATTTTAGTACGCATTGATGCATTTGGAGTAATTGTTGTAGCCATTTCGCCAAAACCCTATATTAAGTGGATCCGTGGTTCATGACATTGTTTTCACACTTGGGTGGTATTTGGTTTTTGGATGGAATCGAATATAGATTTTGTAGAAGGGAATGTAGATAACAGCAGAGTGTCGAGAGAGTTGGAGAGTAGAAAACAGGGTTTAAAACAAATATGGTTTTGTCATATGTATTTACATATATTAAATGGCTTGAAAGTATTAGTTTGAGTAATGTACGTATGAAATATGGGTAACCAATGATCCATATGTATGATGTTGTTGTGCAGGGAACTCTAGAATGGCTTGTAAAGAAAAGCTTATGATTCCTGAGGATGAGAAGTACGAAGGAAAGCCATATGCCCTTTCACACGCAAGGACCGACATTACAACAATAAAGGCGAAGTTCAATACGCAGCAGTTACAGAGGTTCGAGGGGAGTTGTTTTGGTCATCTATTACTGATAGAGGACCTGAAGTGGAATTCACAAGTTGTCCATGGGCTGTTGATGAGGAAGGCTGATCCTAAGACAGTTACATAGGTGAACGGGATAAAATTCATTGTGGGTAACAAGTTGATACAATTCACAGCCCAACACTTTTGCCTCATCACGGGCCTAAGGTTCGGAAAGCTCCCGTTCATTCCGAAGGCGACAAATGAAAACTGCTCCTTGAAGCGAAAATACTTCAGTAGCAATAAACCTCCCACCCTTTTGGACCTACACACTGCCTTCATCGAGTGCACAGATGATGACGAGGCGTTAAAGCTTGGAATGGTCTATTTTGCCATTTTTGTGCTATTGGGTACTGAAAAGCATGTGCTTATTTACATGCGCTATTTGAAGTTGGCCGATGACTTAGAAGAGTTTGACAAGTATCCATGGGGTGCCGTGTCATATGCGATGACAAATGCTTCACTTTTGAGGGCAGTTTCTCCTGATTACCAACGAGTGAAGGTGCCCCAAAACAGAAAAAAGCCCAACAAACGTGGGAAGAAGAGAGTGCAGACAAGAATGGAATGCAGCAGAGCCAGAGAGTACATCATAAGGGGATTTGGCTTCGCTCTTCAGGTGAACACATATCCAACAATGTTTTAGTTCATTTAAATACATGTACAGATTTTGATGTTTGATTGTTGTCAACAGATTTGGGCATTTGAAGTCTTCCCAGCATTGGAAGCATTGCATTTCACGGTCCATGAAGACAATAGGCACATCCCTCGAATATTACATTGGAGGAGCAACACAGTGGCCCGTTTTCGGGAGGTTATGAGTCAGGTTTATGAAAACTTTGAGGTTAGTTCAGTTTGTAGTACTCAAGTTATGATTAGGAACAAGTAAAAAGTTCACTGATTTATTATATGTGTTTCAAATGGAGGTTGATGTGCAACTTCTCCGGCCGACTGATATTGAGAAGCAACAACCTTACTGGAGTTGGGGTGATGATGAGAACAATGAAGAAATTGTTCAATTGTTTGGGGATGAGGGCGAGGACAAAACCAGCACTTCTAGTGAAGAAAAAGAGGCGGATGTTGAGGAAACAACTACCCTTCCCTCCTCTTCTAAGGTGAGCATGACCTTTTTCAATGTTATGAAAATGTAGAGAATACGATACGAAATAAGTGGAAATAGTTTTCTTATTTTTTGTAAGCTTTCTAACTGTTGCATTATAACTGTATGCAGGGCAAAGGGTCTTTTAATGACTTTGGCAGGTTGAAGCATCAATTACAAAGCACTAAGGATGAGTTGGCAAAGCTACGTAGTTCAAATCGGGGCCTTAGGAATAGAGTTCGTGACTTGGAAGCTATTGTAGACAAGAACTGTTTGAAGCATGAGAAGGAGTGTGACAGAAATAAAAAGGCTATTCGGGATTTGACCCTAACAATTGCTTCAGTGGAACATTATTTTAAATTGGAGATGGAGGAGTTAAAAAAAAATTTTGGTGGAGAAGGGCATGAGGAAGTGTGTACTGCTCAGATGAATGAAGCAGGACAGAATGAAATGTCACCCTCGAATGAACTTACTACTCCGACTACAGTAGGGCCTAACATGGACGCACAAGTTGCAGGTGATGGAGTGGAAGCCTTCCCAGGCATGCATATAGAACGGGCTGAAATGGAAGCAACATTGTATGGTGGAGTGGAAGGGCCTGAAAGGGAAGCGGAAGTCCCTGCTGATGGAGTGGAAGCTTTTCCAGCCATGCATATACAAGGGGCTAAAAGGGAAGCAGCAGTCCCTGCTGATATTGTGGAAGGCTTCCCAGCCATGGAAGTCGAAGCCGCTGAAATTGACACTTCAGTTGGTGACAAACAAGTGGAACCAACAACCTCACAAGGTTCGTACTTCTGAAGATGTGAAGGTTCCTAGTCTTGAAGATCCCATCCTTCCTAGTCCAAAAGATAGGGAAGGGTACAGAGTTATTTGTAAAACAATGTTAAATTTGTTAGATGATTGGAATAAGAAATAAATTCAGGGGGTGTGACGCAAGGTGAGGCCTCCCATGGAAACTAGTACAAATCTGGTTGGTGATGAAGGGGACAAGGAGGCTAATGCCACGGTTCAGAAACCAGATGCGGAAGGCAAAGGATGCAGACTGAAGCGGCCCGCGAAAACATTGTTGAGTCCTTTCACTGATCCCTCCAGGAAAAAGAGGCCGACTACTGGTTTTCATGCACAGACACCGGAGGCTCGTTTTGATCCAACACAACCCGTGGCCATGGACGATGTGAAGGCTATGATACAAGTTTGCAAGGCTTGGAAAAGTGACATCAGGTTGGATTTGTAACTTGGCAAAACCAATTTACATGTTTTTTGATGTATGCAGTCATGTACAATAACAATATCTACGTACCCTAATTGTTCGTGTGTGTGTCATTGTCATATTATGCAAGGTGTCCATTAGTTTTTTTTTTTGGGTTGAATTTACCTTTGCAATTTTTTTTTGTAGTGCGGAGCTGGAGCTCGAACCATTTGTAGTTGGGGCAGATTTTTTTTACAAACTTGTAGATGAAACTGCATGGATGAGCTCGAGGGTAATAATTTTGAACCGTGCTTTATTTTGATAAATTTCTTAATTGATCACTTTGAGTATGTGTCCATTTTTTTTTTTTAAATATTGAGGTCGTTGTTGTGTTGTGAAATCTCAGCACCTTGACATGGCCATGTTTCTAATACGCAAAAGACAACTCTCTCATCCTCATGTATTTGGAACGGACTGGACAACTACCGAGTTTTGTCTGTAGGTATTATTGTATTCATATTATGTGTCTTTGAATTTGTTGCATTGGTAGGAGTAATGTTGTTGGCTGTGTTTGCTGCATTGGATCCTGTTCATGTAACGTGTCTTTCACAATTGCTTGCAGCAATTTTTACAGCCATTTACACCGCCAAGTGCGAAACGAGTTACGAGAAAACAACTTGCTTCAACGACTGTTGACCCTCCCCCTAACTACCTCAGAAATATACACCACTTTGTCTGCGGTTCATGGCAACATGGTTATGCGCAAGCATGGACGAAAGTCTGCAAGGTCTATCTCCCGTCTAATGTTCGACAGTCCCATTGGGTGGCTGTAGAAATTGACTTTGTCAGACATACTGCCACAGTCTATGACTCGTATACTGTTTTTACCTCAAACACAATGCTTGTCCGACAAATGGAGCCTATTACCCAGACGCTTGCAAAGGTGTTGTATGACATGAGATTTTATAAGAAATCGGAGGTTGAAGCGGTGAAGAGAAAGGGGATTGACATGTCAACATTTAACCCATTCACAATTTGCAGAATTTCCGATGTTCCTCAGCAAAGTGATGGGTAAGCTGTGTTCATTTAAAGCACTTTGTGCATGTTGTCAGTATGTGCACTTCTAACTTCTGTACTGCTCGGGTGGACAGTACCTCATGTGGCATTATGACCGTCAAATTTATTGAGTATCTCAGTGCTGGCATTCCTTTTAATACCATTGACCCAGCCAAGTTTGGCTACTACCGATTGAAGCTTGCAATCGAGGCTCTCAGGGGAGAGGCCTATGTATGAGGTAAAAGTCCATATCTGACCTCATATCAATTCACTGTTAAAGACTGCCTTCAGATTTGCCTAGTTATTTACCTACTTTGAATTATGGCGTACGTACAAAGTTGTGCTTTTAGTATTCATTTAAGACAACTTACAGTATGTTGGCAACTTTGCCACGGTTTATGAATACGAATGCCTACTGTTGTTAATCCAAGTTTAGGGTATTGGGGATTTCAACACCGTAGATGGTCATGTACATGTTTTGCAACTGGCGTCTGATTTAAGTATGGCATATGTTCTGAAATCCGACTGTGTATCATCCAAAACTTGTATCATGTTGTTTATGAAAGGTGAATATAATTACTTATTACAATTGGTCCAATTATTAAAACGTTCAAGTTTCCCTTTCTATGAATGCTAACTCTCGGCACATTTGGCCTTCTTATGCAGGTGGTCCTTCCAGGTTCATACCTATATTGACATCACAGATTTTGTACATGTATGTCACAGAAGTTGCAGGCTGTTTGGTCGTTTTGTCAATCCTGAAAATGAATGTGATGTTTTGCCTTACATGGCACCATTTTTGACTTTGTGTACAGATGGCGATAAAGGGTGCTCATTTTGTAGTATGTTGTAGGGTGTTCATTTCTGTAACGTAATTCGCCAGTACTTGTATTCCATAGTAGAAGGGCTGTACTCACGTTTCCTTTCTGAGAATGCAGTTATTGACCTTCTGTACTTCACATGTTTTGGACAGGCATATAACAAAATATCCAGAATTTTGCCGAAGTTGCAGCCATATCCATTTTTTGCTGGCGCACCCACATTGTTGCCCTTTTGTTTTGTGTGGTTCGGTATAATACTTACTGTCGTATCTTAATTCTTTTCATCCGATGTGGATGGAAATGTTTGGGTCGTTAGCTGAAACAATATCCCTAACCCTCGGCTGGGGCTATTACAAAGTATTATAATATTTGCTCAGGACATTTGATGAATGATTTGATCAGCGAATTTGTCAGAAAATTGGATGACTCTGTCAATTTGATGAATTTGGGAGTGGCTTTTGTTTAACCCAAGAAAGCTATCCTTGGTTTGAAACAACTGCATTTTCTTAGCAGAGACAACTACATCATTTTGGCTAACTATGTGAAGCAACTTATGCAAATGTTTCCATTGAATTATACTAACTGTTTTTGCAACTATATTTTTTCCAAGGCTTCTGAGGTTAGGTAACTCAAGCTTAGTTACAAAATCACATTTGAGTCTTTCTCCTACATAAATAGAACTAACACCATCATGTTCAACCTAGAGCGGATATACTAAACCTATAAAGGGTACTCCTAATATTACTTCATCGGTGATGTTTTTTACTAAAACATAGCAAGTTTTGAAAAAGATCTTATTTTCAATCTTAGCTTTTGGAATCTCATAATTCAACTGTAAGGGTTTTCCCGACGCAGTACTTAAAGACTCAGTGGATTTCTTATAATACTTTGTCGGGAGAAGACCTTCTTCAATACAGTTTAGGTTGGCTCATGAATCAAAAACTGCGACTGTGTCAAACTTATACATTTTGACAACTATCTTCACTATCGAATACCACTTTCTAAAATTCACTTGTTTTACTCATTTGAAGGGCTTGATCTTTATTAGATGGCTCATCTTCAAAATTGGTTGGACTTTCAGACTGACTATCTGACCTCATATCATCCTTTTCTAGACAAGTCATTAAATTATGTTTGATTTTCTTAATTCTCAGTTTCAAGTTTATGACTCATTTGCTTTAACTCAATGCTTTCCTTGTTGACAAATTTTATCTCAGATTGTAGGTGTTCAAGGGTGACTTCTTTTCTCTTCCAAAATTTTTCTACAGTTGTTTTTAGACTTATTTAATTACGGTTAGTTGACGGACGAGGACTTTCTTGGCTAATGAGTTTTCTTCGTTTCTTGAGGTACTCCGATTTGAGCTCAGGATTTCATACTTTACTTATTAATTCTATGAATAACTCTTCTTGCTCTTCTTGCTTAGTAAGGACTCCAAGTGATTTTGAATTACAACGGTTATCTTGGCAACCAAATTGGACTCCAGCTGAACTAGACTGGGAATCAGAGGAATGGTAGGGTTCTAACTCAGAATTGTTGACTACTGTTTCTATCTCACTTGTTTCAGAGTCTCGCATCTGTAAACCTATAATTAAATTGTCTTTTTCCTCATCCGTGATTTTCAACTGTTCCAGAGCCATAATGTCCGAACTTTTCACATTTTCAACATTGAACTTTGCTATTGTCTTCACTTGTCATAAAGCGACTATGTTTCGGTGCTTTGGACCTATTTTTCTTTGGGTAAACTTTCTTTTTCCTATATAACTCATGATTATCTTTATTCCGTTCAAAGGCTTGTTTTCTTCGTGAGTAATGACGAATTTTCCTAATGTGACTCGGGTAATTGGACTTATTTTTCCTAGACAGAGGTACTGACGTAAGACCATATTGTTGACAGAAGTTTCCTAACTCATATTTAGCATATTTGTGCTCAGATTCTATTTGTGGAACAATTTTCATACGTACCCACATTTTCATACCAACTTGGTTAATTGTACTAATATTTGTTCCATACGTTAAATTATTCCAATAAATTTTACCTTGCTCATTGCTGAACTCAGTTCTTTTTTTATGCCCGAATAAGTTTGGAATAGCAGTAATGAATTTTTCTTTCCAAAACGGTTGATTACTATCTTCACGAATCATGACTCTACAAATTAACATATCTGTATACCATCTACAATCAGACAGCTTAGAACATCTGATATTACTGAGTTGATCATGTATTGTAGCATTAGTATGAGTATGGGTTCCAATAAAATGCTGAATTATAGTATAGAACAAAGTAGTAATACCATATTCATCAAACCTCTTCCATTACATCCATAACCTAACCACCTTTAACCTGCCAACTGTAGATGAACAAACCTCCTATTACATTTGGAACACAACAAATAAATGACCATTCCAAACATGAAAACAGACACCCAAAACCATGGGTTTTTCATCTTCCCTTTTCCAGCGTTTCTTTCTTCTTCCAAGCGGTTTATTTTCCTAAGCAACCCTGGAATTATGTGCTTCGATCTGTCACACATCTCTGGGTCAGCCCATTCCCAAAATGTACATCCATTCCTCTGCATAAACGGAAACAATATTTCCGTTACAAAGAGGCGCAGCATCACAATTAGAATCCACGAAAATACCAAATTTAAGGTCAACCTTACAGAGAAATAAACTTACCCTTGCACATACTTGAAACCTCCTTCCAGGATGAGAAACCGTCCAGGATGTATGCGTTTTCACAACGTTCCCACAATAGCACCGCCGTGAACATACTGAACTGGCGTCTTCCATTTCCCACCGAGACCTTGAAGGCGACTCTTGAGAGTGCCATCGAGACCTTACTGACTCAGCCGCACCGCTACGGAGGCTCCTCCTACTCATCTCCTTGTTTTGTCTATATGAATTGTTGTTCAAGTTGTGCGATATTTGGAGAGGTCAAGAGGCTCATCTTGTAGTCAATAGGTTTCACTTGCATGTGCGACATTTGGATATTAAAACCGTGTGAGCGGACCAACATGAAACCTGGAGTTTGGGGTGGTTTGTATACAACATATCAAATTTACCATAGGCAACACTGAGGGCCTAGTCCAATTGGAATGTTATTCGTACACTTCTTTTGGAATCCACATACGGCATGGTATACACTTGGAAATACAGTACATGTTAATTCTTCGTTGCGTGTATATGGTTTATTATGACGTATTGGTGTTGTACTACAACTATATTGGGTTGCTATTGCCTCTTATTGGATCTGTAATGGTCTTTATTGGTTTTCTAATGCATGATATTGCACGTATATTGCCATTGCAATGTAACCTATGCATTCTTTTCGGTTCGTACTGCTAATCTAAATTGTTTGTTTTATACTTTCTTCCGTATTGGTTTTGCAATGTCATTTGACAAGTGTACAAAGTTGAACTATGTGGAAGGTAATTACGTTATAATTCGGATCTGAAATGAATGCATCCAAATTACAGCAACTGCTGTTGTAAAACTTCCAGCATACTTGATACAAAGAAGGCAACAGGAAGAAGCAGACTACCAAGGCCTCCTGAAAGTGGCAGAATACTAAAAAAAATAACATCCTAGCGTGAACTTACATAAAACAAAATATGAACAAAGCAAAACAACAGAAAAGGTGACCACAAACTTACTTAATACAATGTTAACTAAGATGCCACCTGAAGATTACATTATACATATCAAAAAAAGAGGCCCCCTCAAAGTTACCAAATACAAAATAAATACATAAACAGGGCACCTCATCCGCACATAATACAAAAAGAGGCCAAGTCATACTTCCATTCCACTGTACAAAGGTTGTCCTAAACCGTTGACATGGTCATATTACAAGTCTTACCTTCTGTCTGTGGACACATTTCGAGTTGCATACCCTTCAAATGCGGCGACCCCGACCCATTAAATTCATGACCCCTCCCACAGTGATGTCCCACGTTCCTTCTGCATCCACAATTTTTGCAAACTGCCTAAATAGTTCGAAACCAGATTGCAGTTGTTTTTGCTTCAGTTGAGCCATTTCGTCAGATTCCTTGAATACAACAACTGCAGTGGCAGGGGCATTTTCAATTTTAGCTCTGACAGCCTTTATATGTAGGAGATGCATCCGGGCTTCATAATGCGCCCGAATTGTGCGGTTTTTTATGATACCCTACCTAGCTTGGCCCTCTTTAATTTTTAACACTATGTCTGCATGGAGATTTTTCCAGAACATGGTATTGGCTCGACATTGCTGCAGTCCATGGACCCAGTCTTCAGTGTCTTCTGTTGCTGATTTGGCAGGTGTGTCATTGTCCCCTCCTTCAGTAATGGCAAGGGTTGGGTTTGGTGTGGGGTTTGGGTCCATGGGTGTTGGGTATTTACTGCGGGTTGGTGTGGCCATTAGTTTGCCCAAACTGGAAGTAATTGTGATGTGGGTGAAATTGTTGCGCAAGCAGGGGGGTTTGACAGAGTAAATGTGATGGAAATGTTGGGTGGATGCAGCTGGGTTACAATTAAATAGTGGGAGGTAATAATGAGCAGGAGTAAATGACAGTCAGCCACTGGCGGGAGTTATTGGCGGGAGTTGTTGGGTCCAAGTTTTGGCGGGAGTGGTTGGCTCCAATTGTTGGCCAACACATTACACTTGGGGTTTGTGTAATTAGGTTATTGGTTGGTGTTTCTTGTATGGGACCTTTGTTGTATTTGCAATTTATTCCTTTTGTCCTCTTTGACCAATTTCCCTCCTGTACCAAAAGAACAAAAGTCCCAAAAGTACAAAAGGTTAGGATTTATGAGTACGGTCATTTGACAATGTACAAATGCAGGGGTTTACAAAAAAGGACCATGAAAGTAAATGTGTTTCGAATTTCGTTGTTGATGTCTTCCAAATAACTGATGTATATGAGTTCCATTTTTTAATATATCGGTAAAATCCGAATTGTGAATTTTGATATTTGCAAATAAGTTCATGTGTATTCCGCCCACTTGACGTTAACTTCCCCTTCAAATGTGGGTCGGGACTGTATATGACTGTTTTCGTGTTATTTAATTTTCTCATATGGACAAAATATAGTGTCATCATTTGTAGGGAATAATGAATAATTTCAAAACATTTTTGTATATTTCGTAAATTGCTAATTAGGGAACTTGGTCGTCATTTGTGGTATTACTATGCCAGGACCTTGAATATTAAGATAGTATAGAGTTTTTTTAGTAAGGTTGCGTTTATTCTGTATTCACAGTTGTTTAGGTGTGTATATTTGTACGGCCGATTATTCCACCGTTGAGATACCTTTATTCGTATGTGGTAAGGCTGTAATGGGCATCTTACAATGCTCTGACAGAGGGAGAGGAGGACAGGGTGCAGACTGACATGTAATGACCAATTTGAAATAAATATGAAACTCACAACTTCCTCTATATGAGAGGGTTTAACGTACTCATTGCACTCCATATCAAACATAGTACTCCATATATAGCAGAGAGCAAAGCTATACTAAAGCTCACCCTCTTGTTGGTTACAAAGAAAAAAAAATGCAGCCTGAACCTAATGTTAAGTGTTTTGCACGGTGCATGTGTGCAATTTCCCCATCCATAGTTGAAAATGTCAGACGTAATCCCTCCAAACGACCATGGCAGTTACCCGGGAGACCACCCATGGCATGTCCCTTTCCCATCTCCACCTGGGACTCCAAATAACGATCCCACGTCATCTGGAAGTGAGGCTGACAACAATGATCCACTAGACAAAATTGCTGAAGTGAAGCAGGACCTCAAATATTTGTGTGCGGCTACTGATTGGTGGGAAACGAAATGTGAAATTCATGGCCAGGTGATGGGAAACTTGACAAACAAGCTGAACAAAGCATATGCTAGAGAAGTGAAGCAAACAATGAAAGCCAAAAGTCGGAGGGCAAAGTTAGACTCGTTGAAGGTCAAATTGGAAGAAACAAAGAAAGATGCTGTGCAAAAATTCACTCAATCTGAAGAATTTAACCATGAAATGGTTGAATCTTTTAACAATGGGTTCGATATGTTCCGAGATTATGCTTCCGTCATCTCACCAGACTACAATTGGAGCCAAATAGATGTTGCTGGTGTGTGGCAGGTGCTGAATAGCTATGGCCAAGGAAGGGCTGATCATAGCCTTGTGCATGCAGCAAGGAAGAAGAACAAGGACATGGATCTAATGATGGACCTGTAATCCATTTGGATTTTGGTAGGGTATGTGTAGCTGGGTTCAAAGAATTTTGTGGACACGAAATGGATTTTGTATGAATGTGGTGCCTTGTTTACGCCTTCCTCTTATTCTCACGGTTGAGTGGCAAATTAGTAAGTTTGTATAAATGTAAAGTGTTGTGTACTGTATGTGTGCTTATTGTATGTTTATTGCCCTCAAATTGGAAGCGTAAAGTACTTATATTGTTCGTATATTGGTATATTATTGTCTCATATTGGATTCGTATAGTACTTATATTGCAGTTTTATTGTTCTTGTATTGCTATTGTATTGTCTCATATTGTAAACGTACGGTAGGTATATTGTGCTTTTATTGATGCTTTATTGATTGGCACCATAAAATAGAGCTTCTCCATTTCAGTAAGGGTAAAGAGGTACTGTAGCAAAGGTCATATAGATGGCGGGTGTAGGAAAGATTGGTGGTTCTGAAGCACGAAAATATCCATGGAAAGATCGGAAAGATATCGATTCCATACAAACCACGGACAGTATACATACATGCAAATGTGTACGTGGAACAAAAATTCAATTATGAAAGGAAGAATGAAATACGAAATAAAAAAAAGGACGGTGTTCATTGAAGTAAACAAGCAACAATTTGAAAGGATAGTAATGTCAGTACTTATAATGGCCATGTTTCGAAATAAAGAAGCAATAACATGAAATGGATTAAATAGGACAGAAATGAATGACATCAAGTAATGAAATATTTGAGCAACAATATAGAACACTAAGTAAATAATTCTTATTTTGCAAAACAGGTTTGAACACTTATAAATAGAAGAGTCCATAGTCAGTAATCAAAAAGCGATGACTGCCGTTGTGGTTAAGTAGCTCAGAACCTAGAAGGGGGGAAGGGTTTCATCCTCTGTGTGTGTGACTTCAAGTGAATAATGCTTTGTATTTAAAGTTCACATCACAATAGATCACGATATTATAGATAATATTGCAATCTGTTGTCCATGTGTAGCTGCATGTATACTTTCCCAAAAATTCTCTATATATTCTGTTCTATGACAATGAGAAGAATGAGCAATCATGAAGTACTACCAGTATCACAGTAAATGCGTAAGCTTTGCATTTGAAGGAGTTTTATGTACAAGATGCAATTGTAGTTAGCCTTCTAGGCCCTTTCATTTTGGACGCAACAAAAGGACAGCAGCATGACGATAGTGTGAATGTACAGACAGGAATACATGACGTTGTCTACGAAAGGAAAGCAATTTATGCGAATTTGACTACAATCACAATAGAGAACACCAAACAAAATTCAATTCAATTTAAAATCAAAGGTACATAACAAACGAACATAAATGCTAATCTGAAACACACATTGGCCAATGGAACATTGTTAATTTACAGCTGGTTTCAGTGTGGTGATGGCATTGTATGTTCACCAATTTCTACTAATAATAGGCTCTCATTGCAAAGGACTTGTTACCTTGTTCCATATGCTTCACATGACCATTGAGTGGACCGACTTCCATCCCTGCAGCATCACCGAAGCTATTCATGAACTTCGCAGTTGACCAAATCAGAGGTAGAAACTAAACAAGTGTAACATCTACGCAACGTGCTGCTTGTTGGTGAAAGGGACAAATTGTTTGCATGTACTTCGGTAGTGGCCCTTCACACCACACCTTGAGCATTTTTTTTGACGGGACTCCTCTCCTTTAGAAGGTACTCTTTGCGTTTTGCGATGGCCCGGCATAACCTTACAAAGAGGAGGGAGGATTTTGACCTTCTTCAAATTTTCGGGAATAACCCATGTGGCTTCAGGTGGTACAGGATAAATAGATTCAGCATATGTAGCTGCCCATGTAGCTCATGTATAATAAGAAGAGGCAAAGGAGTAGGGGTTCAATTTCAAGTGCCGACATACCGCAATAGCGTGCTTGCACGGGAGTTGCTCCAAGTCAAACTTCCTGCATGTACAACTACGGTTTTGCAAGTGCACCATTCCGTTCAAATCACCATCAAGAACATTATACTCGACCTCATTGACCACATTCATTCTTGACGCAGCGTCTAACCTCTTCCTTAACTTAATTTCCCCTAAACCAGGGCACAACGTAGAATGAGATTTCATTGCTAACTCTCCACGTTGCCTAAACCAACAAACAAGTAGATTTGTAATTTCGTCAATCAAGTGTACCACCGGAAGCATCCTTGCAAACCGAAGAACTGAATTAATGGACTCCACAATATTCGTTGTCATCACATTATATCGTCGTCCATCACAATGGGCCCGAGACCACTTCTGGACACCTGCACGTAGTAAATAAGTTCGCACTCGGTCATTGTTTATCCTCGAAAAGTGACGATTGAACTCCGCTAGACGATAAGACTTAGCTGCCTTTACAAAATACCCCAATATCGGATCCCGCTGCTTCAACTTAAATGAGGCTTTGATATTGCCTTTCAAGTGATAAAAGCAAATACCATGGCTTGCCCCAGGAAAAACTCTACGCAACCCATTCTGTATGCTAACATTGCGATCTGATATGACAACGAGATTCGAGCAATCACCAATTGCACAATGTAGTTTTCTCAAAAACCACTCCCAAGCTGCATCCGTCTCCAAATCTCCAATCCCAAAGGCAACAGGATATATGTTCCGATTTCCATCAAATGCGGTCGCAACAAATAAAACACCTTTATACTTGCACTTCAAATGAGTAGCATCAACAGCAATCACAGGCCGCATTGACGACTTAAATCCTCGTATGCACGCACCAATTGCCATAAAAAAATATAAGAAGTGATCAGTTGCATCAGTCTCAATGTATGTCAATGTTCCCGGATTTGTACGCTCCAATTCATAACAATAGGAAGGGAGAAGGGAATACGACTCTTCTGCAGACCCTCTAATTCTTTTGAAAGCTAACTCTCGGCTTCTCCACGCTGTAGAGTAGCTTGTGCTCACACCGAAATTTTGTATCACATCTTTCTTGATTGTTGAGCTTTTTCTTAACAACTAAAATGAGTTATTAAAAACAGCAACTTTTAATTCTCGCAAGTGCACGAACCGTTTATAATATAGCTTATGTAAATACGAGGTCGATCCCACGGAGAATGGTAACTTGGTTCCAAGTTGAATTACTTAGAGTGCTAGCAAACAAAGAAAGAAATGAACAAAAGAGGCAAACGAAACTTCAAACAAAAACAAAGCAAGCAAATGTAACAAAGGTTAATTTGTAAGCTGGAAAACAGATTGGGAGATTAGTTCAATTCCGGGTTATAAGGCGTCAAGTAACAAGTCTAATTTGGATTCAAAGATTGATTCTAGCTAAAGTATGATTAGGCCATGGTGTCTGGTTCTAACCTTGTGTCCCTAATTCCCTAACTTGATCATTTGTTGTCTAACCTAAATTAAGCATTAGGAACCCATTAAGCATAGAAGAACAATTTAAACAACCAAGCATGTATCTAATCCCTGTTGTCGAATGTCCATACATACTCTTCTTATTCATAGTTCAATTCAAATCAAAGCATGGTGTCTACTCTTGATTCGAACCAATATAGTTAATATACAAGTTCTAATGGTGATCAATCATCCAAACAAGCATAATAACTGATAAGCATAATGAATAAGAACATGAATCATAAATCAAACTTGAAACTCAAATCTTCAACTTATAAACCCAGAATATTCATGTAAGCAATATAGTTCCCAATAGAAAAACAAAGTAAAGGAAAGGAAAGAAAATACAAGAAGAAAATAAAAGACAAAGGGAGGAGAAGAAGATAAGGACAGCATGCTAGAGATGGAAAAGATTCATCTCCATGGCTGCCAGGAGGCCAAAGCCTCCCAGCTGCTGCCTTCCCTCTTCTCTCCCTTTGTGACTCTCAACCTTCCCTCTCTTTGTGTACAATGAATATGTAAAATGATGGAATGAAAGATGATTTGTGAATGAGCTGCAACTCTCTATTTATAGACTTCAAATTCGTCCTCCCCTTGGTTGGTGTAGACAACCTACCATAAATCATGGAAAACAAGGCTCCTTAATTTGTGCAAACATGTTTTCCTTTAATTATGCCATGTTTTGCTCCTTTTGACTTCTTTAGCTGAAATGCTTCCTTAATTTGCTCCATATGTCAGGTCCAAAAGAGTATCCAAAGCTCAAAAGAGGATCCAATGCTCAAAAGAGGATCCAAGGCTTCAAAGAGGAAACTGAGCCTGGTTCTGTGTTTGACGTGCTGAGGGCTCCAAACATAACCAATTGGGCTGCCATTTGGATATGTTATAATAGACACCCATTGGAACAACTTTCATGAAGGAGTCGACCTCATCCGAGCTGTGTAGGTGGCCGAAATGAGGCCTGCAAGATGACCCACGAAACTGGACTGGCAAGGGGCTGTAGCCAAAATAGGTTTGTCTTTCAACTCTTCTTCCATTCATCCAAATTAGGCCTTAACATGCTTGAATTGCATGAATTATTCTCTTTTGATCTATTGGCCTACAAAACATACAAAGAGAGACAAATAACTCAAAATTCTAAGAGACTAAAGCAAAATAATTAAGTAAATTGGGCATGTAAATGTATGAAATTATGAGCTTAACATTGATATCAGCAGCTGTATAAATGCTGCGCGAATCCTGAAATCTCTACTTAACACAGTCAGACAGCAATTCAGTCATAGCTTGAGGATGATGAGTACTTACATACGATATATCACATTCATGAAGTGGATCGTATTTAACAACCTTAAACTCATGTAATCCAACTTTATATGCCCGAACTTTCCAAGGGCAAGGAAGCTGCCAACAGCGAACACACAACCGATGCTTCCCAGATTGGACAGTTCTCACTCGAAAGTGGCCTGTAATTGCTGCTAAACTGATGGTTTTTAAAAGGGCAATCTTATTTGGATAAACTCGGCCAACCTTCAAATTTGCTTGCCAATTTATGCACGAAACGCCTCCACCATACTTAATATATTCCAAACTCTGACCATGCTTCAAATCAGCCCGACTTGTATGCATTTCAGTCAAACTTGATTGTCGGGGAGGTTCGGATTGCACCTGTCTACACTGCACAGTGGACGGTTCGACATTGTTGTCCTCATGAGGATGTAGAATCGGAGCAGACTGCGGTTTCTCTTCGTTGCTAGGTTCATTGAAATCAGCAACTATGTTCTCACCACTTTCAAAATTCACTTCTTCAACCCAATCACTCCAATTAAAATCATTCCCACAATTTTCAGTTTCATTGTCCCGAATTACCACATTTCTTTATTCCACAACAAAGTCAGCAGGAGCATTGCTACTCTCAACGCTTACAATGCCATTGCACCCTTCAATGCCATCACCTTCAATATTTTTCAAGCTTGCTACTAAAGGGGTTACTTTAGAGGCCATAACATCTGTGTTGTACTTTACAAAATATTTAACATCATCATTGTCTTCAACCCTTATGTGCTTACAGACATATGAGGATACAGGAACTGAATACTTAAGTGTGACAATATATTTCGTGGGATCTGCATCCATGATCTTATAAATGCGCTGAACAAGGTCGGAAAACGTTACGTTCCGTGACACTATTATGCCTTTAGCCTCCCCACCTTCGTAACTCTCAATGTTATCCGTCTTAACCCAACTTACATTGTAGCATACCAATATTCCAACAGTATCCATTTCTGCAAAGAACATAGATAATTACTACAACAATGAATAAAACTAAAAAAGATAAATTCCATACAAATAAAAACATACACAACAATCATTCCACTACACGTATCATTTTATAAATCCTCAAATCTTCATAACTCAAATTGTAGCTGCTTCAACAAGGAACTTTTATTCATTTCTGTCTTTTCTCTGATTTTGTACATAGCTGTGGGTTCCAAGTTATTAACAAACTCACATAAATATACCATGGCAGCAATATGAACCCTCTAAACTCTAACGGTTTTCAACAAATGTAAACAACTTGAACAAAAGTCTCAGGTTGTGATACAAAACATATTATGTGGTATAAGCTTAATTAGCAAATTGAAAACCAAAACACACAAACTATACTTCTTACCAAAACAAACCCAGAATGCCAATACATTCCCCACTTTAGCATCTACATTCAGCCTAAAACTACCCTAACAAACCTACTTTTAGGCCAGACAAAGTTAACATATGATTTTTCTGTTTGCTGTTATTTTGCCCATTATCAAACACATTGCACTACATTATACAAGCATTCGGTCAATTTTCACCAAAATTCAAGTTTACCATATACATCCCACTGCAGATAATAACACAAACTCTGAATTTCAACATTTCATTGCGCCTTCAAACTGAAAATTTACGCTCTTCTGCCCTTCTGTGGTGAAAAGGGGATGCACGATTTCATAATACACATACACTACCAAACCAATATCTGAACTCACCTCCGTTCACAACGACGCCGGAATTCGCCACTTTCATTTCTCTGTGGAGTCGCAACACTCACTTCGATCTGGAGGTCAACAGTGGCGGCGGTGCGTTCCGCCGGCTCCGCTTCGGTCAAACTAGGGTTCGACAGTTTAGGACATATGGGTTGTCACTATGGATGGGTTGCGAACTGGATTGCTCAGTGCCAAAATGTCTCGCAACCTAGAGTTCCCCATTTTTGCCAAACTGCGATAATAGAGAAGAAAGAGGCGCAAAAAGGGTTGATACATCTGTTTTTATATGGAGGGCAATTTGGTCATTTCACGTCCCCAAGTGATTATATTAGAATACAATTTGTAGCCTGATTATTTGAGAACACTTTTTCTGAAAAGTGATTATATCAGCATATTCCCCTAGATTTCCAAGCCTTTGGCGGCCCGAAAATATCCTCCTCCCCACGACATTCGACACTCAGTTTGACAGCAATGTTGAGCTAGTCAATTTCAATAAAAGGAGGGAAGTATTTTCTGTATTTTAATACTTTTTTTTTCCTACAAAATGTTTCTTTCAAATATATAATTATTTCTTAATCGGTCATTGACAAAAATACCCTTAAGAGAAGAGTCAATTTAAATGCTCAAATTGAAAAGACCATGTCATTTAGTGGAAAATTCACGATACTAAATTGAAAATGACCAAATTTGTTTTTTTTTTATAAATACACTGAGTGGCTGCGAGTGGCCAATTTATTCGATTATTAATTAGACAGCAATAAATGGCCGCGGCGAAAAGTAAAAAATGACCGTTGGAAAGTTATATAAACCCAATTTCCCAACACAACTAGGAAAGGGAAAGTTGGATTTCGAAAAACCCCAACAGCGTCAAGAATACGCAGATCTTTCGTAAAGCCTGAAGGGTTTCTTTCAATTCCAACGCTCTTCTTCATATCATCATCATCATCGACTTGTTCGTTCATCAATCGATCTGCGATCTGCTTCCCCTGCTTCTTCTACAACCCACAAGTTCTACTCTTCTTCTCCGTCGTCTCTTTTGTTTTTGTTAGCCCGCAAGTTTTGCTCTTCTTCTAAAACCCAGAATCTTTGTATCTTCGGAAAAAGCTTTGTTCTTCACTTTTGAACGAAGTGTACAAAATCAATGGCGGGTCTCAAGAGAAAAAGAGCAACCCCTGATGAGATAATAGTTGTAGACGATTCTGCAGATGATGCAGATCATTACTTGACAATTTCACTGAGTGGCTGCGAGTGGGATCGAGGGCCGATGCTCGGCCAAGGCGGGTTCGGGTCGGTTTATATGGGTTTCGTGAAAAAACCCAGGTTGTGTTTGAAGGGCGTGCCGAGGATTGTGGCCGTGAAATCGACATTGGCCTCTCGGGCGCATGATCTGATGGGGGAAGATATTCTTCTTTACATTTTTCGTCGCTGCCCTTTTGTTATCAATTGCTATGGAGAGGATGAGACGATTGGCGCTGATGGCCGTCATTTATTCAATGTGTTCTTGGAGTACGCGGATGGAGGAACAATGGCGGATTTGATTGAGAAATCAAGGGGTTTTGGGTTGCGTGAATTCCAAGTCAGAAAGTATACTGAGTCGATTTTGAAAGGGATTAAGTACATCCACGAAAGGGGTTTTGTGCATTGTGATCTCAAGCCTGAGAATATTCTGCTTGTGTCTGATACCGCTGGTTCCTCTGGTGGGGCTTGTTTTGTGCCGAAAATCGGAGACTTGGGGCTTACAAAGAAGGCAAATCAGAAGTGGGAGAAGCCTTCCTTTGGAGGCACACCAATGTATTTGTCTCCAGAAGCTGTGGTTTATGGAATTCAACAGCAGCCTTCTGATATTTGGGCGTTAGGTTGTGTTGTGCTGCAAATGTTAACTGGGAGGCATCCATGGGATTTCACACCTGGCGCAGTATTTGACGTTCGGGACCTGTTAACTGCCCTGCTTGCTTCAAGAATTCCTGCCATTCCTGGTTGGTTATCAAAAGAGGCTAAAGATTTCTTGCAATGTTGCTTTATGTGGAACACTTCAGAGAGGTTTACTGCTGCTATGCTCTTGAACCACCCATTTGTGACTAAACTGGATAATGGAGTTGGAGAGGTTAAACCAATTAAGCAAGTGTCTTCTGCAGTGGCTTCCTCTGTCCCGGATTGTCCTAGCTTCATACCCCTTGGAAGTTGGAAGTCTGAAGATGCAGAGGAGATGGCTCAAGAAAATGTTGGTTTTTCTGAGCAGGAGATTCTTCCTCTGAAGCTCATGTCAAGGCATGTGGTTCCAAGCCCAAAACCATCAACTTTTGCTATAATGGGTGCAGCTTAGCTTAGCTTTATTGTTTACATATGAAACTCAATTGTATTTTATGAAAGCCTTTTTCATGAACTGGTGTAAATTGTAATACATTATTCTATTGATTTTTTTGTACCTAATATAGAGCAAATAATACAAACATGCCACTTTGATCTCTATTTCCTTTTCAGTTTGGTCTTGCTGTTTCATTGATGTACATTTTCTGACTATATTGGCAAGTTTGAAAGCTTTTTCATGAACTGGCAAGTTTGGTCTCCCTCCCTCCCTCTCCCTCCCTCCCTCCCTCCCTCCCTCCCTCCCTCCCTCCCTCTCTCTCTCTCTCTCTCTCTCTCTCTCTCTCTCTGTGAAAGTTGAAGTAGGGCTACATTTCTGCAGGTAATTCTCACTTCCAAGTCCTCTTTCACTGTTTTATGTTGTTAGGCTTTAATCTCTGTATCTTCTTCGCAATTGTTTAGTTCTCCGTTTTGATAATTTGGCACACTGGAATTCTCATTTTTTTATTGGGTATTATATCTGTTCATATGAAAGAAATATAGCATATCATTGTTTCTTTAGACTAGGACATGAATGAAATATATCTGTTCCTTTCACAGATCCAGAGAATAGTTGTTTGAACAGATGTGAAAGAAGAGTGACTTCAAACATTTTAACTGTTTTAAGTTTTCTATTATTGCTTAAGTTGCTGTCATAAGACAACGGCATGGCATTCGTCCAAACAATGAAAAAATTGAAACGAGAAACAAAAAATATCTAAACAATTGTGTCCACTCAGACCAAAATTAAAAAAATTAAAAAATTGTGTCCACATAAAATATAACTCTGAGTTCATTCATTTGTTGTGGTGGAAATTCCTGTAATGGAATGGATTTTAAATTGTAGTTATGGATAAATGCCAGAACTATGTATAACTTTTTTTCTCAAATCTCTGCTCTTAACAATTAGGTTGTGCTTCTTCCCTTATTAGAACGAAGGTTTTAGTTTCACTCAATTGCAGGGCGAGGTTTCATGCATCACATCATCTACAATTTAGGCTCATCACCTTGATTATGTTGCAAATGGAGCTGCTGCAACCACATGATTTTAAACATTTTTGTGCTATGTTTATGTAGAAGTAGTTTGCAGGCATAATTTATTGTTCCATGATCTGTTTCTTATTTGTATACTAGTTCTTTTATTATAGAGTCACTGCTACAGGGGACTAATTCTAGGGCATTGTCCAAAAGGGTGTAGAGATACTGAGAAAATTGGGAAAGAGTGAATTGGTTGAATGGTAATGTGAATGGTCCTCTGCATAAGTTGTTTGCACTGTTATCAGTCAGATGCAGGAATCTCTCTACTAGACACACACTTGCACACAGACATATGTTGATGCTTCTGATAGTTTATTAGGCTCCATATTCATTAGTTTATGATGAGAACCAGAATTGTTGCAGAGAGATAGAGTTGCACCACGGAATATTTGTTGGTGTGACTTGATTAGACTCGGAATACACATACTATACTTAGGAAAAGAAAAAAGAAGTTATCGTTCCAAACCATTCATCAATGCCCCTGTTGTTGTGTGCAATCCAATAACCGGTGAGTTTATACACCTTCCTGAAGTTTTTAAGCTTTGAGTATCTCTAGTGAAGAGTTGTTTCATAAATACGCGTCAACTTGAAATTTTTTTATTTATATGGATAATCATGTATGCTTGGATGCTGTCTGGAACAAATATGAATTTATGTAGGATACATGTTCTTTTTCATGCTAATGATATTTATGCAGTAGTGAATCAATTGATAGTTCTTTGCTATTGTGGTTTCAGAACTAAGTATGGCAGAGTTTCAGGTTGGATGGTCATTGTTGATATCTTTCATTCAAGTTGCAATTAGGGAAAGATAATTCATTGGGAGGGATTACTTCTCTGCATGTTCCCATGCAGAAACACCTTAGTTGACCATTCAATTCCCATGCTAAGCCTTCTTGCTTGGTAGAACTGTATAAATGATGGGGACATTTTATTAAAATCTCTCATGTATAATGATGGTGGAAAATTCCAGATATTGTTTTGATACTGTCTGAATGCACAGTTAGTAACTTGTTAATGCATTAAAAAGGATTGAATAGAAGTTACTGTATTATTGGTGCCTAAAGTAACAAGAAATAATCTGTTCTGAAATCAAATGTTAAAACTGTTTCTTTTGTTTTGCCTTTTGAATTTTAGTTTGATGTTTTACATCGCTAAATCCTAACAAAATAAATTCTTTGATGGAAAGTTTGACTACCTGCTTCTAGTTTACTATTCTTATATACATTCCAGACATATGCAAATGAATTGGGCGTTAGGTTTCTCCTCTCTCTCTCTCTCTCTCTCTCTCTCTCTCTCTCTGTGCAGGTTGAAGAAAGGCTGCATTTCTGCAGGTAATTCTCTCACTTCAAAGTTCTCTTTCACTGTTCTGTACTGTTAGACATCTCTGTATCTATCTTCGTAATTGTTGCTTTAGCTTTTGGGTTTGGTACACTGAAATTCTTTTTTTTCTTTTCTTTGGGTGGTCATATATCATATCGCTTGATTCCTGTGTTTGATATGCCGGTTTCAAATAATGCCTGCAGCTGAAACTGAGATAGTCACTGTTACAGGGGACTAATTCTAGGCCATTGTCCAAAAGGGTGTTGAGATAAAGAGAAGATTGAGAAAGAGTGAATTGGTTGAATTGTAATTCGAACGGTCTACATAATTTTGTTTGCACTGTTATCTGTCTGGATGTAGGAATCTCTCTATTAGACACACACTTGCACACAGACAAAGTTGATGCTTCTGATCGTGTATTAGGCTTCATGTTCATTAGTCTATAATGAGAACAAGAATCGGTTCAGAGAGATAGAATTGCAATATTTGTTGATTGGACTTTATTAGGACTCGGAGTACAAATAAAGAGTCAACTACTATACTTAGGAACAGAAAAAATTTGACAGTAGGCCTTCAATTGTTGATTTTTAAACAATTGGAATTCTTAATTTACCAAACAATGGTTAAGGGGCTAAATTGACAATATGCAAATAATTCATGGGGCAAAATTGCAGAAAACCAGAAACAAAATGCTTTTGTATAGATAGATAAAAACTTTTATGGTTAATTCCTCAAATGGTCCTCAAATTTATACTCGATTTATATTTTGGTCCCTCAATTAAATTATACGTTCAAATGGTCCATCAACTCTATATTATTCAGTCTATTGGTCTTACAGTTACAAACTGTCAATGTTGCCGTTAAATGTGAGGGTAAATCCGTCCATAACCATCCTAAGTTCCCCAAATAGGTGATAAAGTGATGATACATAGGTGATATAGTAGTAATACAATAGTAATACAGTGGTGATAAAGGGGTGATAGAAATTGCTAGTTGTGTTCTCTCTCTCTCTCTCTCTCTCTCTCTCTCCATTCCCCCATGATCACCACCCTCAAGCTCCAACCCCCAAACCCATCCCACAACCACCCTCCAGCCCAGGCCCCATGAACCCAGAACCCAGCTCCTCCCCATAAGCCAGCAAATACAGAAAAAAAGAAGAAAAAAAAAATTTCCACAGACCCCCTTCCCAATGAACCTAGAACCCCAAATCAACAACCACCCAGACCCTCTCCTCTTCCTCCCTCCCGCCCGGCCCGATTTCCCTTCGTTGTTGAGAGACAACCACCCACCACCCTCATCCCTACCCAGCAACCACCGCTCATCCACCAAAAAATATTCTCAAGACACCCAAAAAATACAACCACACCCAACCCACCCTCCTAGATTCCACCATAATAGAATCCCCACCCCACATGGTTTTCACCCACAAACCCTATCACCACCCTCAAGCTCCAACCCCCAAATCCATCCTACAACCACCCTCCACCCTAGGCCTCATGAACCCAGAACCTCAGCTCCTCCCCACCCTCCACCCAGGCCAGCAAATAGAGACAAAGAGAAGAAAAAAAGAATTCCATTGACCCCCCTCCCAACCAAACCAAAACCCCAAATCAACAACCACCCAGACCCTCTCCTCCTCCCCCCTTCGTCGTTGAGAGACAACCACCCACCAACCTCCTCCTTACCCAGCAACCACCGCTCATCCACCAAAAAATATTCCCAAATTCTACCATAATAGAATCCCAACCCCACAAACCCCTCCCCCCTCTTTCCTCATTCTGTTTTTCAACCCTAAACTCATCATTGCAACCAACCTACAGATGCAAACAATGTTTGAATTTTTTTATTTTTTGTTTTCCAATTTGTTGGTTTTTGAATTTGGGGAGAGAGAGAGAGAGAGAGAGAGAGAGGAAAAACAGAAGGTGGGAGGGGCCAGTAGGGAAATGGGGGAGTGGGTTTAGGTCTCATGATTTTATTTATCTTTTTCTTCAATTATTTCCAATTTTGTATTTGTTTTAACCTTATTTTTATTTGTTAATTATGAAAAGTCATATGACCCTAAATTTTGGTTAAATCTAACAGAAAATTAGACAATAGGACTAATGGACCGAATAATATAGAGTTGATGGACCATTTGAACGAATAATTTAATTTGAGGATCAAAATGTAAATCGGGTATAAATTTGAGGACTATTTGAGTAATTAACCCAAACTTTTAAAGCTGCAATTGGTAAAGATATCATTTGGACTTATTATTAGGCTCAAATTGCAAGTCCATTGGGCTAAAAGAAAAGGTCACCGTCTTCTTTTCTTTTCCCACCCAGCACGAACCTCAAATTATAAATCAGGCATTAGGTTTCTCTCTCTCTCACTTTGCAGTGGCAGATACAGGATTGTGAGCTCATAGGGTCTTAGTGTAAAAGTGTCGAAATCTTTTTTAGAAGTAAATAACACTAAAGAATATAAAGATAGTACTTCCATTCATAATTCGTGGCAAAACTAACAATACAAGCTACAATTGTCCACGACGAGTTTTCATATTCTGAAAACGTTGTATTATAGCTTCGTTATCAATACAAACAAAAACATCTCTCTCAATGTAAACAACCAAGCTATCATTCAACAATTGATCTCCCATTCTATTGTGAAGTAAATTTTTGATAATATTCATGGCTGAAAATGACTTCTCCACTGAAGCAGTTGCAACTGGTAAAACCAAAGTTAATGTAATAAGCAAATACACATTTTTTCACCATTTTTTCGTACATCTCTTTCTCCACCATTTTTTCTGCAAGCATGTTAATCCCTTTTAATTTAGAAAAATCACTACTCGAATGCATATGATGAACATAAACTCCAAGTTGATCTTCAAGCATTAATAAAGCTCTATCTGAAAACTTTCTCTAGCTTGGTTGCGAACACTACCAACCGGTCTAACATGAATGTTAAACCTTTCTCTCCCCTTCTTCTAATTGTTGAAGCCTACCCCAGTGAAGGTGTCACCACTCACTTGATCAAAATTAGTTTTAAAGAGATAGCAATGGAGGCAAAATGCAGCATCTTTAACTATACTATACTCCAACCAATCAAACTCAATCAAACATTGGGCAATGAACCGTCTATTAATTCCTGACTGATTAGTTTGTGGGAATCTATGACCTTTAGGTTGACAAGGTCCTTTTTGAAGATATGCTCTTCAGATCTCATCTCGATAATTAGGACTATAATCCATCATTTGAGTTCTTAGTCCAGGGTCTACCTGAAGATTAGCCAATATTTCATCTAATTCAATAGGTCTTGCTCTTGCACTTGAACTACCCGAATTAGACTCACCATCCATAGGCACTTTTCTCTTAAAGTATCGTTCCATGATAATGTTTTTCTATACATAAATTAATTCAATCAATCAATTATAAAGACTACCCTAATCTAATCCAAATAATAATATCAGTCAATATAAACTTGTAAGGATCGTACCAAATTGTAGTTGGCTCTTCTCTTAAGATCAAAACCAATGTATGTTGATTAGGAGTCTGCATAGTTTTCCTAACTAGTTTAGGTCTACTGGTGAAGACAGAATTTATCAGTGATCTTTACAAGTCTTCATTGCTGCTCAAGGTAAGTCTAAATCATGCATTCACTCATGAATCATCATGCATACACTCAAACTAATTCACACCTTCTAAATGTTTATCTCATGTGTGTGATTTGTTTAATATTTGGAATGTGATGTATTGATTTGTAATACAAGAACCATACTTCTAATCAATACATAAACTCCAAACAGATTATCAAAATACTCTGTGCTTTCTTTGGTCCTTGTGGTTTTGTTTAAGAAAGGCCAAAGGGAGAGATTGTAAGGATTATATTTTGGCTCTTCTCTTATGACAAAACCAATGTATTTTGCTAAAGTATAAATATTGGTTAAGTCCGTTTGAATGCACATGCTAGATTCAAAAGTGTCATCTTTGCAATCCAAACTTAAATTCATTGCATACATTCACATGGGTTAATATACAGGGATTGATACAACCTTTAAAAACGTGTTCTGCTTTATTTTGTATCAATCCTGCATATTTTGTTTCAATCCACTTTGAGCTGTGTCAATTAATATTTTATTAAAATATCTTCAGCTCAAAGTGCAATCAAGGCTCCATGCTTTCAACCGACTCTTTCCATGCTATCTTTTAGTATTCTTGAATACAACATATTATTATATAATATGTTTCTTCTTGAAACTAGCTTTCTCAAAAGAAGTCTTTATATTATCTTGCACATGGGCTACTTCCTTTATTGCAAAGTGGAGTCAATGCTCCATGCTTTCAACTGACTCTTTCTATGCTCTCCTTTAGTATTCTTGAAAACAACATATTATTATATAATATGTTCCTACTTGAGAGTGTTTTCAAAAGCAAGAGTCTTCCTTCATTCTCACCTAAAGACATGGTTGTGTTGAATACCTTTAGTCAAAACTTACGGCTCCTTCACTTGTTCTGACAAAGCATGGGTTCTCTTTTCAATGGTTGAAAGCTCATGGCACGGCTATTTCCAAAACCATGTGTTCCTCTTTATTCTTCTTGAGCCATTCACTTAAAGATAAATATCTCTATGGCTGCTCCTTCATTTGTTCCAACTCACAAAGCACATGACATTTTATTGTTATTTATCCTTATCTCTTGCCTTGTGTACTTTGTCTGAATAGCTTGTCTCAAGAAGATTTTCAAAACTATTTTATCTCTTCTATTCTTCTTGAAGCTGCCGCCCTTGAGAACACTTGCATATACTTTATTATTCTCTACCATTTGGACAGACCATGTTTAGCTTTATCTGTGTTGCTCCTTATTGGACAACAAATAGGTTGTTTGTAGAGATACAAGTATGCTTAGCTTTATCTGTGTTGTTCCTTATTGGAAAACAAATTTGGTTGTGTTGAAAACTTTGAGTCAAACCTTGCGGCTCCTTCATTTGTTCATAGGAACGGATTGCTGCAGCCCTTCAAGATATTTTATCCACCAAACAACATTCTCTATATTATATGTGGTTGGGTAAAATAATTCCCTTTGTTCAAAATGCCCTTCAAGATATTTTAGCCACCAAACAACATTCTTTATATTATATGTGGTTGGTTGAATGCTTAAGTTTGCTCAAAATATCCCCTCTTCATTCGGATCAAAATCTCTATATATACTAAGCTAAACCTAAGGAAGAGGTTGAGAAGTTCATTTGAACTTACTTCATTTTTATTAGTTCTTTGAAGAACCATTCATGCTAGTCATGTAAAAACAGAAAATCTACATCTTTGATGCAGACTCGGTTCTAGTTTTTGAAATCCTTTTTTATCTGCTCTTGAGCATTCAAAAACTATTTTATTGTTTCAGCCATTGTTAATTACTTGAGAGTATGAGTATGATTGCATACACATAAACTTCCTCCAAGTATATTCACATTGATTTCGGCTGAGTCTCTTGTTTCATTGTTGTTATGTTGATTTAAACTATATGCTTCAAGTTCATTACTTTTAGTTTAATCATCACAACACTTGGTTTCATTTGTCTAGCTTAATCATTATTTATGATTAAGAGAGATGAAAATCTGAAACCACAACTCACTTCATATCATTATACTTTCTGCAACTTGGAGCTTCGTGCTGTTGCAAACCATGAAGATTTGTCTGTTGCAATTGGAGTTGAATGCTCATGCAAAGACTGGAAGAGAACTTGCTGCTGAGAAGTAAAGATTGTGCTTTTCTGGAAGGTTAGATAGTTAGCTGCCTATTGTGTGTAGATGAGCTAATATTGTGCTTTGCTAGAAGGTTTGATAGTTAGCTGCATACTGAGTGTAGATGGAGCTCAACTCCTTTGTATCTTGTACTTCTCATTGATAGTGGATTCTCTTACTGGCTTGGTCCCCCAGTTTTTCCCCTTGTTGGGTTTCTGGGTTAACAAATCTTTGTGTATGCTTATATTATTTTTGTCATTAGTTGTACTTGCTGCATTCTGTTCAAATGACATCAGTACGCAGACATGGATCAATACGACGTTACACTATATTGATCCAAAAAATCACAAGGGTTTCTGTTTGTAATAATACGTGGTGTCTCTATATCAATCCAGTTTCATGCAGTCAGTTCTGTTTACTCACTGCATATGCTAAGTAATTAAACACCATGGTTGTGCATGTGTTTATGTTTCCGCTTATTAATTCTTAGCTGGGCTTAAAATTTAAAAAGATAGGTTATTACCATATAGCCTACTTCACCTCCCCCCCCCCCCCTCTGTAGGCTTTTAGAGCCTAGGGCCTGTTTTATAAAACTCCAATACAATTATCCAAATAACAAAATAATTTAATATCAAAATACTAAAAAATTCTAATTCATAAAGAAAATCAATCTATTAATATAAATTCTAATCCAAATAAGAAAATCAATCAATTTCACCATACCAATAAATTATAATTCATGAAAGATATATCAATTTCATTAAAATTATCCAAAGCCCAAAAGAATATATGTAAAATTATCACTTACTTTGACTTTATGAGAAAGCAATGGCAGCGGAGGCAAGAGGTCGTCGGCAATGGCGGCGGCTTGTATTGGTTGGTGGAGGTTGGGGTTTAGTTAGGGTTTTGAGAGGAGAGGGAATTTTGAAAAAAAATTGGGTCTTTAAGGGCTGCTGGAATCGGGAGGGAAAGGAGTCCAGTTTTCATGTTTCCTTTTTTCCTGTGCCCACCCTGTTTCCCCCTTGTTCTTCTGACACCTGTCATCTCTTAACATCAAACATAATGTTGTTAACTTTGAATAAAATGAAAAATAAAAATCCAAAAACCTAGCAGCAACCCAAGCAAAACTCTAACAACCGACACTACCCCTACAGTCACCACCCACCCACCCTCCTCCACTCTCTCTCTCTCTCTCTCTCTCTCTCTCTCTCTCTCTCTCTCTCTCTCTCTCTCTCTCTCTCTCTCTCTCTCTCTCTCTCTCTCTCTCTCTCAGAAGATGAGCCATGGAGGTGTTCTGAATATGAAGATTTTGAGAGGAAATAGATCTGGAACAAGAAGCACAAAACTCTCTTCACACTCTAAAAAACAAGAACTCTCAAAATGTTGTGAGAATTGATAAACTATTGCAATTTATTTTTGCTTTCTATTGTTTAATTTTTTTGAATAAAAAACTTGAAATTTCATTTGCTCCGTAGTGATCTCCAGGCGCGATTGTTCTTAGGCTTTGTCATGTTGATGATCGACTGATCAAAGAACCAATTTTTAAAGACATAAAATAATCCGATAGAAAATAATGGAAACGGAGAGAAAACGAGAGAGAGCTGGCAGTGGTTGATGATGCATTCCAAGTGGGAGAAGAATCGGGCTGATTTCAGACTATCTTGATATGGTGCAGAAATTCAAAGAGAGAGAAAGAAGGCTTGGGGCAGTGACGAGCAAAGGAGGCTGTCGCTGAGGCGTGCTGGTTGCGGAGAAGATGAACGATTTTTATTTTTTATTTTTATAAAAGTGAAGATGAAGATGAAGATGAAAGAATTATTTTATAAAATTTTAATAAAAATTGAGAGACTTAACAGAGTTAACATTCTGTTAGTTAAGAGGACACATGTCAAAAGAATAAGGGGAAAACAGGTGAGCACAGGCAAAAAGGGAACAGGAAAACTGGACTCGAGGGGAGGATAAGCTGCTGTTGGCCAAACCTGGCTTCAAAACGACGTCGTTTTAAAGCCAGGTGTTAAAACAAAAAATTAACACGCCTGGACCAAACGGCGTCGTTTTGGCCAGGCGGTTTTATAAAAACATAATAGCTCGCGCGCGCGCTGAGCAAGGCAGGCGCTGCACGCTGGCTTCTTGCTCCTCTGCTGGGCATTTCGTCGAGCACTTGGTGTGTGACCCTGCGCGCCATAGGGTCGCACCGGAGTTTCACCACTACTTTTCCGGCTGCCATTAAGGTCGTCTGGACTCATTTGCCCCTCTGTGCGTCCGCCCCTGTCTCTCTGGAAGTGAAGTAGGGCTACAGTTCTGCAGGTAATTCTCTCACTAACTTCCAAGTCCTCTTTCGCTGTTTTATGATGTTAAACTTTATCTCTGTATCTATCTTCGCAGTTGTAATTTAGTTCTTCGTTTTGATCATTTGGTACACTGAAATTCTCATTTTTCGTTGGGTCATATATTATGTCGCTTTGCATACCATTGTTTCTTTAGCAGTAATTATGCTTAAGAAGAAATTAAAGTCATAGGCTTCTACCAGTCCGATTTAAATAGTAAGATGTGGGATTCTGAAACAATATGATTTCAGGGTTCTATAAATAACGATGGTTTCCTTTTCACCATTCTTTTTTTGTCCATTTCTCAGACCCAGAGAATTGCAATGAACAGGAAAAGAAAGCCAGCAGATAATGCGATAGAAATAGGCAACAAAGAGGAACAGATTCAAGTAATGGGTTCTTGTATATTTGATCTTCCAAAGTCTATTCTTTACATTGTTCTACTAAAGCTACCAACTAGGAGCATTCTCATTTGCAAATGTTTATGCAAGACTTGGCAAGATCTAATTTCGGACCATGAATTTGCTAAGCTGCACTTTGCACAAGAAGAGTCCTACCCTTTGGTCCGGCCCTCTTATCCAACTCGTGTGTCAAGAACCCTTTATCTGGTCAGCCTGAAGATAGCTCTGATTTTGATTTCGAGCACAGCAACTGTACGTGTTATGATGCCTCTGACTTTCTTTTTAATGAGTGCAATGGGTATCAGTTCCACATGAATCTTGCCAAATATAAAATCCCATTGCGCAATGCTGAGGAAGTACTCAATACCCACAATGATGCCAATAGGAAATCTGGAACTAAAAAGAAGCTTTGCATCAAGGTATGTCCAGCTGGTCACAAGTATGAGGTGGGGAATTCGTGTAACAGATTGCTTTGCTTGTCTAAACCATTCATCAATGACCCTGTTGTTGTGTGCAACCCAATAACCAGTGAGTTTATACACCTTCCTGAAGTTTTTAAGCTTGAGTATGTAAAGGGATCTATTGATTGTGGATTTGGTTTCAGTCTGAAGACTAACCAGTACAAGGTGATAAGAATCTCTGAGCAAGGAACACTGGATCCCTTTAAGGCAGCCGAGGTATACACACTTGGGACAGGCTCATGGGAATGTTTAGGTTTTGCTCCCTTCTTAAAAAATAAAGTAGAATTCACCACCTATCTGAAAGGAGCGCTTTATTGGTTTTGCCATTGGCTTTCATCGCTTTATATAGATTCTTCTCACTTGGACACTGGGAGTTTCCAGTCAGTTCAGCCACCTCCTTTTGAACTGCAAAGAGAGCATCAAGTTAGTATGGGAGTTTTAGGTGACTGCCTTTGTGTATGTGAAGTTGCTTTTATGTATCCTGTGTATGTGTGGGTAATGAAAGATTGTGGTGAAGAAAAATCTTGGACGAAAATATTTTCTATTGATCCAGGTTGTCATGAGGAGTGGCCTTATGGCTTATATCAACCAATGAAAAGCTTTGAAAATGGGGGATTTCTGATGTTTCATTTAGTAGTAATACCTTCATTTATAGGATACATGTTAATAGTTTAGTAGTTTTAGTTGCTTTCACTTTCATGTTAATATTTTTTATAGGATACATGATCCTTTTCATGTTAATGAAATTTATGCAGCAGTGAAGCAATTTATAGTGCTTTGCTATTGCGGTTTAAGAATGAAGTATGGCAGAGTTCCGGGTTGGATAGTCATTGTTGATATTTTCCATTTCAAGTGGTGATTAGGGAAGGCGTAATTCTTTGGGAGGGATTACTTCTCTGCATCTTTTGATGCAGAAACAATTCAGATAATTTTTCAACAGCCACATAAGCCGTCTTGCTTATGTAAAACCTTTCTGTTGGGGAAATTTTATTAAAATCTTTAATATGTAAATGATAATTGAAATATTTTATTTCGATATTTTATTCAGTTAATGATGTATATTGTTTGATACATTCTGAATGAATAGGCACTAACTTGTTAATGCACTAAATAGGACTAAACATGGTTACTATTCAAATAGAAGTTACTTATGTTGCATTAGTGCCTAAAATAAAAAAGAACACTCTTCTTTGAATTCAAATGCCAAACCTTTTCTTTTGTTTCATGTTTTGGCTCTGCGTTTGATGTTTCACATTGTCAAAATGCTAACAAATTCAATTTATCCGACATGATGAATATGATGGTAGAAAATTTCAGAATAATGAAGCATATTGTTTTGAGACTTTCTGAATAGAAGTTACTGTTTTATTGGTGCCTAAAGTAACAAGAAATACTCTGCTCTGAAATAAAATGTAAACTGTTTCTGTTTTTTTGTCTTTTTGGATTTTAGCTTTGAATTCGAAAAAAAAAAATAGGGTGCCATGACAAAAGACTAAACTCTCTTTAGTCATGGCACCTTTCTTTTTTTTTTTTTTTTTCCTGAAAGCATATTGCATTTGTTGTCTCTGTGACTGTAAGCTCATCATCAGAATTTTTTGTTAAATAATTTAAATTGTGTGGAACAACTGATATATGTTGCCTTCACTTTAAACATCACAATTGTTAATACACGTGTGCAGAATACAAGCTGTTGGGAGAGACTAGAGCTCTGTCTTTGGAGGAAGAACAAATTCTCAGTTGCTTTCCAAAGGAAGTGAAGAAGGAAATAACCTCAGAGGTGGTGTCGATGATCGTTTTAGAGGCATCTGAACTCGAAGAGGTCTGCAGAGTCAAAAAACCATTTTGTTAATGGCTTGTAAGTTACCCTTACCTACTACTCTTTTTTCTCTTCTCATCCACTCTAAACCATCATTCCTTCTCCTCTCCAACTGTCACTCATATCAAATTAGCTTGTGAGAAAGTGTTCGGAAGTGAATAAATAACCTTTCTGGAAATTTGTTCTACCATTGCCCATCTATGGTGATTTAGATTGCATGCCTTGTTTTTAGTCTTTTTACGTATGTCATTGAGGGCTGTGTACACAATATGATTTACCACTGTTATTTTCAAAAATTCTAATGAAGAGATTAAATAGAAACAAAAGAGGAGGTCATATCTATGAAGGCAATTAAAGGCCATATCATCTAACCACTCTATTTTTCTAGTTAGGCAGTTATGAATGTGCAACAGTACTTATCATAGAGATAAAGACCACTAAGTGAGATGCTGCAATGACAGAATGTGTTTGGCACTTTTCTGCCCTGTATTTATGAAAACTATTGCAATGCATCACTGTTTGTTTATTTGCTGGTTTGTTTGACTCTGTCGAATCTCAACAAAAGAATTTCTCATTGTGGCGCTTACATCAATTCTCTGAAGAAGTATATGTTGGTAAATAGGAAAACAAAAATTGCAGGGAACATCTGATTTTTTCTGAATTGGATTATACTTGAAACGTCATAACTGCTGAATGTTGACAGGTGACAAGTTGCAAGCTGCTGGGAGTGACAGGAGCTCTTTTCTTTTTTGGTGGTAGGAAATAGGGTCTGGTATCAACATCAAATAGGTCCTCAATGCAGTGTCACTTGTCAATCTACACAGGTACAGGGATGAGATGTAGGTGATCACTCCTCTTCCCCTAATTAATCGTAATTATGCATTATGCATTAATTAAATGTAAAAGTTAAACCAGTTGCTCCCACAAATTCATGAGAACATGAATATACTCAGTAACTTACTACAATAATAACGAAAACAGAAATAGAAATAATAACATACAAAACCCATGATTAATGATCAATCGATCAGTATTAGATCGTGTTAATTATATTGGTATTAATATTCCAATTGGGAAGCTTTACAGTTTCATGTACAGAAGCCAAACAATTAATGCCTGATCACACTTTTTGTTAGACATTTACAAACTCATACATAAAAATATTACATTTAAGAAGATTGTCGGGGCATGTGTTATCTGCTTACGTGGCACTCGCATGTGTTTGCCGATGATGTGGACAAAACAATTAGAGGGCCTCTTGTTGGCCCGCCACGACTATTCAACCAAGAGTCATTTTATAGTGAGGGCCTTATATATAGCCCTTAGGTGAGGTCCTATCTCTTAACTGTTGGATCAGGCTAACCAATTTGATCAAACAGTTAAGAGATAGGGCCTCACCTAAGGGCCATATATAAACCCTCACTATAGAATTCTTGATTTAACCATAATACCTTGTTTACAAATTTGAGAATAGAAATGGATGCACCCAGGGTTCGATGTGGAAATAAATGTATTTTTGATGACATTGTGGACTGAAGATAACTTGGGAGAATTGCATTAGTGTATCAGCATTTTTGTTTACCAAAGTTTACCTGTAATTTTTTTTCTTCTTATTTTAGTTTTCGCCGTGTAGAAAAGACAAGTTTGCACATTCTTTGACTGGATCATCCAAAGATATATGAACCCTCCAAGAGTTTGGTACTTGGACTTCTGAAAAGATTGAGGTTAGAGCTTCTTCGAAAGGAAAGTGGAGTTCCCGAGCTTGCCTAGTGATTCATTGGATGATTATTATTGTGTTGTTGGGGATGTTGCTGGTGGAAGGAGGGGCAAAGGCTGGATTGAGCAAGAATGTCAAATTAGCACTTGAGTTTTAGGGGTTATGGTGGTGATTTGAGTTATTTTTGTCTCCTATCATTCCAAATTCATTTTATTTATTAGGAAACCCGAATTAAATGTATTAACAAAGTCATATTCTTGCTGACCTGACACATATCTCATAAACCGGAAACTTTTGAGTCCAAGATCATCATCTAACATCCAAACTATAACCAAATCCAACAGAAAAAGGAACTTCTATTTTGTTTGTAGAACGCTCTCATCATCAAGAGACAAAAACACATAATCCAATAAGCAAGCATACGGTATTATATCAAGATATAATGAACATGAAAACAAAGCTGCTACATTTTTTGGTTCCTCCTCTTCTTCCTCCATGAAATCTGCATGGATCTGCTCGTCTTATCGAGCAAAACTAAGCTTTCCGTGTAATATACAATACATGAATACCCTGGATCTGTGTGAATTCCAAGGAACTCATTTGTGTTCTTCTTGGGATCATGAGAGACTAACTCTCCAATCATTCTTCTATGGTCATACCTTTCTAATAGAAACTCATCATTATTCTTCCTGCACCCCAAAACCTGCAATACTCTGAAATTGGGAGTGACATGTACATCAACAGAGACTAGCTTTTCCCAAGATTCCACGACCCCATACTCTCTCATAACCCACATAGTATGTCTATTTTGATCAAAGTGCTTTACACAAATGGACTTGCCGGCAGCCGAAATGGGCATGTACTTAGTTGGCAACTCACAAGCTAAGTCTTCTGGCAGCTCAATCTCCTGGAAAGTCTCATTACTCATATCAAAGGACAAAACCACATTGCGAAAACAATTTCCTTTCTTACAAGACGCAACCCAATGGACAGCCCCATTGACAAAAACTTGAGCCCAAAAGTTTTGAGCAATCTGATAACTGGGAGCAGCTGATGTAATGCTTTTCCAAGACCCTGCGTTTAGCGAATAAAGCTCGATTTCCGGGCAAGCTTGGCCTTCATTTTGGCGGAGATACACCAGTCTTACTACCTTGTAATCATTTTTCTTAGAATCAAAGCCAAAGCCATAAACGGAATGATTGGGAGATTTTGGGACACGAGGCTTGGCAAGCGTGATGAACTTTCTAATGGAGGGGTTCCATAGAACAAACTTGTTGTAATCTGTGAGGTAATCATCCGAGAGGAGAATCAATCCGTTGCACGAACCCACGATTCGGAAACACTCATTGAGGCTCTGAATTGGAAGCTCTGGCTTTGAGTGTTCTTGGAATGAACCATTGTCCAAGTGTAGAGAATAGAGCTCTCTAGTGGGGTCCTTGGGGCAGTGCCTGAGAAGGAGCAAAGGGGAATTGCTTGTTTTCTCTAAATTGAGGTTAAGGTGGTTGTTGATGAATCTAGTGTGTTTAATTACGGAGTTCCAAGATTTGCAGATAGAGGTGCACTGAAGAAGAGATTTGATGGGTAGCCTAAGAAGAATTTGGGTTATGATTTCTGGAGGAAGGTACTCTGACATCGTTATTCTATCTTTCTGCTTGAGAATCTGAGGTGCATAAAAATCCTAGAGAAGTAGTATTAAACTGTTCAAAGTCAAGCTTGTGAGAGAAATTAATTCATATCATTGTGAAGAGGTAAGAGGATTGGTAGGGCATCATTTTCGTGCCGGCCAAGATTTGTGGACCAAAATAGGGTTTAGGATTCAATCTCACCTACCAAAGTGGATGGCTAGGATTCAATCTCACCTACTCCCACCTACCAAAATGGATGGCTAGGATTTAATGTCACCAACCGTAGTCTACCTACTACTGTACAATGAATCTGGACATGTGGGCTAAGTGGACTAGCATGATCAATCCAACGGGCTGGGCTTTGAACATGAGGACCGTGGGCCTTGAACATGTGGGCCGTGACATAGGGCTCGTCAATGGGCCGGGCCGGGCTTTAAAGAGGTGAGAAATATCGGGCCGGGCCGGGCTGGGTTTTTTAGAAAATTCAAAGCCCGGCCCATGAGTCGGGCTTAAGAAAGCCCATCGGGCCGGGCCTGGCTAAGCCCAACGGGCCGGGCCTAAACGGGCCTACTTCGTTAAAAAAAATCATAAACTTAATCATAAGGCATTTTAGTCCAAATTTGATATTAAGCTCACTTAATTCCAATATTTTCACATCAAACCAAATTCATAAAACACCTAATAAAGTCACACAACTCAATAAGATTTTCCATAAAAATAATAAAACCAAGAAATAATTTTAAAAAAGAATAAGTATCAAACAAATATTTTTTTAAAAGGATATGGATAAATATGCAAATATTTGGTGATGTATTCAAGAAAAGCATGATTATATTTGGTGGTACGATTATGTTTCGTGATATTATTATATTTGGTGATGTGATATGTTGTTCATCTTATTTATATATATAATTGTTGAATTAATAATTTACACAAATTAATGTGCTAATCATCCAATTATAAACTAGGAATGAGTAAAGAAAAGTAAATGAAATGAACCAAATTATATATGTGATTTAAGTGATAAAATCATAAACCTAAACTCTTATTTATACATAATTATATATGTATGCGGGCCTAATGGGCCGGGCTTCAAACACCCAAGCCCAAGCCCGGCCCAGCCCAAGACGGGCCGGGCCATTCCAAAGCCCATAACGGGCCGGGCCGGGCTTTTTTCCAATGGGCCGGGCGGGCCCCCCATCGGCCCATGGGCCTGCGGGCCAAATGATGAGGCCTAATGGTAACTTGGGATCGAGCCTCAGCATTTAGGGAGTTTTTTTATAAAAAATAGTCAAAATTTAAACACTTGATTAATTAAGTTTTTCTTTTTGACTTTGGTCAAAATCTGGTTGCATGGGCATAAGGTGCCTGGTAAGCTAATATGATCCTTGACTTGCTGACAAAAGGTCTCAGGTTCAAATCCCCACGATATCATAGTTTTGTGAGTGTGTGAGAAATCCCCTTATAGTTTAAACTATCACTTGTACCAAAAAAAGGTACTTAGTAAGTGCAAATCAAGTTTTGTTAATAACATGGTCAAATTAGCATGGTGTTTAGATATTGTACATTGGAGATTTTTTTTTCTCTATTTTCTGTACTCACCTTACCCCAAACTAATATGATTTCCATGATATTATGTGCATTATATGAAATCTTGAGGAAATTATAAGTATATATATATATACACACACACACGATCAATACCCATAAACATATTTGTATTTGAGTTGCAATACTTAGTTTTCTACTATAGATAATTGTTACATTATTAATGGACCATAAATAGTCAGTTCGCTTAGTCTGGGGAATATAAAGCTCTCATTCAGGTTTATCAAGTATATTATATTGTTTCACATGTGTTCTGAAAATTTGGATATATTTACTCTGTTAATTAAAGGAAAACCTTCATGCACTATCATCAATCAAACCCTTACCAAAAATGTCCATTTGTGAAAAAATATATCTATATGTGCTAATGTTGTTTCATTATTTTTTAATTTTATTACATGAGCCCTAGAGAGTCTTTTGCTTTTTATGTTTATATGGGTTTTAGTATTGAGGGCATTTGAGTCTATTTAGTGTCCATTTTGCATTGCTTATTTAGGGTGATAAGTGATTTTTTAAAAGTTTTAGGAAGTCCAACCTGTTTAGTAACCCATGAGAAAATCGCTTATTGTTAAAAATTGACGTTGGAGAAAGCTAAAGGGAAGCAGCTAATGAGCTGCTTTCAATTTCTGATTATGCTGTAATCAGATTTGAGGAGGCACTAAGTTTAATGAAAATTACAAAATTTTGAAAATACCCAAATATGATTTCACGCTCTCCTCTTGTTGTGCTTCTTCTCCTTCCCATGCCACATAGCACTCTTCTCCTTCCCATGCCACATAGAACTCTTCTCACTCTTCCATTCTTCATCCATTTTTGTTCTTGTTGGATCAATTGAAGAGCACTCCTAAGAAGCCACAAGACTCAAGTAAGAGGCATATTGTGTTTATTTCTTCTCAATTTCGTTCTTCCTTTTTTCTCTTTAATTTTTAGGGTTTTAACTATCAATTGTTGTTGTTGTTGTTGTTGGTTTTCAATAGTATGATAGTTGTGTTCTTAGTGATGTGTACGAAAAAAGAAATATAAGCATATTCAAAAACTATGCTGGTGAGGTTAGGGATATGGTGGGATAAAGTTTGATTTTGGAACATGGGATTCGAATTTTTTTTAAGTTTTGGGGTGTGCCATGGTTCTTTATATATGCAAATTGGAAGATATTCTTCTAGAAATATAAGATCTAAAAGAAGTAATATGTCCAAATTTTCAACATTATACCTATGCATAAGACTTTAGAAACTAGGGACGGGATAATGAAGAACGCCCAAATTTTGGACATTATACCTATGAATATGAGTTTTGAAGCTAGAGACTTTCACTAAATACTATGGTTATAGTTTAGATCTAGACACATTGGTTAGTATGATCTGGACACTGTTAGAATACCCAGTATGATCATTGGGTTGGCACTGACAGTGAAGTGTTTGGGGCAGCAGAGGTAGGAGTTGGCTGTAGTTGGTTTAGATTCCTAATGAATAAGTTTCTAATTTTCTCTAAATGATGTGACGTTTGTAAAATATTCCCACGTTTTCAGCTCAGAATCCTTACAAATACACCTAATACAGACAACATGAGTAGATGTACCACAAATGAGAGGCTACTTAGGACCATATAAATGTGAAAGATATCATCTTCTTGATTTTCGTAGGGGTGTTCAACCGATGGGTCATGAAGAGGTATTCAATCATGCACACTCTTCCTTTATAAGTGTTATTGAACACACTTTGGAGTATGAAAAAAGAGGAGTATTTTACGAGACATACATAGTTATCCTATTCCAAAACAAGTAAAAATAGTTATTGCAACCATGACACTTCATAACTATATAAGAAGAGATGCCAAACGTGATTGTTGTGGAAGCAAATATTTCTAGATCTTAAGTCAAATAATGAATCCCATCAATTTGGGGGTTATTTGATTAAATTAGGAAAAAATAATTCCTTTCCTTGTGAGGAATTATTCTTCCGAAACCCTAGCTACCAAGGCTCTTATAAATACATAGCCAAGCACAAGGAATGAGGTACGTTTGAAACCCTACAAAAATTCCATCTCACAACCTTGTTGCCACCTAGTTCTCCCTGTGAGAAAAAGACCTCCTACCTTTCAACTATTTCCGCATTCTTCTCAGAATCATTTAATTGACTTAGGCGTCGGAAGGCCTTTGACCAACACCTCTCGAGTGTGGTCTTTTTCACTCCGTGTTATTTTGCAAGGAGAAAGAGGAACGAAGAGGACGAAGGGATCACGAGAAGAATATTCTCTAGGGAAGAAAATCACTCCCACAAATTGATGCTTTTATTGAGAGCACAAGTTATACTTAACGCATGCTCACAAATCAAGGAATCTGTTTCCTCCTATTTTTCCAATCAGCCAAAGCCTTCCAAACAACCATGGTTGGAAGCAAACGTACAAGGAGCAAGGCCACCAGAATGACGGATCGGTGCCTCCCCCCCTCACAGCTGCTTAGCCAAGAGCCAAGTGGCTCACGTTGCTGCACCTCAACATGGCTTCACGGCTAAAACCTCCTCACAGCTGCCAAACCTTGCCACTGGAACCACACAGTTGCCTGCTGCCGTACCGCAATGATCGGTGCATAATTACATATCTTTTTGTACCCTTCTAACTTATGATTTGGTTATGTTTTTGAGTTAAACTTGTGCTTTTAATAAAGTTTGTGTATGTTTCAGTATAATAAGGTTGGACTCACTACATGCATTTTGAAGACAAGTTAGCTCAAAACAGTGTCTGCAGATCATTCAATTTCACGGATTAACCTGTACTTGCTCAAGAAGAACCAGATAATTGGCCATACATCATTGGAAAGATACGGAAGTCTAGTTTCCGTAGCATTTTACGGTTCATGATTCTGAGTCTTTTAGAGGAAGTTATACATAATTTAGTAGCTCAAGGTCAAAATTCGGCAGCATCTGCGTTACTGGGCCACAAATGACATTTGAAGGTCTTCCCGATTTTTCCTTGAGTTGGGCTGCATATGCTTGGAAAGATAAGACAAAGGGCTTGAAGATCCATATTTTTCCAGATTTGTTCGGAGTAAATACCAAGCCCAAAACCTGCCCACAATCTGACTGCAATGCAATGTCATGCATGATGTATTGTTGATTGTGGGAAGGTTAGGTGAAGCATATTCAATTCTTATAATTGAAGTGGGAGTTGCAACACTAAGTTTAAAGAAAGAAAAATTGTTTTCAAATGTAATGGTGTGTTAGGTGAAGTTGATGAAGTGAGTGAAAAGCATTTTTTATTAGGATTTTCAACTTTCTTAGGCCTATAAATAGTGAGGTTTCCCAAGCTTGTAAACACACCCCAAGGGGGGGAGCTCTCAAACATTTCTCTAGAGCTCCCCTCCCTTCTCTCCCTCAAATTCTCTTAGTTTTCCTTTCTAGTTCTAAATTGTTGTAATAAAATTCTTTTGCTAATGTTTCTTTGAGTTTTTCTAAGTTCTTCTTAATTTTCATTGCTATGTAAATTCTTTTCTTTAAGTATTCAAGTTTGAGTAGTTTCCAAGTTTCAATTATGGTTTTTGTTCTTATTCATTATGCTTATAAGTTAATATGCTAGTTTGAATGATTGATCACCATTAAGGCTTGCATGTTAGCTATCTTGGTTTGAATTAAGAGTAGACACCATCCCTTTAATTCGAATTGAACTATGAATAGGAAGAGTATGTATGGACATTCGACAACAGGGATTAGATACATGCTTGGTTGTTTAAAATGTTCTTCTGTGCTTAATGGGTTCCTAATGCTTAATTTAGGTTAGACAACAAATGATCAAGTTAGGGAATTAGGAACACAAGGTTAGGACCAGACACCATGGCTTAATAATACTTTAGTTAGAATCAATCCGTTAATCTAAATTAAACTTGGGAACTTATTCGCTTGAGTTAATTTCTTTTCTTTCTTTCTTGTTTGATTTATTTTCTTCTTCTTTTTCATTTCTGTTTTGTACAGGGAATTGAATTAAATCAATCTATCATCAATCCTCGTGGGATCGACCTCGCACTTACATATGCTAAACTACCAACGGCTCGTGCACTTGCGAGTATCACAAGTTGAGGATGCAGCTGAATCTATTTTGGTGCAGCTAAATTGACGCAACACGCAACATGGCCCCACGGCCTCCACAGCCTTACAGTTGCAAGCACTAGCTGCTGGAGCAGACTTATTGAGCCATCTCGCTGTTGGAACACAGCAGCAGCCATACCAAATGGCTGCTTGAATCAATGCACAGCCCCACGACCCGACGACCTTCATCATTTTGCAACCACAAGCCCTCGTGGCTTGAGCTACCCTCCACAGCAACGCAATAGTGACTGGGGCTGACGTCCACAATGACACCGCCACCCCGGTCTTAGAGCAAGTCCATTCACTCCCTTCTTTTTCGTCACATTTTCCATATGTTCCCGTGTACACCTCCAATGAAATCCTAGCCCGTGTGCATTTGGGCTTCACATCATTCTCTCCTCTCAATCCATGCAGTCAATTGGACCTTAACCTGCGAGTTGGTCAACTCACGCTGAAGGTAGACAACCAATACAATTTGGTTGGTTAACTTCTCAAGCAAATCCACTTGGTTCGAGGCCTTGACTTTGGATTCCAGGACGAAGAGAGAAGGATAGACGAGCATATCGGCGCAAAGATAGAGAGGTCCCAAGCTAGTCGGACAGGGACAAATGGGCAAGGGAGAGAACGAGAACGTGCTGTTGACCTAGATGAAATGCAGACATCTGCAAGCCATACTCAGAGTCGATTGACGGTTTGTTCGAGGTTATGTCCAATGACAAATGTGGATGAAAGGCTGGGCCCATAATCTGATGTCCACATTCGCTTGGGCCTATAAAGAAGTATCCACTCCAGGCTAGCCCGCAAGGACCTCGAGTTTGTGAATATCTGCGTGACTATAGCAACAATTGACGCTCGCCAATTTTCTCGAGAAAAACCAACTTAGAGCGACAAGCCACAGAGGAACCCTCACAAGCTTAATCCACCAACCAGCCTCACGAGCAAGATAGCCAAGGAAATTGACCTTTGGGAGTTGAGGAGGAAGTTAACCAGTGGTTCTCGAATCACGGAAGGTGCCAACGTAAGCCATAAGCCCTGCGAGCGGAATATGTCGAGAGGCTTGAGAATGACCGACTTCAGAATCTCCAACTAAGGGAAGCGCAGAGGAGGCCTTGGGTAGGGAAGTTGATCAAGTGAACTTCTCGCCCTTCATCGATGAGGTGGAGCAGGCCAATCCTCCAAAACGGTTAACACTGTCTATCACACTGTTCAAGGGAGACTTTGACCCTGAGAGACATTTGAAGCACTTCAAGAGTGCTATGATCCTGTACATGGCTGACGACGCCCTAATCTGCAAGGTGTTCTCGATGTCCTTGCAAGGAGCAGCCTAGGATTGGTTCCACACTCTGCGGTCCCCATCAATCGATAGGTTCGCATCAATCGACGGCTTCAAGGAGTTTATCCTCATTTTCACAAAGGAGTACACCTCCTATTGGATGGTCTAAACATAGGTTGACGACCTGTTTAATCTGCACAAAAAGCCTGACAAGTCTCTCCAAGAATATATTAAGAGATTCAAAGCTGAAAAAGCGAACATCATAGGATGCAATTATCGAATCACATCCTTGGCTTTCAAAAAGAGCTTGTCGATTGAGCACGAGCTGTACCTTGAGCTGATTATCGCCCTGAGCCAAAACCTGGCAGAATTTTTTGTGACTGCAGAACGCCACCCACTCTGGGATGATGACCAGGCTCAGGGACTATCGCTGCAAAAAAAGCAAGTAGGCAAGTCAATCAACCGGCTAGGCAAGCAAGCCAAATAATGGCAAGTTCGTCAACTAGAATGGGGTCAAGCGCAAATCGCAAATCCAAGGAGGAGCCCTGGCTGAAAAGATCGCCGCCTTAGAAGAAGGACCCAATTAAGAGTGATACCAATAAATAATGCGCCTTCCATAAAGGGCACAATCATTAAACTAATGACAGCTTCGCCTGGAAAAGCCACCTTGAAGACCTAGTCAGAGACGGCTATTGCATAGAATTCATTGCAAAGAAGGCCATCCAGCAAATCGAGAATCGTGACGGAGCTGCCAGGGAGCCACCACAAAAAGTCATACTGATCAACATGATCTTAACTGACTCCTAGGAGTCCGGGCTAACCACCAAGGAGCAGAAGAGAAAGATCAAGCAAGCAGCTTTCATCTTCCAAGTTACAACCGGCGATTTACATCTCCTAAGTCACAACCGGCAACCCAGCCATTGAGGATGTTCCTATCATTGGCTTCTAGAGGAAGGATCTGCCGCATAATGATGCCCTTATCATCTGTATTCAGATTGGACAAGCTATGGTTGAGAGAGTTCACGTGGACGAGGGCAGCGCGACCAACATCGTGCAACTGTCAGTTGTCCGACAGATGATATTGAAGCCCAAAATCAACAAGCTTGCCAGATCACTGACTGGCTTGAATGAGGCAACCTCGATCACTGTGAATACAGTAGACCTTGACATCTACTCGCCACTGATAGTCTGCTCGCAGGCCTTCATGGTTATCGACGAGGTCTCCCCCTACAACGGAATCTTGGGTCAACCATGGATCAGTAAGATTGATATCGTCGCATCCGTTACACACCAGAAGATTCTCTACCCTATTAGTGAAGGCAAAATCGGGCAGATCAACAGTGATCAAGCAATGGCGAGGAGATGTAGAACCTAAGGGCTAAAGAAGAGCAAACAGTTGCAGTTCACACCAGTGATGCAAACTGTCGACGTGGTAGATTGTGTTCCCGATGGTCAGGCAGACCTGAAAGGAAAAAAGAGTTGCTACCTCCCAATAGAAGCCAAAGAATCGAGAATCAACCAACTCGTGGATTGAACTTCTGGCAATCAGCTGCTCAGCTTCATGGATGCTTACTTCGGTTACAATCAAACCTTGATGCACGAGGATGACAAGGAAAATCATGCCCTTTAGGTTGAAGAACGCCGGAGCAACGTACTAGAGGCTAGTGAATAAGATTTTCAAGGAGCAGATCGGCAAGACTATGGAGGTCCATAGACAACATTCAAGTCAAAGCTCCTCGACGAGTAGACCATGTTAAGAACCTTGCCAAAGCTTTCAGCCTGCTTCGATAGTATTTCATGAAGCTGAATCCAAGTAAATGCACATTCGGTGTATCATCCGAAAGATTCTTGGGATACTTGGTCACTCAACAATGAAGGAAATACAAAGTTTGATGGGCATAGCAACGACCCTCAACCGATTACTCTCGAGATATATTGACAAGTGCATACCATTTTTCAAAGCTTTGAATAAAGGACAAAGAGACAAATAGGACGAGGAGTGCGAAGTAGCTTTTCAGAATCTGCAGACCTACCTCACTTCACCTCCCCTGCTCTCAAAACTAGTTCTTGGTGAAGACTTGTTCGTATACCTGGTAGTGTCTAGCTTGGCCGTCATGTCAGCTCTCATTCGAGAGGGCTCAACATTCGGTACTCTATAGGTCAAAAGCTCTCCTCGATGCAGAGACACGCTACCCGAAAATGGACAAGCTCATTTTGGCCCTTCTAATTTCCGCGAGAAAATTGCGACCAGTTATGGTTTCGTAAAGTATGAATGTGATTTACTTTTCTGTTTTATTCAGGACTTATTCTTGCATGTTTATTAAGGATGCATACTTAGTTTGCATGCAGGGATTTGATGCTAGAATATGAGGGAATTTCACCTAATCGTTATGAACTTATATTCACAAGTAGTAAAAATCACTAGTCATGATTGTGTTAAGTAAATTCCTGGCAGGAGTATCATGCTTTTCATAGTTACAAATGTTTTGTCAAAGCTTATGATTTTCATAGAACTTAATGATCTTTAATATGTATCTCTATCATGCTGTTCATATAGGGAACTTGATAAGAATAATTTGATTGAGTCGCTGAGTCCAATTCAATGAAATTAGGAAAATCTGAGAGTTTATTAGTGCAGTTCACAATTAATTTGGGGCTTTGACATTCATACTTTATAGAAAGAGTAACTGGAGATCAATTTGTGTGCATATGTTCCATGTGTGGAGAAGAATCTTCTAGCTATCCCTTAATCCATATTTCATTCACAACTTAGTTATTTGCTGTTGTCAATTTTACTTTGGTCTAAATCATCCAACTCCCCCCAATCATTGTTCCCTTAACTTAGTTCTAGTTTAATAAATTTAATTTGTGTTGATTAGCATCCCTCCTAATCCCCGGAATAGAACGATCCCTACTTACTCGTACTACGATTGCATGATTTATAGGGTTTAATTTGTGCGTTAGTTATTTCTCACGCCACTTCTTCTTATCCCTGTAGATAAAAGCCCAAATGTTTTGGTTCATGGGTTTTTATAAATTCTGGGATGGGCTCGCAGAATTTGAGAAATTAGTCTGGGCCCTCTCTATTTTGGGCTGCTCTTCAGTTTCTTTTAAATATCACGCCTGAGCTGTGCCCATGTTTTGTGGGTTGCATAAATGGACTGGGTTTGCAGAATTGAGGCCTAAACAATACCCCCTTAAGTCTAAATCGTTTTAAAAACGGTTCCAGACTTAATGATTGGCCAATTAATGATGTGCCCCACTTCCCGCCGTTGCACTAGCCCACGTCTGCCTATTCAATTACGCTTCGTGGGGAAATGGGTTCTAACGGCTAATTAAATCTGAGCGAAAACTCCTTTCTTCCCACTCTTCCCATGATCTTCTTCTTTAGTTTATAAGAAGTTCTGAAGTCTATTACTGTTCATTCGCAACCTAATTCTGCCTCAGTTTTCATTTCTTCTTGAAACCCTTTGTCCTTTGGCTCATTCTTCAATTCTTCCCTGTTTTCTTGCTGGAATTCGAAGACTTCTTCCCCAAAAACTCGTGCCAAGGATTCTTCTTCCTCTCGGTCTCCTGCTTATCTTACTGGAGATGGTGTTGACCAACATGCGATTGAGGTTCGTAGCAAGCTCCACCCTTTTACCCAGAAGAATTTGGATGAAAACGTTCTTCACCTTTTTGACAACAAACTCGTTTGGGTCCTCACTGGTTTGGCGCAGTGCTGAAGGAAATGGTGAATTTGTTCAAGAAGGATGCTGAGGCTTCCCTTTGCCTCCAAAGCTCTTCTGCCCTGGCTACTCATTCCTGGGTTCATCAGAACTTGAGCCGCTCCTATCCTCCAGTGAAGTGAGGAATAATGTAGTGAAGTGGTCGGAATGGATTGATAGACTCCTCCCGAGGTATGGAGATCACTGGAAAATGGATGGTCTCTACGACTCCAGCCTTCTGTCCAAGCAATCTGTGAATAGGGATGAGAACTTACTGGCTGCAGCTTTCTGCTTATGGAATTTTGCCAGTAATATGTTCGATTTTTCGTGTGGGCCCTATGCTCCAACCTTGCTAGATATGGCTCAGATCTTTGGGTTCAGACCTTATGGAAGGCCTGTGGATGCAGTTGGTGATTACCACAAGAGGAAGAACCAAGAAAAACTAGCAAAGCCCTTCACTATCTCTCCATCCACGATCAACCAGAATTGCTCATTCTCTAATTTCTTGAAGAAATTCAGCACAGAGAAGGACAATGATCAATAGCATATGTTATTTCTTTTGTACTGGCTGAACAGGTTCGTTTTCCCAATCGTTCCTCAATAGTTCTACTCGTATACAAACACTTGGTAGAAGCACTACACAACCACACTGATGTGGGGCTTGGTCCAACAATCCTGGCCCATTTGTACAAGAATCTTCACAGCGTTACCTTTGAGAATCCAACATTTCTGCTCTGGCACATTCTGGATGATCCAGATCTGGCTGTAGGTCTATTTCCTAGAATTGAGGTTCCCAGACATCGTTCTGCTTGAAGACAAGGTCATGGCGCTCTCCCTAATCTCTTCTATTGAAGAGTACATGATGTTTTTTAGGCATTGTATTAAGAGTTCTGCTACTCAGTGGCAGGTGGTACTTAGAAGAACGTATCCTTGGTTCCAGCTTGGATACAGCTTGTTTGAGAAGGAACCTGAGTGTAATGTTGCTTTGGGACCTGCCTTTTGGAGGTGGTAAGCCCCTTAACTATCATCTAGGCGGAGAGGTCTATCACCCCAACTTCTGTGCCAGGGAGCTTAGCTGTCCCCATCTTATTCCGTTGAAGTCCTATAGAAGCTGCAATCGAGGCACCTCATGGAGAGATGCAGATGATCTGGACCTGCACAAGGATTGCAGGTGTGCAGTAAATAAGATAAACAACAGTGCAAATTCTCTCTATCCATCTTGGGAGCCCAATTCCTGCAGTTCTGTCGAGTATGATGCTTGGTAGAAGGCTAGGTTCACTAGTCTGCTAGATTCCAGTTCTGCCACGAAGGTGCTCTTTGATGGCTAGGATTCCTGGGCTGTCCATGCAGGGGCAGAGGCCAAGAAATATATGGTGTAGGCGATCAAAGACATCAACGCCCAAGTAATTGAAGGTAAAATTTCAATTATGCCCATGTTTTTCCATTTTGTCAATGATTATTGCATTCTGTTCTGGTGCTGATGTTTTAATCTGTTCTATCTGTTTGTATCAAATCCTTCTATGACAAGGAACCTTGAGGAACAAGCTGTTCAGGCTGGAAAAGTGTTTGGTAAGTTTCTAAATTCTTTCTTTCTGCCTTTTTCCTGCTGGATTGCCTTCTAATTCTTCCTTCTTTTGTGTAGTTACTTCTATCATTACTGCTGGAGACTTGGAGCTCCCTTTTGGGGACGAAGAAGATCAGCACGAAACTCTGGCAGAACAGCTGACTATCGAGGCAACTCCTTCTGCCATAAGGAATAAGAGAAAGAAGACTGCCCAGGCTCAGGATAGTGCTGTCCAGCCTGAAATCTCAGGTAATTTTTAACAATGAGACCTTCCTTAGCTCTGTTCTTTTCAGCCCATTTGTTCTAATATTTTATCTTTGTTCTTTGTAGCCGAAAGTCCCCCCCTCCTCCTACTAGGTCAAAAAGACTTAGGAAAAAAGCCGTGGCACAATCTGAGGAGATAGAAGAACCTACAGCAGTTCCTACTGAAACCTCTGGAACTGTAGAGCAGGAGATGAGAAAAAAGGCAAAGAAGTTGAAGAAGAGGTAAGATCCTGTCTTCAATTCCCGAACATGATCCATTTTGTATATGTTTTTCTTAACTTTTGTCTATCTGTAGGAGGAGATTCCTGCTAATGTAATAGCAGAGAATCTTGTGCTGGTGAACAGCAGGAAGCTCAAAGGATAGAACCCACTAGCTCAGAATTGGCCCTATTTGATGATGTGGAGGCAGAACATTCTGTTGCTGTTCCAGAGCCTGAAGGCGGAGGCAGAACATTCCATTACTGTCCTTGTTCCTGAGGTAACTTCTGTCCTTTCTTCACTTTGTTTAGTTTTTGCAATTCCATCTGTTTTATCCTTCTAATTGATGTTCCTATTTTTTCTAGGTAGAAGAGGATAGAACTGTTGGGACCTTGGCTGTAGTGACCAGCCCTTTCAAGCCCCCTATTGTGGCTGTAAGTATCATGGTGCCTTCAACCCTTCTCTTATTCTAATTCAGAATGGAACTAACTAAAATTATTTCTTTGTAGATGCTTATGCATTCTATCCCTGGCTCCTCAACCACGGCCTCCTTTGCTGATCCAGAATTGGTAGAGTTTGAAACTATGGATCTGGATACTCAACTGGACAAGCTGGAGAAACTTAGTTCCACTCCCGACAATGCTAAGTCCAAAGTAGTAGACGAGGCAGTGGCATAGTGAAAATCTGGCAGTCAACCAAGCTGGACTTGGATGAGGACAACGAAGCCGT